>CM054821.1:7472818-7691475 GCA_028984105.1 Lavandula angustifolia | reverse complement strand
TACAGTATAATTCTTTTACTATACATATAAATACTAAACTTTTATACAATAATAATTTACACACAAAATGATCCTATAATGAGTATGAACTAGATTGTACTTCCATCCCATAGATCTTAATATATATATATATTTGCTCATATATCATGTTCTGTTTCGTAAAATATTAAAATCTTGTGGTTAGGATTTTTTTATAATTTGAGGAACCCATAACTTTCACTAACTAATAACTCTCCGTGATAACCGCATTGAAAAAAATATATAAAAATATTTATGGGACGAAGGGATTATATTTTTTTTAGTACCATCCTTAAAACTTTACTAAGTAAATCGATATTAAATTTTAGATACAATTATATTTATATCATATGAGAACTTAAGAAACATAACTAATTAACGTTATCCATCTTACTTATTGAATGACTTAAATTGAAAATTCTTATGTATATTTCTTATATTTATGTATGAATCTTATAGTATTATATATATATATATATATATATATATATATATATATATTGTCACGCCCCAATTCCCGAAGGAAGGCAAATGGGCCGGAGCGTGACTGGGGAGGGGTGAAAGAAGCGGGAAAGAAAGGGGAAGAAATTGAAACATCTGAAATTCAGTAGCACTTGTATTTATATAATTAAGATCAAACTACCTCGGTAGAAACAAGAGAGGTAGAGCATAATATACATATCGATACAGCGAAAACGTCTCAAAATAGACGGGAATTTGTACAATAACACAAACAGACCAACTCAGCACCGTCGCTTCCACACTGCCATCTTCAGCCTGCAAAAACATTTTTGAAAACATTTGGGGCTGAGCACTAATGTACTCAAATGGGTAATGCAATGATAATAAACCTCCGAAAAATCCTTTTCAAAATCATGAAATGTTCATGCATTCGGTATCACATAGACGAGCTTTTAAAATCGAAAGCAGTCTATGTATACCAAAACTTTCACTTGGCCAAACCTTTCTTCCTCAGCTATTGGTGCATTTTATACTTCTCGTTAAACTCAGGGAAACACATTCAGCTGAGAGTAACCTCGTTCCCTTCATTAGGCTTGGGAAAAACAGATTCTCCCAAGGCTAATTTCGTAACGTTTGGTGTACACTAACCCTGGCTACGTCTAGCTCAGGATCCGATCGTATTCAATACTTATGGGTAGAACCCATTTTCATTCAAGTAGATGCACAATTCCAATAGTGAGCGAAGCAATTTTCATGAACATTCATAAACTTTAACTTGCATAAATATCAGAGCTTAATAACTCAAGCATAGATTTCGTAAGTAAAATATAACCCACCTTGTTTTACTCTGCTGAATTGTTTCGGTCCTCTTTTCAGTTTTTCAGTTGAACCTTCTCATTAACTCTTCCAAAGTCTACTTCACTCAAAGTCTACTGAATTCTCATATGAAAATGGTGGAGAAAATTCCGTAGGTTCATCTACTATTTATAGGGCCATTTAAGCTGTTGAATCACCCACGCTAGTTGTAGGTATAGCTTTGCATAGTCATACTATGGTATATACATGAAGCCCACGCAGTGGAGTAACTCAATTTCACTTTTACTTCTTTTGTATTTATCAGCTAGCATGAGGTGGAATGATGGATAAATATCAGCATTTATTTATCTTTCACGTCCTTGTCTAGTTAAGAAATGGTCATAATCCATTTACCATGAATATTCATAAATACGTGGAGGTACAATGAAATGGAGACGTACAAATTTCATGTTTTTTTACGAGTGTAAAATTTCTAAATCTATAAATTAGAAGGAAAAATAATAATCAAAAATCCTTAAATAATTATGGGAAACTAGGGTTATCACATCCTTCCCTCCTTAAAAAAAATTTCGTCCTCGAAATTTGTAAGTGTCAACACCACTGGGAATGTTTTGCTTTCATATCTTCTCGTTCTTACAATCTATGTTTACTTCTCAAAACATGAAGCTCGTGATCACATCTTTGTATAATATCAATCCCGCTTCATAACTTAATTCGAACGTATTACCACTTCATAATACTTAACTTCGTGTTGAAGCTCAACAACTTAACAGAACATGAGAGACACCACATTCGTCCATTGAACTAGGTAGCAATTCCATAAAGAACTTTATCTATCTTGCTCTGTACTTTGAGAATTTCTTGCAAACTCAATCTATTTTTCTCAATCATATAACTCTTTAAAGAAGGAGAATATTTCGAGAATAATTCATTATAATCAATTAATCATAAAATTCTTCCACGCTCATCACTATAGTTTCTTCGTATCTTTATCCAGTATCTTTATCTCCCGAGTATATACATTTCGCAAGCTCCCACAGTAACCAATTATCTTATTGCTCTCAAAACAAACGTATTCCACTTGGAGAAAAATAACTTTCAAATCTACCATGAATTTAAATAGTTCTTTCTAACTCTCCATATAGTTCGCGAATCGAGAACTGAATCATTACTCAGTTACTCGTTGGATGTTTCTTATAACTGTTCTATCATTTTGAAATGAATCTGGAATCACAATCTGAGGTGATTGACATTCTGCACGCCTCGTACATTGAGATATTTCTTGAGGTAACATTATATAATCCCGCCTAATCAAAACGTGATTCGAATTGGAATGAAATTCGTTGACTTTATCTATTAGTTAACTTGGCCCACGTAACATCGTTCCATTCTGCTGATAAAGCTTATAACAATACGCTTAACCTTTCTTAGGAATTTCGTAGGGCTACAACAATCTAGTCTTTTGTATAGCGCCTAACACGATGAAAGATTAAGCAACATTACGAGCAAAGTTACCACTTTCGTCATTTCTTCTCAAATTTGGGTACATCTTAGTCTCCCCTGTTTTGATAGTATCTCGAGTGGCAATTATAACAATAAAGGATTCTGACTATGTCGTCAAAGGAAAGAATTGGAAGGGTCAATGAAAAGGAACAACCGCGCCAACCATGTAATTAAAAGATGATATTATACCTCTTTCATGATATAGATAGTCGAGTAGCTATTTCGCCAAGATCTCATCGGGAATCTTCTCTTCAATGTTTGAGATCGAATATCTAAAAGTATCGTGTTTTTATACGTAACTCGATATCGTAAAATGGGGTTGTCTCACTTGTGCCTCTATCCTTTCCTCGCGTCATGCATGTCTTCATCATGACCATAACCAACCATCTTATGTATACTAAATACTTGGAGCTTCTCTCCATTAGTTGATTCCGACAAATGGCCGTAGTCTTTAAAGATTGAAGATAAATTATCGTTTAAATTATCCTTAAATCGGGTGCTCAAGGGTCGTTTCTTCAAGTTGTATCTATCTTGATGGAAAAGTACCATTCGAGGTCTCCCTTGGCATCTCGTGCTCAGGTAAAGATATCTTCTGTATGATGTGTGTGGTAAGTTGTAGTAGAAGTGTTGTGAATCTGATGTGCATCTCGAACTGGCCGAAGGGAGAGACATTCGCAACGCTCGAACCGCCGAACCCTCGCAGAGCCGAGCCGCCGAAGACTCAGTAGAGCTGAACTGTTGAATACTCAGTAGAACTACACTGCTGATTGCTGAACTGTTGAGTGCCATACTCAGTTTCTTCATTTTCAATAAGGAGCGGTGATTTGTTAATCTCCATCATTTGTTGAACGGTTTCGATGGCTCCTTATAGAGTCGTAATCAACACGCTTCTTACTTAGTCGGTTATATTCTGTTAAATTATCTCACCTCGAGATGTCCGCCCTCTATACAAAAGAGCTGAACTTGTTTGTATTTTCCGATTTGAATAATCTACTAAAATTTCTCCCCAAATTTCTCAATACTAATTGTTTTCGACATAAACAAGATCCTTGCTATAAACTTCCTATTAATGAGATTCTCGATTAGAGATATTATGCGATATGTGGTGATCCGTGAGGTCACCTCTTGCTTCGTTTCAGAATACGACTATCCTACTAGAAAACATTTTAAGAGAAACATTACAATCTCTCCAAAAATCTTGAAAACAACGAACTCTTCATATGTGACCATTCTTGAAAAGCACTATGTAAACGTGTTAGCTGCTCTCGGTATTTGAGATATAGATCTTATCTTCCATAGATCTAACACGAGGTTAAATCTGAATAAATTTGCTTTCTAGGTTTTATCATCATAGTCATTCTAATATTGCTTAGAAAGTCTACATTATAAGGGTTGAAATCTCATCATATCTCATCTAGTGTGTTTCTCTAACTACAAGATGATCATACTTTTTTTTTCACCATAATTCTGCTATGTTATAAAGGTCAACGAAACCCAATATAACAGTTCATTTCTCACTATCATGTGAGCACTAGGTACCGTTGTCTTATCAAAGAATTACGAAACTCAAATAGATTTCTTTTCTCAGTGAAATTGAGTTAAAGGTTTGAAAATCAAGCTGACAATGATTCTGAAGCAAGAGTTATATGAGATCATGGTCTCAATAATGACAAGACAAGATTTGTTACAAAGGTTGGAAACACAATTAACATTGCGGTATATGAACTACCCAGAAATAATTGAACAACTCTTTTAAAAGTCTAGAGAATCTAGTCTAAACTTGAAACAAAAATACTTGAATTTCATAGCAGAACAAAATGCTATAGTATTATTCTAGGATAAAATATAATTGTCTTCTCAAGGAAAATATATACTTACTTAAGACAAGAATATCAAGATGTGTTGCTGTAAGAAAATTCAGACAACACATAACCAAGTACTAAGATGAACATGCTCATGGACGACAGTTATGTATAACAAGTCGCCTTTGAGAAGGACTTCACAAGGTATATAAAATGATATCGTTATCAATTCGAGTCTGGGCTATGGAAAAGCAAGGCCCAAGTTCGTTGTCAAGATATTTGTAAGATTTATGTCGAAAGGAAACTTGACATCTTACTGAACAAGTCAAAAGAAATGAACCAATATAAATTATCATAACCATATGTCGATCCCTAAAAATCCTTATTTCTATTCTCATCTCTCTTACGTGTTGAAAATCTTTTATATTTACTCTCAGAAAAGAATACCCGTGGATACCTAATTAGAATACAATAATATATCACCCATACTTCTTACATTTCGTCAAGCATATCGGTCGTCGTTATCTGCATGTGTACCGTTAATAGCGTCTCAATCATTATCAACTGTCTGTGACTATTCGGGTATAACAAACTCCAACTCTGAATATGTTAGCATTTCTCTACAACAGGAATCGAGAATAACATTTATCTTGTCATTGTTTTCTGCTCTCCAATGCGAAAATACTCTTTCTATAAGATACTGAAGTGCGTCAAGATACGTAACGATTACTCTAGCCTTACACCAGACAACAAAATAAAGCCTTGTCAATCCGATTGTTGGCATTCAGGCATCTACTTCAAAAGAAACTTGTTTAAAACTACCTATAGGTGGTAGGGGCCGAGTACTCTCCGGTTCATCCGTTAGACCGATCCATACTTCTACTTCGCCATTACCCATCATTAGAACTATATTTTTATGATTCAAAACCATATCATAATGTGAAATCAACCTTCATATTGTTGTCGAGTACGAGGTGGCCTACCCGTTTCGATGAGCGCACCAAATGAAACCGTCTACTATGAAAGTGGTAAATAAGAAACTAATTCTTCCTGTAAGAAGCATCTAAGTAAATTGAAGGCACAACTTCTATGTTTAAGCATGGACACTTAAGTCATTATCATTGTAAAGTATTCCATTACGAAGCCGTAAAAGTTATCACTTCATTAAGCATCTTGAACTTCCTCAAGCCTTGCAAGAGAACAACACTGTCAACATGTATCTGTTATTTCTTTTCCCATTTCGCCATCTTTCTAGTTGCATTGATTTAAAAATCCAACACAACAAAATGTCTCATTCATCATCATAAAATAATATCACCATACTTTCTTTTACTTCTACTTTACTTAGTTCTAGTCATACTGGCGCAAAAGTTCTCAAAACATCTGTATTGTATCGAATATTTTTCTCGCTGTAACTTTTCCCGCTGCATTCCGCAAGATAATCCTTAACTTCTCCAAATGGTTTCGATGCTAAATATCCTAACATTTGATATATATATATAGCAAAAGTTTAAGGAATATAGCATTATCTCTATTTCCAAGTTGAAGAAATGAATGAGGAAAATAATAAAGCTATTGGTTCAGTAGCTGGTCAGCTGCCGTTGGCGCAACATCAAGTTCAATATTAGTTCAGTAGATGGTCAGTAGCCATTGGCTTAGTCGTATGTTCAGTATCAGTCAGTGGTCGGGCAGGTAATCGTTGAATCAGTAATATGTTCAATATCGAGTCAGTAGCCGGTTAGTAGCAATTCAGTAGCATTAGTAGATAGCATTTTTGATTCAAGGGGTTCAGTAGAGTACTTCAGTAGAGTAGTTCATTAGAGAAGTTCAGTAAAGAAAGTTCAGTAGGGGAGTTCAGTAGGGAAGTTCGATCCGAAATTCAGTAAAGAGAATTCAGTATAATAGTTCAACAGAGTAGTTCAGTAAAGTAGGTCAACAGAGTAGGGTTCAGTAGAGTAGTTCAGCAGAGAAATTCAGTAGAGGTATTCAGTAGGGACGTTCAGTAGAAAAATTTTAGTAGAGAAATTCCGTAGAGAGAAAAAAAAATTCAGAAGAAAAGTTTAGTAGAGGAATTCAGTAGAAACGCTCAATAGGAAAGTTCAGTAGAGTAGGCTTCAGCAGAGTAGGGTTCAGTAGCGAGTTCAAGTTCAGTAATGACGCAGTCAGAAAAACCGTCGGACAGCTAGCGCAAATTCCGAATCGAAAATCAAGCTTGCAAGCGCAAAACTTGTGTAACAAGATAGTCTGGAATCCACCAGAGAATTGAGAAAATTCTCGAAATTGATATTAGGGTAAAAATTTGCGGCTGAAGTCTTACAAATACGTATAAATACTGCTAGCAAAGACCCAATGGCAAAAACGTAGATAAACTGAAAATTCGAAAAATATTAAAATGCTGATTTCAGGCCTTAGATGATCTCAAACGCTTTTTCGAGCCCATACTATGGTATTATGGAGCCGAAACAGACACCGGACGCCCATTCTGCGTTTGCGTCTGCGCTGCTCCCGCATCAAGTAGTGAGTTCAGATTCAGTAGTAGGTTCAGGTTCAGTAGTAGATTCAGGTTCAGTAGTAGTTCAGGAGATGGTTCGTAGTAAGTCCAGTCGCCGTTTGGTAATATGCTCAGTGTCAGGTTCAGTAGCAAGTACCTTATGGTTTATTAACACTTTCAGATTCGGTAGAAAGTTCAGGTTTAGTAGCAAGTATGGTCCAATAGATAATCAATTTAGTAGGGCTCAGTCCCGTATCGTTTAGTAACAGTTCAGTAGACATTCAGTAGCTGTTCGATCTCCATTCAGTAACGGTTCAATAGTAGTTCAGTAGCGGTTCAGTAGTACTCAGTAGCGGTTCAATAGTGGTTCAGTAGCGGTTCAGTAGTACTCAGTAGCGGTTCAGTAGTGGTTCAAGAATGCGTTCGAGAAGAAGTTCGGTAGGTAAATACGTAATAAATCGTAGGAGTATGTAACTGAGTATTTCTACAAACTTCCCACTATCTAGGTACTCGTTCGATAAAGTTATCGATGTTGAAATGCCCACTCCAGCTTCGTCTCAACGTGATTATTCTTATAGCGCGCATCTACTGAGTTTGTGTGAAACTCGGGTTCAGTAGAGAACTTCAGTAGAGGAGTTCGGTATGGTTCAAGGTAGATAGGCGTTCGGTAGGGGGTTCGGTTGCCAAGAGTGTCTAGTATGTACCAATAACTAACCGGTTCAGGAACATCCAAGTAGCGTCCAAAGATCGGTAGCAAGTACAGTATGGTTCAATAGATAATTAGTTCAATAGGCAGCTTAGTAACGTTCAGTAATTAGTTCAGTATTGATTCAGTAGCAGTTCAGTTATGATTTAGTAGTACCCAAATCCACATTCAGTAATCAGTTCAATATCGATTCAGTAGCAGTTCAGTTATGGTTCAGTAGTACACCTAAAAGCTCGCCTCATCAGAGGTCCAACAGTCATTTACTACATCTAAAGGACTTGAAAATTGAAATAATTCACCTTTCAAAACTTTAATCATGCAGACTCACAAGTCCCGTAAAAATCACACCTTCAACAAGGTATTTCCCATATCATTCTTTATTACGTCGTAAGGGCTCACATGTCCCTAACACGACCATTGGTCATATGGGCTCACAAGTCCCAAACATGACAATCATTCATTTAACAAGGTACTCCCCATATCATTCCCTCTTTACATACTCTTCATTTCCTCATCTATTCTCCATTTTCAACTTGAAAATCCCTTTTAAATTTCAATGGCAGCAGAGAGGGTGCTGAGAGTCACTGAATAACATCGAAATCTAGACTTTCTTGAATAATAATTTACATTTGAAACATTGAAGTCTAGCTAATCAAATCTAGACTTCCTTGAATGATAATGCAAATCCTGTAAACAATCTCCGAATTTGTCTACTGAACTTAGTAGACAAGTTCAGTAGCTTACTGAACTAAGTAGAATGAAAAGTTCAGTAGCACATTAAACTGAAACTCAATAGCAGGAGAAGACTGCAGAATATAACAGAGACCTTAAATCAAAGGAACAAGAACTTCAGCTCTGATAGAGACCTTAAAGAATCAAGAAATTCAGCTCTGATACCACTCCGTCACGCCCCAATTCCCGAAGGAAGGTAAATGGGCCGGAGCGTGACTGGGGAGGGGTGAAAGAAGCGGGAAAGAAAGGGGAAGAAATTGAAACATCTGAAATTCAGTAGTACTTGTATTTATAGAATTAAGATCAAACTACCTCGGTAGAAACAAGAGAGGTAGAGCATAATATACATATCGATACAGCGGAAACGTCTCAAAATAGACGGGAATTTGTACAATAACACAAACAGACCAACTCAGCACCGTCGCTTCCACACTGCCATCTTCAGCCTGCAAAAACATTTTTGAAAACATTTGGGCTGAGCACTAATGTACTCAGTGGGTAATGCAGCTGATAATAAACCTCCGAAAAATCCTTTTCAAAATCATGAAATGTTCATGCATTACTGGTATCACATAGACAGTTTTTAAAATCGAAAGCAGTCTATGTATACCAAAACTTTCACTTAGCCAAACCTTTCTTCCTCAGCTATTGGTGCATTCTATACTTCTCGTTAAACTCAAGGAAACACATTCAGCTGAGAGTAACCTCGTTCCCTTCATTAGGCTTGGGAAAAATAGATTCTCCCAAGGCTAACTTCGTGACGTTTGGTGTACACTAACCCTGGCTACGTCTAGCTCAGGATCCGATCATATTCAATACTTACGGGCAGAGCCCATTTTCATTCAAGTAGATGCACAATTCCAATAGTGAGCGAAGCAATTTTCATGAACATTCATAAACTTTAACTTGCATAAATATCAGAGCTTAATAACTCAAGCATAGATTTCGTAAGTAAAATATAACCCACCTTGTTTTACTCTGCTGAATTGTTTCGGTCCTCTTTTCAGTTTTTCAGTTGAACCTTCTCCTTAACTCTTCCAAAGTCTACTTCACTCAAAGTCTACTGAATTCTCGTATGAAAATGGTGGAGGAAATTCCGTAGGTTCATCTACTATTTATAGGGCCATTTAAGCTGTTGAATCACCCACGCTAGTTGTAGGTATAGCTTTGCATAGTCATACTATGGTATATACATGAAGCCCACGCAGTGGAGTAACTCAATTTCACTTTTACTTCTTTTGTATTTATCAACTAGCATGAGGTGGAATGATGGATAAATATCAGCATTTATTTATCTTCCACGTCCTTGTCTAGTTAAGAAATGGTCATAATCCATTTACCATGAATATTCATAAATACGTGGAGGTACAATGAAATGGAGACGTACAAATTTCATGTTTTTTTACGAGTGTAAAATTTCTAAATCTATAAATTAGAAGGAAAAATAATAATAATAAATCCTTAAATAATTATGGGAAACTAGGGTTATCACATATATATATATATACTTAAATTAATGTTCTTAAAATATACATAAATATTTTCTTAAAATATACAGAAATCTTAAGTGTCATAGTTATTTTTATAAAATTATAATTTGACATTATTAAATTAAGTTTAATTATTTCGTAAAATGGGGGTGTAGCTCAAATGGTAGAGCGCTCGCTTTGCATGCGAGAGGCACGGGGTTCGATCCCCCGCATCTCCATTTTGTTAAATAATTCTTTTTTTAAAAATTTAAGTCAAACACCCTTGCTTTTATTTTTTAATTTTTTTAATTCCAGCTCAATTTAGTGACGACGCATTTGAGTGGCGCTTCGTTCGAACCAGCTAACGTGAGCGGCTGAGCGCTTCCTCCCCCTATAGAATCTATTTCACCGCGCGATAAATTCTCTCAGTACCCCTGAAAAGTCAGTATTATCAATTCAACCCCGCAACTCTTTCTCTCTATCACTTCACTCTCTACTTCTCCTTTAAATTGCGCAGAGCGTCCGACATCTATATATATAATATATTCTCTCTCTAAAAAGATAATCTCATTCTAGGAAGAGAAGAGGAAGCTGAAATGGTGTCGACGAGGCGAAGTGGATCTCTGCCGTCGAATAATAGTAAGAGATCATCTTCGCCGTCCGGTGATAATCACAATAAACCTTCTTCTCCCAAGCGTCAAAAGGCACTCTCACTCTTTCCCTCTCTAGAAAAACGCACAGAGATGCAGCGTTGTTGCTTTGTTCTTTTCTGGATTGCTCCAATCTACGCCGTTGATTTTGAGTGGAGTTTTTTTTTTTTTTTAATTTTCTACTTTTTTTTTCGTGTAGGGTGAGAGCCACAGCAATAATCAGAAGGCGTCCGAGTCTTCGCCCGCGGAGAACCCAAAGGAAATAAGCTCAGCCGATCCGCCGGAGCTCCCCTCCACCGCCACCGCCGCGGAGGACACCGCTGCTGACGCTGCCGCCTCAGTTTCTGTTGCTACTCCCGTGCTTCCGGAAGGTTGATTTTTGTTTCTGATTTTTTGAAATGTTGTGAAAATTACTATATTTGTTTTCTGGTGTGTGCGACAATGGTTTAAATTCGGTTTAATTTGTAAAAATTTAGGTGCTGCAGCGGCAGTGTTGGATAAGCCAAGGAGTTCATTCAGTTCGTGGAAGCAGCACCAAGGTTATGAAACGACCTCTCCATGGTGTAGACTTCTAACGGAGTCTCAGCAGGTGATCTAGTCTATTTTGCACCTTTTAGTTTGTTGTTTCTGGTGTAAAGACAAGGTCTTTTAAATAAGTTAGATATATTATGTAGTTTGGAGATGTTCTCAATTGATATTTGGGCTCCTCGACGTTCCCATATTCTCGGAGATCTGAATTCACTGCAGTGCTAAGTGACTGTAATATATATGCTTGCAGAACCCAACTGTCTCTGTGTACACGACCAATTTTTTGGTAGGCTCAAGCAAACAAGCTAATCTTTTGATCCGCGACCAGACAATTAGTGCTATTTTGTGTTCCATAAGACTTTCCCAGGTATTAATTATATTTGAGTTTACTTTCACTCTACTGTTTAGAAAATATAATTGATGCATGAATGGTGAACCAATAGGAGTTGGACAAGTCTAACGGACTCGATCATAGGATAGAGAGGAGATTGATGTGGAACAACCCCAATTGAATGCTAGTTACTTTAAGTCGTGCTATATGCAGCAGAAGTTGTATATTTCCTGGATAATTGAAGTTACAATCGAAAGTTTCTAAATGCAACAATTATTCTTTTTTATGCCATCGACCTTTCATCAAAGCATATGACGAATGAGTTGTAGACAGCAGTCATTCAATATTTTGCTTGTAATACTAGGCTTTCTGTAAATTTTTGAAATTTGAAAGCTAATATATGTTTTGAATCTGCGATTGCTTGACTTTTCCCTCCTCTCTGGAATGATCAGCGTGATGATAAACGTGTAGCGGTGCTTGAAAGTCGAGGAAGCAAAGGGTGCGTGCTAGTGAACGGAAAATCAGTCAAGAAAAATACTACTTGTGATCTCAGTTCTGGGGATGAAGTGGTTTTTGGGTTTCTTGGAAGTCATGCTTATGTATCCTTTCATTTATTTTATGTGGCATGATCCTTGTTCCATATGTACAGTCTTCCTTTTCGCAAATCCTTAACCACATCCATGTAGATTTTCCAGCAGCTACCCTATGATAGTATTATCAAGACCCCTCCTCCAGATGTTCAGACTAATATAGGCAAGTTGATTCATGTTGAAAGACGAGCAGGAGATGCATCAGCTGTAGCAGGTGCTTCAATTTTGGCGTCACTATCTAACCTGCGGCAAGATTTATCACGTCTAAAGCCTACTTCTCAGGCCAGTGGTAAAAATTTCCGAGGGAGTGATCTACCTTCCTCTCCCCTTCTTAATGAGGATGATCTTGATGGCCAAGAAGTTAATTCAGCTACCAATTTAGGAAATGAGGCAGCTGCTGATGGTGGGGCAGCAAGCAAGAACCTCCCGCTAGATGGCAATATAGAATCTGGCTTAGAGGCAAGGAACATACTCCTTTTGAATATTGTCTCTAATTTGATCTCATAATATCAATTTCTCATAACTCGGATTAAACATTGTGTAAACAGGAAGAAAGAGATTGGGTTAGAGATCCAGCCCCAGCATCTCTATCAGGAATGTGTTCACGGAGTTCAGCATTTAGAGAAGACTTACTTGCAGCAATTCTAGATGGGCGAGACTTAGATGTTTCATTTGATGATTTTCCATACTATTTAAGGTAGATCAATCTATACAAAGAACATATGCTTTTCTTTCAAATCAAGTCTGCCTTCTTCTTCGACATGTTTTCTGTTTTTTCTCCTTCCAACTAAAATCAGCAGATGTAAAGCGCAAGCCTTTATCAAGGATTCTTAATAATTGTGTTTTCATGCCCCTTGCAGCGAAAGCACAAAAAGTGTACTTATTTCAGCTTCATATATTCAACTGAAGCACAAGGATCAAGTTAAATTTACATCAGAGCTTTCTACTCTGAATCCAAGAATCCTGCTTTCTGGTCCAGCAGGTCTCTAGTTTGGTCCATATTTAGTATTTGAGTGTCCAACCTCATGTTTTCTGGTTCTGGTTTAATACACTCTTATGATGTGATTACTTTTATTTTCAGGTTCTGATATTTATCAGGAGATGCTGGCGAAGGCTCTGGCTCATTACTTTGGGGCTAAATTGCTTGTATTTGACAGCCACTCATTCTTAGGAGTAAGATTATATACACTACAGCATATATACATGTTTGTGTTATGTCTTTTTATTTGAAATTCAAGTGAAAACTAGCACATTAGAAAATAGCCCTGGGGCAGTTGGGTATGCTTACTCAAGTGCAGATGAACTTTTTTCATTCATCCTATCTTCGTGCCTTGTTGCAATTTTAAAGGAAAAAAGAAGCAATGAGTATCTCAGAAAATAGCCTTCTAGATTGCGTGAAAATTCATGTAACCGTGTTTATTGCATGTTAAATTAATGTTGACCGGATCATTGTAATTCACTGGTTATCGTCATGCCTTAGGGTTCTTCAAAGGATGCTGAGCTTCTCAGAGAGGGAAGTAATCCAGAAAAAGTGAGTAATACCAGCAAACAAGTTCCTGTATCCTCAGAGCTTGTTAAGGACATTGGACTTTCACCTGGTGAAGCAGATACTACAAATATGCTGAGTAGTCCACTTGGCTTGGAGTCGCATACAAAAATGGAAATTGACAATGTTCCATCTTTACCCAATATGAGTAAAAACATTGCAATCAAATTTGGTAAGTTTGATAATTTAGGTCAATGTTTAGTTTGCTTAGCTAGAAGGGATGTGGTAACACTCACATAGGGTGCCACATTTATAATATAATAAATGTATACTATCTGTACCTAATTATTGAATATCTTAGGTGATCGAGTTAAGTTTGTTGGCCCAGCTTCTGGTGGTTTGTATTCTAGTTCGGCCAGGTAACTTTGGAATTCATTACATTCCCTTGCTGCAAGATTTGTCTAGAATTTTTTTTATTGAACTCATTATATTGATGATGGACGTTGCTTATTTTTGAAGTGCTTTTATAATAGGCGTATTTGCTTGGACGTAGTTGTTCTCTAACCTTAATATAAAATCTTAGAAAAGTAAGATGTTGACGTCTTTTAGGAGTTTATTATGCCCTAAACCTTCAAGTTGGTCTTAAACCTTATCATTTAAAATTGCTCTTCTTAAGGCTTTCTCTAATTGATATGAATCCATAGTCATTATACTTTCCTCATAACTAGTGCTCATCTAATTGAGTGATCTAGGCATCATTAATTCACTATCTTATGGTTTTTTATTTTTTTTATTTTATTTTTATTTTTTCTGCAAATGCTATCACTTTCCTACATATGGCACTTCATGGTTTCCTACTGTCAAATAAATGAGTTTCTGAGTGCCTTCACAGTCAACCTTTACACACCGCCTTCTCCAGTTTATTTCAGAACTCCTAGCCTTATTTGACCCATTTATTGTGTTTCTTATTTGACCCTTTTATTATAAATGCACAAAATGTATAGACACATGCACCCACATATGTACGCATATCAGTGACTTTTGTTCTTTTATGAAATATTTCAACTTGACACCGTTTTAGCTGAATCTTTAGGGGTCCAACGCCTGGGATGCGGGGGAAGGTTCTCTTGCCATTTGAAGATAACCCCCTGTCAAAGATCGGTGTGAGATTTGACAAGGCTATGCAAGATGGAGTTGATTTTGGAGGTCTCTGTGACAATGGTCATGGTTTCTTCTGCAATGGTGATATTCAACTTCACTGCTTTCCACTTGTTTGTGCTGTATGAATTAATTAATATCCTCTCTCAGACATCATCGTTTATCTCTGTTACAGCCAGCGAGCTTCGGTTGGATACATCTGGCGTGGAGGATTTGGATAAGTTACTCATTAATACTATGTTTGAGGTGGGTTTTTGTGCTGCCAACATCATTGGGTTAATGATGTTAGTTTTACATGCTTCATGGTCTTCTAATACTAATCCTAGTTCACTCTTTTTATGTAGACCGTGTTTGATGTTAGCCGAGATGCCCCCTTCATTTTATTTATGAAAGATGCAGAGAAATCCATGGCGGGAAACTCAGAATCATATGCTATTTATAAGAGTAAGCTAGAGAAGCTTCCTAACAATGTTGTGATTATCGGTTCACAGACTCAGACAGATAATCGTAAAGAAAAGGTATACAATATTGGTAATATCCATCATATAGTGAAAGGTAATTCTAGTGTTCTATGAGAGTTCTTTCAATAATTGGTTGTTTTCTCGTGCAGTCTCATCCTGGCGGTTTGCTTTTCACTAAATTTGGCAGCAATCAGACTGCTTTGCTTGACTTAGCTTTTCCTGTAAGAAACTGCTGATCCATTCCTATCAATTATGCCTTGTTGTTTGGTGTGTAAATTCATCTATTTTAGCATATTTAGTTATCCTCATATATACGATATGAAGTCTAATGGCGACCTTATTAAAAAATTATGTTTGAGTTAATGTCGGTCACGTTACATAAATAAATAAATAAATTATGAAGTCGCAAAAAAATTTCTTTGAGTATATGATCGCTATATTAATTACCTTTTTCTATAGTGCGGGGAAAAATTAGTTCAATAACAGATTTAACATAGTAAGAATTTTTTTTGGGGTAATACTACAAGCCTACTTATATCATAAATTAATTTGCTATAAGTATCTTATCTTAATTAGTAATTACAGCTTCGCCTCACATCAAATTATGTTGTTTCTATGATTGCATATTAATAATGTAATCAAAATCCAATGAAACTTTTCTGTATACCAATTATTCATGATGATAGGTTTCAAAACTTGGTATTCTTGAGCATTTCAGCTCATAACCCTATAGATGAAGTATTTTATTGCTAATGTGATGAAGCTCGGTAACCTCAGGATAGTTTTGGGAGGTTGCACGATAGAACGAAGGATGTTACAAAGGCCACAAAGCTTCTGTCCAAACTTTTCCCTAATAAAGTTACAATTCACATGCCACAGGTCTGTTCTTAAATTCCTTACAGTCACAATTTGTTTTATGCTATTCAAACTGTGTGATAATTCTTATGGCCACTACAGGATGAAGCACTACTGGTTAGTTGGAAGCAGCATTTGGAACGGGATGCTGAGACCCTAAAGCTGAAAGCAAATCTGAATAACTTACGAACTGTAAGGGATACATTTAGTCATAAAAGAACTATTTGCTTAGTTCATCATCACTCAGAATGCAAAATCTTTAATGGATCTTCCTCGCAGAAAATAATTTTCATTAGTTACCCGAGAAATAATCATGGGCATTCAAGTGTGATGCTACAAAATTAACTTTCTAACCAATTCAAATGCTCATGTATAAAGCTTGCCTTATTGAACTCATGTTAGACCTGAGCATACTATCACATATAGTTCTCAGACTGATATCAGTGTTATATTCTTTCTACACTTGTAATGAACCATGTTATGTGATTTGTTGCTGAAGTTTTTATTTTCTCTTTTTTAAAATTTGGCGATGATGATTCTCTAAGGCTTGTTTAATAAAAAATTAGCACTGAGTGAGCTTCATGAACTTACTGGCCATAATATTTTATGAAATCTAGCTTTATATTACTGCTATTGCTTTACTCTGAATATGGTCTCGTGTTCATACATGCAGGTCCTCAATCGTAATAGCCTGGACTGCAATGGGCTCGAAACTTTCAATATTAAAGACCAAACACTTACAAATGAGAGTAAGCTTGGTTTATGCTTCCTCTTACAGCACAACCATATCTGTGTTATTCTTGTACTTTGTTTCTACATAAAACGAACAAAAACTTGTTGAGAAGTTGAAGAGAATTTCTGGAATATTTTGAAGGTGCAGAAAAGGTGGTTGGATGGTCTTTAAGCCACCATCTGATGACAAATCCTGAAGCTGAATCTGATTCCAAGGTTGTTTTGTCTATGGAGAGGTAATAGTGATTAGCCACTAATGTCATGGATGACTAAAATAATATGTGAAATGGACTTAACTGTTATTAAACCTTTGTATCAGCATTCAGTATGGAATGGGAATTCTACAAGCAATGCAGAACGATTCCAAGAGCTTGAAGAAATCATTGAAGGTTCTACCAAGCTGCTAATATTAGATGATGATTCAATGAAGCTATCTTTTCTTGATCTTTCAAAATGTTTGATTAATATTAGTTGTTAACAATTTTCATGTTTTTGTGGATTTCCAGGATGTTGTGACCGAGAATGAATTTGAGAAGAGACTTTTAGCTGATGTAATCCCTCCCAGTGATATTGGGGTGACGTTTGATGATATTGGAGCACTAGAAAATGTCAAAGATACATTGAAGGAGTTGGTGATGCTTCCTTTACAGCGGCCAGAACTTTTTTGCAAGGGCCAACTGACAAAGGTAACATCTCCAGAATTTTCTATAAACATGCACAATGTTCTAATTCTCTTGTTATGCAATGCTTTTCCCTTATGCTCTGTGTTGCTTCTTCCCCCAACTTGTCTTCGTTAATTTATGAGGCCATCTCGCCAACGGTTCCCTAGTTTTAATATTTGTCAACAATTTGCGCATGAAAATGCAATCTATGTCTATTATTAAGGATATGTTTACAAAAGAAATTGTTACGTTTGTTCATAACTTGCATTTGTCACATGCACGTAATTGTGTCCTGTTTGAAGTTCTGTCGATGCTTTGAAACTACTGATCTTGATACACATTTTGGCCAGACTTTTATTCACATGATGTTGATATCCCAAGTAATTTAATTTTTTCCCTCTTGCAGCCCTGTAAGGGTATACTTTTATTTGGCCCTCCAGGAACCGGAAAGACCATGCTTGCCAAGGCTGTTGCAACGGAAGCTGGTGCAAACTTCATTAACATATCGATGTCCAGCATAACCTCCAAGGTTTCACAATGAGGACATGTTTATAGCTGTCATATTTATGTTCATTAAACTTGTTTAACCCCTGCGATGCTTTTCTCTGCTATGGCAGTGGTTCGGTGAAGGTGAGAAATACGTCAAGGCCGTCTTTTCATTGGCTAGCAAAATCGCTCCCAGTGTTATATTCGTTGATGAAGTATGACACACCACTTTATACTTCATCTTTCTCCTCACCTGCATTCCACCTCTCTAAGCTAGTCTTCTTGGGCCTTTTCGTCCTTCTTTTTTTCTTGTAAAGGTCGATAGCATGCTCGGAAGAAGAGAAAACCCTGGAGAACACGAGGCCATGCGCAAAATGAAGAACGAATTTATGGTGAACTGGGACGGCCTCCGAACGAAAGACACAGAACGCGTCTTAGTACTTGCTGCCACAAACAGACCATTTGACCTTGATGAGGCCGTGATTAGGCGGCTGCCACGCAGGTAAAGCGAGTTAACCCATTCTTAAAGTCTTAACATAAAGATTTAATTATCATTGATGGTTTAATCTTGTATAACTTCTTCCGTAGATTGATGGTCAACTTGCCAGATGCTGCTAACAGAGCAAAGATACTTAGAGTCATACTAGCTAAAGAGGACTTGTCTCCTGATGTGGATCTCGATTCAGTTGCAAGTATGACTGATGGCTATTCAGGAAGTGATCTCAAGGTTATTATGACTTACCGTCTTTACGTATAAATTATTTACACGACACGACCCTATCCGTAAAGTCTCTGCTTTTTCTTTCAGAATTTATGTGTAACGGCTGCTCATCGCCCAATCAGAGAAATTTTAGAAAAAGAGAAAAAGGTACTATATTTAACATCCTTACTTTGAATTCCTTCATCCAACCAAATCAGATCAAAAGTACATTGCAAAGAATACACCGGATATTATTTAAAGGGTTAATGCATTAAAACCCCCAGACTATAGTTTTTTCCACTTCACCCCTTGGACTATAAAAATGTACAATTTGCCCTGAACTATCAGAACAGTAAAATTTCGGCAAAGATATCCGGCCATACGTGCAAATTTAGGGGTAATGCCATATTGGATTATTATTTTTTTGCAGTTCACCCCATGTACTATTAGTATTGTGATAATCCAAAATGATATTACCACTAACCTTGCACGTGTGTAAGGAAAATTTTGCCGAAATTTTACTCTTATGCGACAAATAGGTAGTTCAGGGGCAGAACGCTCAAATCCATAAGCGGAAAAAGCTGATAGGGTAGGGGTTTAATGCATTTAACTCTTACTTAAATGCGGTTCCCCGGAGAATGAACTGCAGGAAGGCTATGAATAGCCATTCCTAATAGCGGTGTAGCTCAACATGACAAAGATGATCTCTATAATCTCTATACATGTTATCTAAACCGTTTTACCTGATTATGGGTGTCGATAACAGGAACGAGAAGCTGCTGTGGCTGAAGGTAGAGCTCAGCCAGCTTTAAGTGGGAGTGGCGATATCCGCTCTCTAAACATGGAAGACTTCAAATTTGCTCATGAGAGGGTGAGTACAAACTTACTTTATCCTTATTACCTAATCTTGCTGGCTTAAAAAAACTAATATCTAACCACTCGTTCAATTAGGTTTGTGCAAGCGTTTCATCAGAATCTATAAACATGACGGAGCTTCTCCAGTGGAACGAGCTCTACGGTGAGGGCGGGTCAAGGAGGAAAAAGTCTCTAAGCTACTTCATGTGAGGCCATTTGTAAGTTCTCTTGAATGCAAAAAAGCTTCTTTCTTGGGCATGCTGTGGTGAAGCTACAGTGATTGTATAATGGAGTGTAGATTTTTCTTAGTTATATACACTTGTACTCGGTAGTTTTCTTTTTTTGTTGAGGTGGTGAAAAGGTTAGAATAGCCTCCCCCTAGCTGAATTAATTGGCTGCTCCGCCCTTGTTTTGTCTGAGCCATCTCGTGTCGGTGTCGTGTCGTGTATGAAATGACTGGTTTGCCCCCGATTAGTTTGCAGGGTCTGAAGAAATTAGTCGATCCTGGCGCATATAGTTATTTTCCATTCTTCATTGTTGTGTTGCTGCAAGCTGACTGGCAATAAGAAATCCTAGTTTGCTTTCCTCTTTAATGTTGTTAACCATTAATCTGTTACGCTTTGCAAAACAAGAGTAAGTTTCTCTCTGGCATTTCGTCGAACAGTTGGCGTGCATGCTCACCATACCGCATTTCACATGCAGCATCAGCAGAACTCTCTTCATTGTCGTTTATACATGTAATTAAATTAACAAATTCAAATTAGGTAAAGTAATAAAATCTTAGTATTCAGCACGTGGAATTATTCATTTATGTGATTAAGAAATTATTTTAGAAAAATGTTGCACAGTAAATAAACAACATAAGAATAAGTAAATAATAATGGTGGTAACATATTCGATTGTTGAGGGTGTAGTTGCAAATGCTTATGAATTATTGTTTGTTTTTGCTTATAGTTGAAAACAATTGTTTAAAACAAAATTAGGGGATTTTGGAATAAATATACAAAATAAAATTTTTCGGTAAATTTGAAAATTATTTTGCTTAAACACCAATTTTTTTTTTAAAATGCTTATAGATTTAAGTAGTTTAATTGCTTAATTTTAGATAATCGAACGCAAAAGCTAGATTTTTGCAAACAAGAAAAAAACTGTTAATGCAATAAATAAACACATAAGTTCTTAAAAAAATATTCGCAAATACTCCCTAAATATGACAATAAGAGTCTTTCTTTACTGCATAAACATATTCAACACAATACAATTAATATACTATTCAACACAATTAATAATAAGAATTCGACACATATTCAATACAACACGTTGAAGTATTTCTACTTTTTAGTTATTATATACTATTATTATGCAGATCTAAATGTATTTGAGTATAAATCTAATCGTTTAGAGTACAACATTATGAGTGTGTGAACCGAATCGAGTAGTATATAAGAAATGAGGAAATTGAAATCGTAAATAACGAATAGAAGTTAGTTCGTCAACAATTTTTTTTTTGATGTTGGACGAAGTTAATTTTAGTAACATTAAACAACTTATATTTAGATTAATAATGATTATCTGAACTTATTTTTTAAATAACATACAAATATGCATTCAATTATGAGAGTGCTGCAGAAAGTAAACATAAATTTCGTTTCAAGGCGGTATGTAAATTATTTTTATTACACTGCAACATCATAGATGGTGGCTGCTTTGCGTCCTCGCCGCCCGAATTGAGCAATGCTCCGGTTAACTCCGGCGGCGGCGGCGGCGGCGGCGCTTCCAAGTTCCTAGCCAACCTCCCCTTGCGTGGCAACTTCTCCTCGACCGTTCTCTCCTCTAACCTGGTGCATTTTTATCCCCTAAACCCTCTGATTATTATTGTTAATATTTTTGTTTTGATGAAAGAATAGCTCAATCGCATATATACTACATTTTTAAAGCCGATTGTCAATCATCCCGTGCAATGTTAGTGAAAATTGGTAGCTTTTGTTTAGAGAATTTTTCTAGGGTTTCTTGTCTTTTCCCTATTCGAGAAATGCATAGTGCTTGCAAATATTAGAAGGATGACATTCGAAAATTTTATGGATTAAATTTTTTTTTTTGTCACAAATTGATTAGGGAACAGGTTTCATTTTGAGATTAGCTAATCTACCATAGATGAGATAAATTAGAAGGACGATCTTTTTTGGCATTGAATTCTGGGTGGGTCTTGATTTAACTGTTAATGTTGAGATCCTAGATTGGTACTCATTGGTGCTGACCTCTTGCATCCACAGGAGTTCAGTTTCGGTCTGTATAGATATGTTCATTTTTTTGTGAACGTGCATTTTATGTTGATCAAGACTACTTTTCGTGATTACATTGAGTGCACGGTCTTTCGGAAATCTCTGAAAAATAATACAATAAGATGTACACAAGTAAACATGATGCTAAGCAAGTGGTTAGTTTCAAGACATGTTTTTCCCCCCCTCCATACACACGGTGTTGGGGATATCTCTTGAAGGTTAGTTGTGATTTGGAATGATGAAGGAAACATTGTGCTGAAAGTAAAAAAGTTACTTATTTCTTGGGCGGGTATTTGTATGTTTTTCAATGGTTGATTTATAGATTTCTTGTGTAATTTCGAAAATAATGGTGGATATTAATGTGATCCTCATTTTGAGAAATGGAAAGCCATGCTGATAGAATCACATGTCAATTATAGATAATGAGCAATTTGATTTGAAATTTGTGATCTGCTGGATGTAAAGAATGCCGAAATATCTACCATGGTTTTCTATCTTCTTAATGTTTTACTAAATGTGTTTATCCAACGATAGATAACAGCTGTGCATTCACTGCAAATTTGAAGTAGTACCTTACTATATTATTTTTGCTTAGTTATAGGTAAGGTTGATTACAATGGTGTTGTTATCTCATTACTCATACAAATATATGCCTATTTATCAGTTCATTTGTGTCTACCTTTTTACATGCTTACAAATTATGCAGGGAGGTAGTCGTGTTTACATTTGCCATCACAACGCATCACCTCCAGGTTCTTTTATGCAGTTCTATTCTGAGTCTTTAGACATCAATTAAGAAAAAGTTATGCAGTCAACATTAGTTTGATCTTAACTGTATTCTTGCTTTTGTGTTATTTGTCATCCCATTAATTCTTAATCTATTTTGGCTGTTAATTTTGACTGTCTCCTCTGATTTTGTTGTTCCAGACAACCAGGTTATAAGAACAAACCAGACAAACATACTTATCAGATCTCTTACGCTTATGAAACAAAAGGGTGATTCGAGTTCAAAAGATGGGAAAGGTGCTGCGTCAGGCCAGTGCTCGATGAAAAGGTAATAAATCAATATTTATATGCAACTTGCTCTAATTATTTGGCGTCATATTCCTTCAAAATGTCACTTTCCAGAGCTGCTGAGAAAGCTTTGGATGGTAAAGCTGCTGGAAAGAAGGCAATGTCGAGCACTCAGCCTGGTTCTTCTCAAGGTGAAGTGTATTTCAAGCTATTTTTTACGTTTTATCCGTAAAACATATGAAGAAGTATAAGAACTGTTAGGGAATTATTACTGCCAGAAAGACTACCTTTAACCTGCACTTGTCTATGATATTGTATTTGCATGATACCGGCCTCTCATTATTATCTATCAAATGAAGGAAAGCGGCTTCACTCATTGATAACCTTTACTCATTCTTGATTTCTCTGAAATGCTACGTAAGAAATTAAGGGAATTTGAGATTGGTCTGAAATGAAAAGAAGTCACTTTGAAGTTCCTATAAACTCGGTTAGTGTAATGATTAGGTATTAATGCCTACTTGGTTTTACTCTAGCCAACTCATCCATGTCTCTACTTTATCAAATCTTCCAGTACGCCTTTCATTCGTCCCTTTAAGCACCTTTTATCGTCTTTGAAGCCTATGCTTGTGCAATAACTACGAAATAGAGAGACACATCTGAATCTTGTTTCCCTTATCTGCATGCTAAAAGAAACAAGACTAACCGTTGCTTATTTATGTGCTATACCATTTTCTTGCGATGAAACTCACTCTAGTCTATCTATCTTTGTATGAGCATACGGAACTGCAGAGCTTGACAGTTGAGAAACTCCGCGCTATGCTCCGCGATAAAGGCCTTTCGGCTATCAGCAGAAAGGCAAGCTTTACACTATCCTCAACTTAGATAACTATCATGCATTGATTAATTTCTAACTTTGTTTTAAACTCATTTCAATTTCAGGAGGAGTTGATAGATTGCTCGCTTAGAAGTGCCAATAGCTAGATTCTAGACTTATCAAGGTTAAACTTTTCTCCAAACTGTAAAAATATTACAAAAATGTGATTGTGTTGTACTGTTAATGCTTTTCATTACCGTCATGATTCTCCACTTTTGTGAAGATGATGACTAATGTAGTTTTTATGTCTAGTATCATCAGCCAATTCCGTCCACTTTGTAAGATAACAATCATCATATAAATAGTGGTTTGCAGTTGAATTATTGATAACATGCGTATGTGGTTTACTTAGAAGAATCTAGATAGTCAAAGGCTCAAAGCTTGTCTTACATATAATGATTGCTACAAAATTATAGTATTTTAAATAATTTGGTTTGACTTTGAAGAATTGTCCAATTATGAGTCCACCAAGCAGCCAACACCACCACTTCTTGCAAACCAGTTGAGTGGCAAGTCAATTTTCATGATGGATGAGATAAGTAACAAATTATTAATTTCAGTTGAAATAAAAATAATTATGACATAATTAGGTTGTCAAGTTGGTTGGTTAACCGACCAAATCGAACCTAAGTTTTACCTTTTGTTTTATCATATTTTTTTAGATTTTTTATTTTATTTTGGTTTAACATTAGGATAATTGGAGAAAGCCTAATAGAAAAAATACTACAGTTAAATCTCGATAAAGTAATAACCTTGGGACCGAGAAAGAATATTCATTTAACGAGGTTATTATTTTATCGGACATTATTTTAGTGTATTGACCCATATCGGGACCCGAAGAAATTATTATCTTAGTTAGATTATTATTTTATCGAATATTATTACTTTATCAAGGTTTACATAAATATATTTTTGAAACGTGATTTAGGGTTTATCTAGATGTGGACTAAGTCACTCTTTTGGGGATTTTGTTGCAATAATTTATGACTTTGAAACTCAACTTGGGTTTGATGTAACGGCGCTGAAATTATTAAAAATAATATCTGATTGGTAATATGTGTCTGATGTTGAAATATGGTTTACAGCTTTCAATTAATTGTTTCATTCCTGTCTCTATTTCAAACGTGCTTCAAATGATCCATCACTCCGTCCATCCTTAATTTCATTCTGATGTCATTGGATATCGACTATGGATTTTAATCACTACGGATATTTGAAATAATAGAGAAGTCACAAATCTTGTGTATACTAATATAAAAAAGTTTAGAACTAATCGAAAAATTAGAATAAATAAGATAAAGATTTTTAAAACATTACACACATATATATATATATATATATATATATATATATATATATATATATATAAATTGAGTGGTGTCAGTTGACACAATTCAAATGACTGTGTAGCTTCTTTATTTTTGTCGATAGAAGTTTCGAAGAAAAATTCAATTTTGTAGCTCACTACATAGAAGTGATGTGTTAATGAGTTATATAAAAACCAATGTGGTATATATAAGCCAATATTACCCCACATAGTCCTCATCATCAAGGTAAAAAGTAGAGCTATATTATTTTCCTTAAGTTTTCAAATAACTTAAATATATAATATTAATTATAAATAATTAAATTTTTGCACTTGCATTCTTCTTAATTCCTACATTCTATGACTCTTGGAGGTTTTTTTTTTTTTTTTTACGAGTGAATTTGCAGCTGTGCGAAACTAGTATCCTTGAAGGATTTAATTAAAGAGTATGTGTAAGAAAGATTAAATTAAAATGGACGTCTTGAAATACCAAACCAAATATGGCACTAGGAAAAATCTACTAGAAGCACCATAGGAGTGTTAATTTGATTTTTCCTAACTAAGATTTAAGATCCCTAATGTACAATATATTATATTTAGGTTCCCGATTTGAAATAATTTTAGTATAACGACTATTTGACAGGTTAAACTTTAAAGTATCCATGAAATCGTCACGAGTAAATTAAGACTTGATATTCAATATGCACTTCAAAATTTAAAATCTCTTCTTTTTTATTCATAATTCTTAGACAATTATTTTTAGTTTAATTATTTTAAAACATTTTATTTACCTTGTATTTTTACAAATACATAAGCATCAATCTAAAACGCGCATATACATGACATGATCACTATACCGATTAAAAATTGCTTTAGTTTATTTTATTTTATATTTTTAAAACAAAACTCGAATGACCGCACGCACTATTTCCCCGTCCGCTATGAATTGGCCATTGTAATAATGAAACGTCGTTTATACCACCGCCCGCATTTTGCCTTCCCCCTCGAGAAGCACGTGTCGTAAAAAAGACTTCGTCAAGGAGTTACACTGCTCCAGCTCTCCTTGTCTAACACATGCATGCTATAAATATCAACACACACACACTTCCCTCTTCACTCCATACACTTACTCTTCCTTTATCAACCTCTTCACTCCACACTCTTCTCTCTCATCAACATTCAAAATTTCAAATCATGTTTCTCTCTCTTCTCCTCTTCCCAGCCCTAGCTTTTCTTTTGAATTCCAGAGAATCTGTATATGATATATCCTATTGGAGATTTAGGGTTAATTTGAATGTAGGGTAATGAGGGTTAGCATTTATCAAGAATCCATTTTGATCGGTTTCCTTTTTTTATATATGCTGTTTTTCATAAATTCCGACCTTATTTTCCATTTTTCCTAATTCTGAGTTGATTTTTTTAATTTCGCTTGACAAGAATTCTGACTTGGCTATGATTATATACTATCTATCTATATTCAGATATAAATGAAGAAGAGTTGTAGAATAGATAAGGCTACTGTCTGACTGATGCTGAGATTCTTTGGATTCCATATCCAGTTAGACAATTATTTGGATATATGAAATGCATCAACAATAATATATTATTAATCCAAACATTTTCTTTTATGAAACAATACATTGAATGGGGATGGCCTCCCTCAAAGAAGAACATGTTAGAATTCGACGAGCCTTTCATTTAATGCCTCATTTCTAAAAAAGTATAAACCTTATATTTAATTTAATTTAATATATTTAGTAAAGTCCCATAAATTATTTAATTTCATTCCTATGGTTGCCTTGATTGCCACGTACTTCGTTTGTTAGTAAATCATTTATTTTGGGTTGCATGTTGGTGCTAAGATATCATGAGCACCTCACTTTTGTCTCCATCTTCCATTTTTTATGCTTCAAAATCTCTTTGCATTCAGTCTCTCAGATCGCAACCACGTTCCTCTTTACTTTCATTCTCTCTCTCTCTCTCTCTCCCCACTATGTTATATAAATATATTGGATTTAAAAATTAAAAAAAAACATAATGTGTTTAATAAAATTACATAAATGCATTATGTATTCGCTTTTTAAAAAAATAAATAAAAATTGTTCTTAAAAAAAAGTTGCAAGAAAACTCTTCCGTCAAATTTGACAGGAAGAATTTTCATGCTATATTTTTAAGAACACAAGATATTTTATGCTAAAGAAAAAAAAGCAGAGTAGTTTTACATATTTTTATTTGAATACATGCACTTTTTTGCTGTTTTTTAAGAATTATGTAAACAATTGACAAAATTGTAATTTTATTGAAAAACTAATGAAGTGAAAGAGTTGAGATATACATAGGTTTGACGGAAGAAGTTTTCATACAATATTTTCAAAAATTATATAGTATTTCATTCGTCTCGCTCCAAGTGACCTATTTCATTTCGGTGCGGGAATTTAAAAAATGGATAATAAAGTATGAGAGAGAAGATGAGTGAGAGAGTGAGAGAGTAAATGATAAAGTAGGAAAGAGAAATTATAAATAATTATAAAGTATGAGAGAAAAATAATAAAATAGGAAAGATAAATTATAAAGTATGTGAGAATTTATAATTTTTTTTTTTTTTTTGCTGTTTCCTTTTTTGTAAACAGGTCACTTAAAACGGGACGCCCAAAATAGAAAACGGTCACTTGGAACGGGACGGAGGGAAAAACGAACATATAATATTTTTCCCATTTTCATCTGATAATAGAGTATTTTTTTTACAGCTTTTCCAGATATATATTGTTTATATTTATGACAGAGAAACCCGAAATTCGAATTCATAGATAAAATATAGTTGCTCACATAATAAAATCAAAGTAGGATGGAATCATGAAAAATGTCCCTCTAGGCCTTGACTTGCTCCAAATACTTAGCCTTCTCCTCTTCATCCATAAAAGCAGTGATGGGAAAAGACCTCCCTATCCCCATTGGAGTCTTGAAGTAAATCTTCTCACCTTTAGGCTCCTCAATGCTCATCTCAACTATAGGCACCCAAAGGAGAAGCTGTTTGCTCTTCACTCCACTCATCTTCTTCATCTTGCCCTTCTCCACGACCGCGGTCACCTCCTTGTCGTACCTCACGAGGGTATTCGACCCCACGAAGAAGTGCTCGTATGGCGCCTTCTGCTTCATCCACACGTACCCGGTTTCACGGACGATGCCACACTCCTCGAGGTCCTTGAGGGGGAGCACCCCTCGGGGGAACCCGAGCTCGCGTAGGAGGGTTAGGGAGTGGTCGAAGCATTCGTCTGCGCCGTGGATAATCTCCGCTCCGGCTCGTGGGTTTTCTTGTGGTGTCTTGATTGTCATGTTTAGGGTTTGGGTTTTGTTGAGGATTGGAGAGTTGTTTGGGTGTTTTTATATATGGTTTGTGGTGGGAGGGTTGGTTTGTGGTTGGTCTACGGAGGTTGAGCTAAGTATGTGTTGATGGAAAGTTGTTCACCAAATAGGACGGCATGAGGAGCATCAAATGATTGATTGACATGTGGTGTTAATAGCGAACGCTAGATGAATGAGCACCTCTATTCATAGACTATATAGTACAAATTCTAAAGTGGAAATACTCACTGTTAGCCAAAACGAAAAAAAAAATATAAATGTAGTCCACTACTAAAACAAAACACAAAAATAGTCATTTTGTCTTTATCCGGCGGAGGGCCGATGGGGGAGTCCATAGGCCCTCCATCAGCGGAGGGCCGATGGGAAAGCCGATGGGGGGCCGATGGGAGAGTCCATAGGCCCTCCATGAACTCCTTCATTTTTTTTATTTTTATTTTTTTTAACTGAGGGCCGATGCCTTTTTACAAACTTTTTTTTTTTTTTTTTTTTACCGAGGGCCTATGCCCTTCTTCCATTTTTCTTTCTTCACTGAAGGGGCCGATGCCCTCCATTTTTATTTTTTATTTTTTAAATAATTGAGGGCCTATGCCCTTCTTCCATTTTTTTCTTTCTTCATTGAAAGGGCCGATGCCCTCCTTCATTTATTTATTTATTTATTATTTTTTTTTTAATAATTGAGGGCCTATGCCCTTCTTCCATTTTTTTCTTTCTTCACTGAAGGGGCCGATGCCCTCCTTCAATCTTCAATTTTTTTTTTTTTTTTTTTTTTCACTGAGGGCCGATGCCTCCATCGGCCCTTCCATCAGCCCCATCGGCCCAGCGCCGTATAAGGACAAAATGACTATATTTGTGTTTTGTTTTAATCGAAGGCTATAATTATTTTTCGACTTCTACTATTTGGCTACTGTTGCCAAAGCCTCAATTCTAAACCTTATTTGACGGCTTACTTGTATTTTCCGTCTACAGATGTCGGACGAGGAGAAGTCGTCGATAACTAAGACCGACTTTTCAGTACATACGTAGCAAGTCAAATGTACATATTTATTTGAGGCATTTCTACTATTAGCCAAATAGTGTAAATGAAATGTATATTTAGCCTATAACTAAATAAAAACACAAATATAGTCATTTTGTTTTCATCTAATGATTGGCTGTGTCTGTTGCAGATTTTTTTGCCGTCAACAATTTCGTCTCACTTGTAACGCATAGGGCCGAAGGGGTATCCATCAGCCCTCCATCGGCCGAAAAAAAAAAAGGCCGAACAAGTTCATCGGCCGAGCCATTTAATTCTGCAGAGGCAATTACTGGGGCCGATAGAGGGCCGAAGGTGTGCCAATCACCATCTGCCCTCAACATTAAAAAAAAAATGTTAATGAAGGGCATCGGCCCTGACTTGAAGAGAAAAAAAAAAAAGAAAAAAAAATTATGTTAGGGCCGATCGCCAATATATATATATATATTTTTAAATAAAATATGTTGAGGGCCGATGTAGATCGGCCCTCGTGTAATACACGTATTCTCCTCCTTGCTGATTTTCGCTCTCCGAAAAAAAAAAAAGGGCCGATGGCTCTCGGCCATTCAAAAAAAATTACAGTTTGGCTGGGCCGACGGCTTTCGGCCATAAAAAAAATCACTTTTTTCGGATTAAATTATTTTCCATCGGCCATTCATCGGCCCTGAGCCGCCTTTTTACAGCTAATGCGCTGGCCCGCCAATTGTTAGACAAAAACTACATTTGTTGCAGAAAAAAGTGTACAATTTGACTATATTTGTGTTTTTACTTAGTAGATGGCTATATATGTGTTTAGGATATTGATTTTGGCCAATAGTGTATATTTCCACTATTTATTTCGTCACTCCATTTAATAAAGCAGTTAAACTAACTCCCCCTTTTCAATAAAGTTTGGTAAAAACTTGGGAAAAACTACCTTTCTTCTAACTAAAAGTCTAAAAAAGTAAAAACTTCGAATTATATTGATGTCTCTAAATCGATCTTATCGCATATCGTTACGGATTAAGAGCATGTGAAGATGTTATCTTCTTCTGAATTATGTACAATCCCGTATTTTCTTTATATAGTATTACATAAAAATTTGACTTAATTACAGATTTCGTTTTCTCACTGGAATTTATAAATTTGCATTTCGGGATTGACAAGTTGACCATATTATTACGGGCTATGATAACTAAAATAATTAAAATTATACCCACTCCAACGACCAACGGAAACTAACCAAACCCATTATTCCAAGTCAAACAAAACCAACTTCAACTTTGCATGGTTGAAACAGATAAACAAAACCTTATTATAGTATACTGTTATGTAATGTCTCTATCTTGATAGTGGAAAATAAAATCATATACCAATTGTGGACAAATATGATCTCATCTAACATCCAATTGAGTATAGAAAAAGAATTTGGATCCACTTTTACTTAATATTCTTCTTATTTGTGGTATGTATTATAGAGATATGTTCAGAGATTGAAATAAGTTATAAAAAGAAGTAATCTGGGCAGAGATGAAAAATAAAGACAATGTGGTCATATATAAAGCTCAGAGGTTCATATCCAACAAGGTAAAATGTAACATAACCGTCAACAATTGAGATGCATGTAAGTGCTACAAAATTGTAAAAAAGAGTCTAACTAGTTGAACTGCTAATCTTCCATGGTCTCAGATGCTGCAACTTGCAAGATTCTTGTACCAGCAGAAGGTCTGCAATTTTGAACATGAAAATGGTTGAAGTTAGTGCCTCTCTTGTCACAAGCATATACTTAAAGGAAAGCACAAAGACAGATATGTAATCTTGTTCTTGTCAAATATGCACACAAGAGTAAGTAAATTACTCGCATTCATTCAGGTGTGAAATTATGCAAGGGGAAACAGACAAACAAGGATTACTCGAAGTCGTGTATTCACATAGCTTCAACATTCAAGATTTGGCTTGAGAATAGACATTTGAAGCATTATGATAAAAGAATGTGTATGACAAGCTGCACTAAAAGGTTTCACATCTAATCTAATTAAGCAAATATGATTGAAAATGCAGAGGCAAGACTTTAATCCAATCAAATGTATGTCCTCGATATTTCAGTCTCACTGCTCACTGTCTTACTAGCATATAATAAAGTAAATTTAATCATAACATAGTTTGAAACCAGCAAATACAGCACAAAATCCTAAACAAACATCAGGAGTTCTTTTTCAGCACATGATACTTTCATCAAGGGTAAGTTACACACACTCAGGTGTTCTTCAAATAGAATGCAACCTAAGGGGCTGATCCACTTTTACATATTCAGAACTAACTCCCTTTTCCTCCGAGTAAACTGTATATTTTCTTCGCCCACGAAAGCATATAATGCCGATTGAAGCTAGTTTCATCCAATTAAAGAAAAGTTACAATAGTTTTACATGATTTCTAGTACAACAGATTTATCATAAACCTCAATAACATCAGATCTTTGCCACCCACATTCTCACATAATGCCATACTACTATTTGTTGCTTTGGAATCATTAAACCTAAGCTTAAAGATTACATTTTTAGAACACACAAACCAACAAATTCAATATAGAGAAACAAATCAAAGACAGCTTATTTTGTTTTCTTAACAAAATTCTTTAAATTGTTCGTTGGATTCTTTGCCTGGAATATCAGTAGACAGCACTAGCCACAAAACATAATCATCACAGAAAAAAAAAATCTGCCCATAAAGCGTGATTTGATTCAATTGATTCACCCAAACGAAAAAGCACACGAATTCAGAAAGATTAATTACTGAAAAAAGAAGAAGCTGAAACTCAAAAACTCACAGTTAAGCGCCGACAATGATATTGTTGATCGGAATGAAAATCAACTTGACGAAAAACCCTACGAAACCCATCACGACGAAGCCGATCGCCGTTCGAGTCGCGACCTTGGTGAATTCTACAACAAACACAAACAAGATTAAAAGAATTAGCAATCGAAGAGAAGAATCACAGATCAGTTGCAACTCTGGCTTGAAAAACTGTACCTTTTTGATCGGGCTTGTGGCAGCGCTTGACGAGGCGAACGCTGTCCTTGGCGAAATCTCTCAGCGGATCGAAAACTGAATCCAAAGAATCCATAACCTTTTTCTCGTATTCTCTCTCTAGATCTGGGTTCTGAGATCAGAGAGATTAACGAAAACTTGGACTGATGTGAGCTGCTGTAAATAGTCGAAATTAAGGGGGGAAATCTCCCAATGACAGACGGGAGGATGACGGTAGAGGAAATACCGGACCTAACCCTGATCGGTTTCATAAATCATATTTTTATGTTTTTAATTAATTTTCATATTATGATTCATTATTTATTTTATAAATGCAATTCTTAGTGTTTTTTTAACAATAAGATTCATTTATATTTAATTATCTCATAATTAGTCTAACATCTCAACTCTAAATAGTAATAAAATAAAATCCTACTCATAACATCTAATTCAAGAAAAAAAATTATTTTGATCATGTAATATATTGTCCATTTTTGCTTTTCTAACGTGTTCGCACTCGAAAAGTACTTTTTTAGTCCTTCGGCAAGTGTAGATGCCCCCCTTCAAATCGTATTGAAAATTGTATTTTATATACTATAATTTATCAATTTTTTTGCATTTAGCCTACCTAAAATTCTACATTTCCCCCTTCTCTATTAAAAATAAATTTCGACACGAGTGAAGTGAATCAAGATATGCAAAAGAAATCAAGAGGGGATGCAAATGGAACTCATAGTGTTAAGATAGGTAGAGAGGAGAAGATTTAGATAACAAGAGAAAAGATGAGTGTATCGTTGCACTGGAAACATTCTGCACATGGGATTTTGATGGCATGAGCAGTTGCCCTTACACGGGAACAAGTTTCATACAAATTCCTACAACCAACAAGTTTTGTTTTTCAATAACCATTGCAAGAATCATCCTCTATTCATTCAATGAAGAGAAGACCTCCTTAGCATGTAGCATCAACTGAGTGACCATCCTTTGCGCCACTCTCCGGTCCTCATTTCAGCACCACTTGTCTCAACTACAAAGAAACAAGACCGCGTTGTTAGTGCCTGCACGTAGTATCAGTTGGTTCACCCGAAAAACAAGAAACAAAAGAAACAACTCTTAAAACCAGCAACAACAATTGCGTGAAGCTCAAAATGTACTATCAACTATCTTGTACAGTACTAGCTAGTGAAATATAGCATATGCATTAATCAGTACATGTTTTTCAAACAACAAACATCTTAGAGAAATCTAAAGTTCTACTAAACATGTGTTTAAGATGGATATACAAATTTGAATAAGATCACATTTTATGCTTATAAGCTTTAAGACATTCTAATCAACCTAAAACTACCATCCTGACCCGTCTCCACAGAGGCACAAACCCGATTAAGTAAAAACATGATCACAATCCCCAGTAACCTTTTTGTCAATCTTCTATGCAAGTATCAAGTCCTGGACAAAAATTCCTCCCATTATTACTGGGGCATATGAGATAAAAATGATTTTCCTTTCCTACAGAAATAAATCGAGTTTGTAGAAGTAACACAATATATTTATGTTTCGCATCCCATATCATGATACATCACACATTCAAGCTCAGTATTCTTCAGGTTAGAATGTTGAATTTAGAGATATATGCAAAGGTGGTTGTTGAAAATATAGTGAGGGTGGTAGCAAACCAGGAGTCAGCTTCAAAGATGGTATCAGAGAAGCTCCAACATTAATATATTACTACTATTTGGTTGGATTTTATCAGGTTCAGTCTTTCGGCATATCCTATCCCAGTTTAGCATAGCATGGTTGGAGAGTGAAGAAAGTGAGATGGGGAAATGTGAGTTTGAATTACGAACACATTCTGTAAAGTTGTACGCAGAAGAATGAGTTTCACATGAAGAAATTGCTTCCATAATGCATCCAGGAGCAAGAAAAACACATACATAGGAAAATATAGGCAATTTTGACTCAGGAGAATATGGTGCATGTATCACTTCATAATCCAGTAGTTAGCACAACAAGATTAGCATGGGAAAAGGTGGAATGAATTAATAGCACAGCATTCGTAGGCAAACAAGATAATATCCTGCAAAGTTCACAACTTTCAATAACTAGTAACATGTTTTGTGGAGAATATCAACTCGACGCCTAAAAATTAAAGAATAATCTACTCATACGTCAACATGTTCAAGAGAAACCCAAATGAAAAGTCTAAGTTAAGAAGGAAACGCAACAGGATAACCTCAAGATCTTCTCTCCTACTTTCTGATTACTTTCAAATTTGTGGAGCACTAACAACTTTCACATACTTGCACAATATATTTCCATAAATTTAAAGTGCAGGTGATTGGAGATATCTACTTTAGTTTTATTCTGCCTCAATATGACTCCTTTTGAAAGTTGTTTGGAGTTTATTGCAACCGACTAAAAAGAGATGCTAACTTATGTTGGAACTACTCAAGGAAACCTACTTACTGGAAATGAACAAGAAAAACTTTTTTTTAATCTTCGGAAGGAGGTTATTACAGCAATGGAGATGACGCGTGTTACCAAAATTCTCCAATACACAGTTGTCAAATTATTGAATTGTCAACACATGTCATCTTCCATTAGTAATAATCCTTAGAATCACTTGCACAGACAATTAAGCTAAGCAGTAAGAATGCATTGCCAAAACTGAGTAAATCACAAATCTTATAGACATAAATACTCCTTTGGAAATCTCCAAACACATTAGAACATTCAACTATTTCACATAAAGGTTTAACCACCCACCCTATTTTAGGACACAAGAGAGCAAACTCATTTTAGGGAAGATAACGAACAAGCTTGAACTCAACATTGAAAAAGCGAAATGATAATCAAGATATACACTCTAGGGTTGTATTCCCAACTAAAAGCACTAGATGTACACACAATAAAACTAGGCCCAAACACATACATTACAAAAGTAACACAAAAATTTTGTTCACGGAATAATCTACAAGTTCAAATTTCACCAGATCTAAGAAAAACAGAGAAAATAGTAAAAACAAATAAAAGTTAAAATTAAATTACCCTTGACCGTCAAGGTTCCCCTGTCCGCTACTTGCGCCACCACCACTCCCGTACGAACCGTCCTCAGGCCCCGTCTGCCACACCGACTGCCAAGCCTGCGACGGCGGCGGAGCCTGCACGTAAACACCCGGATCGACCCCCGGCACGGCAGGGCGCCCCATCATCGGCTGCCCCATGGGAGGATAGTAGTACGGAACACCGGTGACCCCACCCGGCCCCGCCGCTGGCCCCACAATCCCGCCCAAAGCCGCCGCCTCGTCCTTAATTTCATCTCTCGGCACAATGTCCACCAGAAAATCGAAGATATCGGTGCGCGTGATCGCGGCGGCGATGTCGTTCTTCTGCAGCGTGCGGCGCTTGTTCTCCTCCGCGTGCAGCCACGAGCGGATCGTGAGCTCGAGGATGAAGAGCTCGCACGCCTTGGCGAAGAGGATCGGTGCCTCCGCCGAAATCATCCGTACGTCCTCGTCCGCCTTCATAATCTTCTTGATCCGCGCCAATGGCAGCTGGTGGTTTTTGAAATCGTTCACCTGCTCGATCTCCTGCCGCTGGTAAGTCCAGAACATCTGCAATTGCTGCTGCTGCTGCAGGAGGAGGTGCTGGTACGGCGGCTGCGGTGGGTAACCGGCAGCCGCAGCCGCGGCGGCGGGCGGGTACGGCGGCGCGGCGCTCTGCTGCTGGTTGTTGTCCATTCACGGATTCTCTTGCTTGTTTCGGGATGGGGGAAGAAATTGAATTTGAGATTATTTTTTTTTGGTTTTGATTTTAAGAGAGGGAGAGGGTATTTAAATTTGGGAATTTCCATTATCCAGGCAGATGTACAATTCGGGCTGCGTGCAGTACAACGATTGTTTTGTACTTGTTGGGTGTGGAAATAGTAATTTTGATTAAAGAGGGTTCAATTTTTCGTGCTTATCGTACAGATATTTCAGTAATTTGATCCGAAAATATATTCCATGGTCTATTTTGAGAATTATAATATTATTTTTAAGGAATAACTTTAGATTTTCTCTCTATAATCTGATATACCATGACTTATCTTTCATTTTTTGTCTTGTCAATTTTAGTCCAAGTAAAATTAAGTAAGATTTAGTATACTTTACGTCTAATTCAGTTATACAGTTTGTTTGACGTTGTGTGTCTAATATTATTATATTATTAATAATACCCTAATACATTGTATCAACAGTATAAATTAAATATAGAAGTTTGTAAAGTATAATCTCTACTTAACATGAAAAGCGCCAGAACCTAAAATAGAAAATATTCCATATTACGAGACTAGAATATATTTAAACATGCGCTGACATTATTGACTTCAGATTTTTATTACATTCTATATTTTCGTGCAATTAAATTTAATATATTTAAAAGGGACAAAGAGAGAAACAAATGTGAGCCAATGGTTAATATCTTATCTATTACGATGGAGTATGATTGGTGGATATACATGGGGTTTGAAACTACATTACATTTAGATATATCCGGCATATAATAATTAAAAAAAATCCCCAAAATATATTGTAGGAGTATTTTATTGTGTACTAAGAGAATAATTAAAAATTCTAGCCTATGATTTGCTAATATTTTTAAATATAGCCTAAGAAATTCTGTCTTCCACTATGTGACTTGAGAGTTTGATTCCTAATGGAGCATAAGTTCATATAGGATTCACTTTTAGTAGTATTTTTTTTCTCTTTTGAGAGGTAGCTTTATTTAAATTCCTAAATCAAATCCCAATTCCCATTTCTAAAATCAAAAGATGCTTTTGTATTTGCTTATAGTAGAATGTTTGACGACCTTATTTTACAGAAAACGAACTAATTAGAAAAACTTATCGCCTTTAAAAATGATGACGATCTTTTTTTTTTATATCAAATTTCATCATTTTAGGCTTAAAGCAAGACATGACAATAAATTCTTATCTACGTAAAAAATGCAACAAATAGCTTTGTCCTAATAAAAAAGCACCGGTAATAATTGTAAAATCACCTTGATTCGAATTTTGAATTAAGCATATCACATTTTTTTTCTATTAGAAGAACTTTGAGTCTTCATGATAGCACTTGTTATTTTTTTTGTATATATGTGCTTGGAAGAAGTTTGAGCCATCGGAATTTATGGTTTTATACAATTTTTTTAGCCTTAAGATTGGTGACTTAAAGCAATTCCTTAGTGGGTGTTTGGAACAGCTTATTGAAAACTACTTTCAGCTTTAAGCTGTGTGGGAGTGTTTGAGACTCCCAACTTAAAACTGAGATTCTCTAAAATTGGGTCGAAAATAGAGAAGCAGTTGAAGCTGCTTCACCTCAGCTTCTAGCTTTCAGCTCATTACTTATGTTTTTTTCGGTCCAAATTACCCTTAATAATTTTATCTAATTCCAGAAATATTCTTAACCCTAGTACTTGGGAGTAGGGGTGTTCGCGGGCGGGTTCGGGCGGGTTTCGGTGTAAAAATTAATCCACTACATATAGGCGGTTTCACAAAGTTGCGAACCATGGCGGGTTATTTTTTTCCCATAACCGTAGCGGGCCGGTTAATGGTTTGGCGGACAGTTAACGGGCGGGTTGGCGGTTTTTGTAAGAAAAATATCATCAACATTAAAGAGCTCCACATCTATCAACAATATATAGCTAAAGGTCACAATAATTGATATGCAACAAAAAGTCAAAAACATAGATAAGTAGAAGAAGAGTGAAATGATGCAAATCTATTTCTAACAACTAAAGATTACTTACAATTTAAGAAAATAATCAATACCCAATATAATCAAAGAAAAGAAAGTCAAGAAGAGGCAAATAACTCAACCGGGATTGAAAGCAAAAGCTTGAATTTCAAAAAGATTGAGAAACAAACCTTTCGGTGACGGAGAATACGATTAGCACATCTACAGCGGCATAGTTTCTTGGTAGCTGACTAAGTTTCTTGGCAGAAATAATTGAAAATAAGAACAAGAGAAGTTTGAGGAGGGGAGATTTGGGGGAAGAAGAGCGACGTGCGAGGTTTTTTTTTTCTTTCCTTTGTTCTCACTTTTTACTTTCTAGTATTCAATTCAAAGTGTCTTACTAAAACTTTACTTTTCAGTCTTTATGCTTCCATTCCTTCAACAATAAATTAGTAATATAATTATAACATAATTAAAATTAAATAGTTCTAAAACATATGCGGGCGGGTCGGTTAACTACGACTCCCAAACCGTGACCCAACTGTCTAACAGCGGTTTGTTATAAATTCGAACCGCGGGTAGTTTTACACGAAAAATAACCGGCGGTTACGGGTTCCGACGGACGGTTTGAGCGGGTGGGTCGGGTGGGACGGTTATTTTGAACACCCCTACTTGGGAGAATTCATTTTTGTCACAATCCAGCCGCGTCTCTTCTCTTCACTCTCTCTCAATTCTTCAAAAATAAAACACTCATATAAGCAAGATCGATAAATAGATAAATACGGAAGAAAAAAGGTTTTGCCTCTAGGATCCGTGCATAAAAAATAGTCAGCATTAAAATTCTTGATAATACATTAGAAATCTCATGGAGTCAACATTAAAAATCTAGATAGTACATTAAACACCTAAACGAGTCAACATTAAAAATCTTAAAGTAATTTTAAGCAAATTAATAAATAGGACCCCAATCCTTGATTTAGTATTTTATAGTATTAGATTGAAATTATAAAGCAAAAAATAAATATTGAATAAAAATAATTTTTGAATTTTATTATTTATTATAAATAATAATTATTTAGTAACACTAAGGGCAAAACAAATATTTCGTTTAAAAAGTAACTATAAGTTACTTCTATCATCAGTATTTCCAAATACTATTTTTCCACTTTCAACAGCTTTCAGCACTTATTTCCAAACACTAACTGATTTTCAAATAAATTGTTTTAAACAACTTTCAACAATTATTAATAAATTTCAGCTACTCCAAACACCCTTTGTTGCTTAGTGCAAGAACCTACCCTAGTTATATTCTACTTCATTATTTTGCACATATATTACAAATATGATAGAAATATCTTTTCTTTAATTTTTTATTAAAATCCAAAATCAAACAAAAAGTTTGAATTCGAATGGCAAAATTATATAACGAAAAGACAATATCGCCATTTTATTTATAAGAATAAAATGAAATAGTTAAAAATATGTACTCTCTCCGTCCCATTAGTAATGTTTGGTTTCATTTAGATATGGAGATTAAGAAAATTATATTGTATAACGTATATTGTTTGACTTTTGGATAATTAATTTGTGAGCGTAAATTCTTTGCTCTTATTGAAAAGACATTATTACTAATGAGATATGATAGTGGATGCGGATAAAATAGAAAAGGCAATTGAACAATTGATAGATCTGAAGAATAAAATTCGAGTCAATATTAAAGAGTTGAGGGAGAAGAGTGGAGATACCCAAGCGAAGGAGGGTCGTCGTATAATTATACAAATTGTTTAATTGAAAATTTAATCAAGAATCTTGCACTTAAATATTTACATCATGCAATTGAAAAGGATCGAGTTAAAATATTTTTAATTTGTTTAGAGAAAATTTAACTATCTTCATTATGTCTTAATTTGAAAACAAAAGTTCTCTTAATTACCCAATAGTTTTCCAACAATATTGTTTAAGCAAAAAAAAAAAAAAATCAACTTGGTTTTCGGTTTGATTTGGTCAAAACCTATCAAAGTAAGTCAAACTGAAAAACGAAATCAGTAAATTACTAAAAACGATACGTTTATTTTGGACACGAGAATTAAGAAAATGATATTACGTGGTATAATATTATTTGATTTTTTAATAATTAATTGTGGTCACACAATATTTACCATTTTAATAAATGCATCGTTTGTAGTGAGACGACTCAATAAGAGAAACGCGTTTCTAGCACGCGAGTATTAATTTGAGAAAGACTTGCTTTTTTTTTTTTTTTTTTTTTTATAATAAACAATCCTCGGTCGTTACTTTTCCCTTTTAACCTTTAATTAATTATCTTTAAACAATTATTTACCACCGCTAGGTTTAGTGGGAATCTTCTGTCCCAATAGATGGACCATTACATGTCCCATCAATAAAGTGAGAACATGTGTCGTGTGGTGATAACTTTATGGCCATTAATACACGTATGGCAGAGCGTGATTGGTGGACAATCAAGTGGTCCATCAATTTTTGGGACGGAGGATCCTCTCGCCGCTAGGTTAGAGTGACTTTAGACAGAAATTTCAACCGCTCTAAGCACAAATCTAGAGGCAGGGAAATCAATCAATTCACGGAGGACCAAATCCCCCAAATTCGGATGAGTTTCAAACCTCCATCGAAGCGGAAGAAAATTGATTCCAGGTAATTAATCTCGCCCCTTACATCATTGACTGATATGGATTTCCAGAAATTCATTGTTGCGATAGTTTTCTCTGTTGTGTGTAATATCAGCTACTCTCTGTGCAGTCCTGGTCTGGCACAATCCGAAATTAGAGATGGTGAATTGAGTAGTATGAGGAGATCTATGGTATGGCGTGTTTGTCTGGTTGTGATTTGTATTTCGTAGCGATTTTAGTTAAATTATTTTATATTCTGATGAATGTATCAGATCCATGGCCATGAGGTTTTAAATGTGAATCTCGGGATTCAACAGGCGAGGAATTACGCAGTAGGCCAGGCGCAGCAAGACGGTTGCACTGCCAACTACAGAGTGTTTGATTCACCATTTGGTAATTATCTCGTTCCCGTCACTCCAACTCGCGCAGAACTCGGTGGGTGAAACTGGTGGTTTCGTCTTAGTACAATTTTCATATTTGTAGATAATCTGCACGATCTTAATAATCCTATGGAATCTTCTTCTAAGCGTTCTTGCATACAGATCTCCATTTAGAGAAGACATAGTTGATACTCCTACTATATTGTGTCATTTTTTGGTTTTTCTAGTCTAAATGTGTAGTTATTTAAAGAGTCACTGATTCTGCAGTTTAATTTGTGGCTATGATAGGATTTTCAATTTAGAGATCAGTACAATGTCTTGTCGGAATTAGAACTTTTTAGTTGAAGGGTCGATATAGACATAAGAAAGAAATTGTACCGATTGAAGAGTCAAATGAAGAGAAAAAAATTAAAGGAGGAACAAAAAATTTCAACTTCTATATAGGCAAAATTCCGGCAATCGGGAGGTCGGTCGACCATCCCAACCCCCTTAGTTCCGTCCCTGCAGTTGTATTGTTTGTTAGGGAATTCACATTTAGCTCGATGAATAAATTTATTATTTCTGTGTAATGACATGCAAATCGCGTACTCGCGAGTTTATAGTATCAAATCATGAACTAAAAGCCTTAAATCTACTTCTCATTTGAGTCGATAAATGAAACAGCAAATATGAATTGAGTTCTACAACATAAATACCTCTAGAGAATATAATTATAAATTGTAATCTTTTATATATAAAAAAAGTTTATTATTTGACGTTGCCGCCACTTTTCTTTTCCTCTTCATTTCCGCCAAACCAACCACCAAAAAAGGAAGACGATGCCGCCGCCGCTGGAAGATCATTAATAAAAATCGGCGCCTCCTGCTGCGCCGCCACCAGCTTATTCAGCAAAATACCCGCCCCCTCAATGAGAGCAAGCAGGACGCCGCCGGCTAGCGCAGATCGAGAGGCCGCACGCATGCCCTGGCGCATCTGGAGGAGGCCTCCGGCTGTGGCACCGGCGATGACGGAGTTCCACGGGTCTTCCTTCTGGCGGAGGTAGACCATGGAGCAATCGACGGTGGAGAAGAGGCCGCCCCAGACGGCGAAGCTGCCGCCGATGCGAGGGGCGTTCATGCGGATGGCTTGGGTGCCGCCGACGAAGCGCTCGCCCTTGGGGGAGTTGTAGAGGCCCTTGAGGAAGTGGAAGGCGGATCCGCCCACGGCACCCATGCCGAAGGCGCCGCCGACGTCGTCCAGGATGCGGTCGGGGCAGGGCTCGCGGCTGGTTTCTGGAGTTCCCATTGCTTTAAGCCTTTAATTCTTTGCTCCAAGGGTTTTAGAACCAGGGGCTTGGGGGAAGGGGTTTTAATTAAACTCTCCAGTTGATGAGAATTTATCAGATTTCTTGATTGAAAAGTAATTGAATAATTTTTAGTTAGAATCTTGTATCATTGTACAAACAAAAAGTGTTCAAAAAATTATTTGAGAATTCAAATTTATAGTAATAGTTTATAAGAAAAAATTTCTCTTTCAAATTCCATTAAAAGCATTAAAAGTGTTATGTGGAAGGATGTCTGGTTATCCTAGATTTATTAACCTTGCATGTATTATATAAAAGTTAGAATATATTAATATAATTGATTGTGCATTCATAGTGGCTACGAATTATGATCGTTATTAAAAAAAAAATCTCAATTATCCACCTATATTCAAAACAATCTGTACTGTTAGATTGAGCTATTTCTCATCTCAACTATTCTTAATGGTTATGTCATTTCGGTTAAATATGAAATGAAAAATTGGTTGAAAATTTATCACCCCTTAAATCTAGGGATGACAAAAGGATCAGGATCCGTCGGACCCGACCTGGACCCATATGCAATGGGGCGGGTAATATCCGCCCCGTACGAGTGCAAGGTGGTTCCGGACCCGATCCGTAATTGGTTCGGGGCGGGTCCGGTTCCTGCGGAAGCCCCGCCCAGTCCCGCTCCACTCCATATAGACCCGTCTCGCGTAGGACCCGTCCCGCCACAAATTAGAATTTAGAAGTGTAAAAGTGTTATTTGTGAGATTCAAAATCACATCAATAATTTATTTACATGCATTTATGCCGTTTGAGTTAATGTTCACATTTGTTAATATTCTACATGTATATTTATATATAATAATATGACATAATAAAATAAAATAAAATTATACATCTAACAAAAAAATTAGCTTATAAAATGTAAATATTGATTTTCTAGATTTCAATATACTATATTCAAATTATAATTACAGGCATGTATTTCGAAAATGAAATTAATAATTTTATTTCCAAAATTTAAATTCTAAACTATTTTTATTTGTAATTTTCTATTCTTTAATTGAAATGGAAATACAATTATGATGTTGAAATTTTTTTTATAATAAATGAAAATACATCTAATGAAAAATTAGCTTATAAAATATAAATATTAACTTTTTAGATTTTCAGCATATTCTATTCAAAATTGTAATAATCATGTATTTAAAAAATGAAGTTACTATGCTACAAATTTATAATCTTTGATCTTTGTTAGGTGGAGTTTTTTGGTTGTCTTACAATGATGAATTGGTGATTAACAAATCAAGTGATTTTAGGAGCGGATACAAAGGGGGGCGGGTGGGTGCGACCCCTCCCCCTCCCCCTCCCCCTCCCCCGAACTTTCGTGTATTACTACGATTAGCTCTCTATTTTTTATAATTTACATATACATTTCATTTTGATTTTCGAGTCCCCCCCTCCCGAAATTTTAGAACTTGTCATTCTACCCTTAAGTTAAAACTAAAATTAATGTGAATGTGACCACTAGATATGAAAAATTCTATTAAGTACACCAACTTTAGTGGAGGTTTAAAACTTGGAGTTCGGATATCTATATATTTTAACATATGATATAACTTTATGCAATTAATATATTATGTTTTTTTTTCAATACTTATTGTTCAATTGAATAAATTTTTGAATCTCCACGATCACATATAGACCTATCAAAATAAGATGTTGTAATATAAATTTGAAAGGATAGTTAGATGAATAACATAATATCCCTAAATATTGCTAAATAGAAACAAACACCCCTAAAAAAATTTATCGGGGGCGGAGCCCCCGAACCCCCATACAACACCTTTCGTATCCTTATAAATTCTTGCCCCTCTAACTCGAAATCCGAGATCCGTCCCTGAGGATTTTTTTTACTTTTACCTATGAGGACATGACATCTTTTTGAATTTATGATATGTATTTTATTTATTTAAGAACATCCGAACATGTAATACAATTCAGGGGGTTCTGCGGGACGGGCGGGTAGGACCCGTCCCGTGCGGGGCCGATTCCAGGGCTAAAGTAGCAGACCCATACGGGTCCATAGGGCGGAGCGGGGTGGATCCACGTGTCCATTGCACGGGGCGGGTTCGGATAGTATGATACCCGGACCCGACCTGCAATTTTGCCTATCCCTACTTAAATCTCTCTTCTCTTAGAGAAAAAATTATCGAGCTTGATTATGCATGCTTAGAAAAGAATAATTGTGAAGTGCTCGATTTAAAAGCTCGGAGGATGCTTCATAATTAATTAATTCTCTCATTCCCATAAAAAGTTTCTCTTTCGAACAAAGATCCATTTGTATCCTACAGGGATAACATTTTCCGGAGTTTGAACTACAGGTCCAAATATTTTCCGGCTTTCAAGGGAATTTAGTTCACCTTGTATGACTTCTTTCTACTTTGGCCAATCATGTCTAGTTTGACAGTCTTTAACAGACCGCGGTTCAGGATCCTCATTTAGAACTTCAAGAGTCATATTAAAGGCAAATTTATCGTCCACGACGATATTTTCTCTCTCCAATATCTTATTAGAAGATAAGTAATTTATTGAGATATCATGATTTTCGGACGCTTGTGGTTCTTCAGGAACTACATTATTTTGATCAATAATTTCCATCATTGTTTGGTTCGCGCCTTGTGCCTTTCTCTTTCTAGGCACAGAATCTTTGGAACCAATTGGTCGACCACGTTTTTTACGGATGTTAGATTCATTTGCTACCATTGTTGTTTATCCTTCATGGACACTAATTCTAGCAGGTGTATTGGCAGTTGGTATGTGAGATAGTGTCACTTTTTTTATATCTATGAAAGCATCAGGAATTTGATTTGCAATCTTTTGCAAATGAATTATTTTTTCAACTTCTCGTTCACAATGATTACTTCTGGAATCAAAATGTGATAAGGTTTTTTCATTCCAAGAGATTTCTTTTTGCTTTTCTGGATGTAGGTTATTTCCACCTAATGTTGGAAATGTCATTTCATCAAAATGACAATCTGCAAAACGTGCAGTAAATAAATCGTCCGTTAAAGGTTCAAGATATCTTATAATCGAGGGCGTATCAATTCCAACATATATCTCAAGCCTTCGTTGGGGACCCATTTTCGTACGTTGTGGGGGTGCAATTGAGACTTGGACAGCACAACCAAAAATTCTTAAGTGAGAAACATCTGGTTCTCTACCAAAAACAATTTGCGTTGAGGAGTATTGTTGGTTGGCTATCGGCCGAATTCGAACTAATGATGCAGCATGCAATATGGCATGTCCCCAAGCCGAAATTGAGAGTTTTGATTTCATAAGTAATGGTCTAGCAATAAGTTGAAGACGTTTAATAAACGCTTCTGCTAAACCATTTTGTGTATGAACATGAGCAATCGAATGTTCAATCTCAATCTCAATCCCAATAGCCATACAATAACTATTAAATGCTTGAGATTGAAACTCACTAGCATTATCAAGACGAATCCTCTTGATTGGATTGTTTGGGAATTGAGCTCTCAATTTTATTATTTGAGCAAGTAGTCTAGCAAAAGCTGCATTTCTACTAGAAAGCAGACATACATGGGACCATCTAGAGGAAACATCAATCAATACCATAAAGTATCGAAATAGTCCACATGGTGGATGTATAGGTCCACAAATATCTCCATGTATTCTTTCCAAGAAAGATGGAGATTTTATATTGACCTTCGTGTAGGATGGTCTAATAACTAACTTGCCTTGCGCACAAGCATCACATGGGAATTCATGTGTTACTAGAATCTTCTGGTTCTGTATATTGTGCCCATATGAGTTTTCAATAATGTGGCGCACCATAGTTGCTCCCGGATGTCCAAACCTATCATGCCAAAGCAAAAAGCTTTTTGAGTCATTGAACTTCGGATTCATGACATGGTTTGTCTCAATTGCTTTTATGAATGTGTTATACATTCCGGATGGCAGTGTAGATAACTTTTCTTTGATCTGCTTCTGGCCAGATACAAAAGAATTTATGCATAGATATTCGTTACTACCTTCTGACATCGTCTCAATGTGGTAGCCATTGCAGCGAATATCCCTAAAACTTAGTAAGTTTCTTCTGGACTTACTAGAGTAAAGGGCACGCTCAATTGTTAATTTAATATCATTTGGCATAATGATACAAGCTCTTCCGGAGCCTTCAATGATGTTCGATGCACCAGATATAGTATTAACATTATATTTAGCTAATGTTAATGTGTGAAAATACTTTTTTATTTTGGAGAATGGTGTGTGTGGTGGCACTATCAGCTAAACAAATATCACAAGAATTCATTTGCATTTTCTTCCGTGGAATCAAAATTATACCTTCCGTGGATATTGTCTCGTCTTTTGAAAAGAGTCTTTCGTGCTGATAACGTGTTATAAACTATATGGAATGAGAGAATAATAGAGAATACGGGAAAATAGATGTATTATTATGATGGTGGAGACCTCTATTTATAGAGTAAAAGATAGGCGGCTAGGATTTAGATATGGTCATCATATATTTAGTAAATCTTATCTACAACACTTTTTAAATTGTTCCATATAAAATGTATTATTTATAAAAAATGTGTGATTTAGAATTAAGAAACTAAAAGTCAAAACAATTAAAAAAATACATTTTATATGGAATAAGACCGATCGTTGAGAGATCAGAAATACTACATTTTTCTATATTTAATTGCCTAAAAGCGTGTTGCGTGGTAGCGTTATCGCATTTGTTCTTATTAGCCCTCTTCTTTGGGTCCGAGCAGAGCAAGCTCTCTGACTGCGGATAAACCCTTCTATGATTTCCGAGAGGCTTAAACCCACCATGGCCGCGGGCATCAACAATCTATAATTCGAGGTATCTCTATCATTTCACTTATTTCTCTGTTAGAAGTTAGAACACGCTATTTCCTTTCTTCGGTCACTGCCATAATCGATCTTGAATTAAACTGTTTGAGCAGCAACAATATTAAAGAACTCCTTTCTACCAATGAACATGACGAAGCCATTAGCATTACCTTTAGCATTTAGGGTTTCTTCGCGCCCCACAAAGTTTCTCTCTCCAAAGCCCCTCGCGGTTGTTGCGGACTGCCATTTAGTTCTTGGGTCGAATAAAAGAAGAACGCTCGACCATCTTCGATTTACTGGGACCAGAAATTGTATGCCGTATTGTTTCTTTAACTCTTCTCTATTGGGAGGGAGGAGTTTCTCGAGTTCAAGTTTGAGCAAGACAGCTGAAACAAGTGAAAAGCCCCTTCCTTGGCTAGCTGCATCCGGGGAAAGAAGGGAGCGTACAAAAGTTGGAAGCAGCGGGAAAGGCAAAGCGGTTAGGTCTTCGTGGGAGGAATCCGCGGAGAAGTTCTTAAAATTCAGTGTGGAGAATGGTGAAGCTCCAAAATTGGAGAGAAGGAAAACTGGATTTAGGGAAAAAGGTAGCAGCAGTACCTATGTAAAGTATGAGGAGGAGAATGGTGAAATCCCAAAATTGGAGACAAGGAAAAATGGATTTAGGGATAAAGGTAGGAGTAGTAGCTATGTTAAGTATGAGGAGGAGAGCGATGGGGAGAGGGAAGTTGAGAATGATTCGAGGTGGTATAACATTAGGAAGAGGTATGATAACTATGATGAGGCGAAACCATGGCCCGAGAGACCGGAGGTCAGGAGATGGAACAAGCAAGAAGACTGGGGTAGGAAGACATGGAAAGAAGCTAAGGAATCTACCTTGCCAAGAATAGTGGGAGAAGTTGTGTACGGAGTAGGTCCGATTTTGGCTGCTCTTTCAGCTGGGCGGAGAGAATTCTACGCCTTGTATGTACAGGAAGGGCTGGACTTGAGTAGTAATAACAGGAAGAAAAAGGATAAGAAGGGGTTTGAGAAAATCTTGAAGATGGCAGAAAAAGTGGGACTAAGTATAAGAGATTTGTCCAAGCATGATCTCAACATGGTAGTTGATAACCGGCCTCATCAAGGCTTGGTTCTTGATGCTTCCCCTCTCGAAATGGTGGGCATAAGGGAGTTGGATCCGATATCCGTAGAAGGAGAAAAGGGCCCACTTTGGTTGGCATTGGATGAGGTAACTGACCCGCAAAACCTAGGGGCGATTATCCGGTCTGCATACTTCTTTGGAGCTTCCGGAGTTGTCTTGTGTGCTAAAAACTCGGCTCCTTTGAGTGGCGTTGTGAGCAAAGCGAGTGCTGGCTCGCTTGAGCTGACGGAGCTTAGATCTTGTAAGAATATGATGCAGTTCTTGACATCCTCAGCTGGAAACGGTTGGCGCGTGCTTGGAGGGTCAGTTTCGTCGCGAGCTGTTCCTTTGGATGAAGTTGTTGCTGGTGCTCCGACGATACTTGTTTTAGGAAGTGAGGGGACTGGTTTGAGGCCATTGGTGGAGAGGTCTTGCACTCAGTTGATTAAGATTTCTGGGAATCCACCAGTTGAGTTGGTGGAGAAAGGAGATGAGGATTTGGACAATGGTGAGAGTGTTGGTCAAGAATTCACATCCTTCTTGGCGGTTGAAAGCTTGAATGTAAGCGTTGCAGCTGGTGTTCTGCTTAATCATCTGACTTCCAAGCAGCTGTGATAGTAATCACACTGAACTTGTGTTATGGTTTTTAAGGTTACATTACTTATCATTTACGCTTCTGATTGGTTGATAGCCCATCAAGTTATATAAGCCAGATTGCTGGTTGGAAAACATCTAATCTTATTATTATTCACTGCCCTTTTATATGCCAGTTTGATCTGAAGAATGATTTGGATTTATGTCATCTTCTTCAATGATCACAATGAAAGTATTTAATAATGCAAAGCTAAAAGCCACAGCACTGATTCAAAAACTTGGATCAGTATTTGCTAATCTGAAACTTTTCATTCCAAATTTAGAAGAATTGAGCCCCAAAAGTACAATACAGTTGATGTCCAAATGAAGAATCCAACTAACTACTTCACCAGATTTCCAATGCAAAAGTCTTCAATCATGTCAAATACACGCGTAGCATGTTGTGGCCTGTCATAAGAAAGAAACAGATGATGTTGACGATGAGAAGAAAATGAGAGAATCTTGAAGTAGGCCAAAATGCAAGCTAGAAATCCAAAAGAATGAACGATGGAGGAAGTCGAAGGCGTACCCAAAGAAGCCTTCGGTGGAGTCATCCCCAGCGTGTACGAGGATGGCATCACCACCGGGATGCTCCTCTACATAAGAGGTAACATCATACACCTTGTCCTTTATAATGATCCAGCAGTCGGTCCGCTTGTTGTGGGACGAAACTTCAGCCTTGGTATAACCTTTGGATGTCTAAGAGAGGTAGTTGTGATCATCAGAAAGAGAATAACCAGTCTCATCTTTTGAAAGAAGAAGCAACCAGAAGGAAAAAGACCAAACAAGTAATCCAATCATAATATGGCAAAACAATGTCGAACGGACATTTTGTTCTCAGTTTGATACATGTTAATGGCTACAGCTTAAAAGGAGCATAACACATTGAAAGCTAAGATCTTTTATCAGTAAAAGCTTCGTTACTTCTTAATAGATCCAAAAATTCAAGAACACTACATTAATACTGCAGCATCAGTATTTGTTAAAAAAAAAGGTACAAATCTGTAGATGGCAGGTTGAGATGAGAGTACCTGAGAAGCAAATTTTGGCTGCGTGGATTTTCCACTATCTGCATCCCACACCAAATTCGCTCAATCAATCCAAATAGTAAAAGGGCAAGAATAAAAATAGAAAAGTAAGAAACAGAACCAGATTTAGGGAGGCGAGGGATTAGAAAGAGCATGGCCGAAACAAAACCAAGAAACAATGTCAGCACCAACAGATCCATCTTCACCTTTATTATCTACCCACAAACAAAACAACAATAAGGAATGAATTCACAAAATCCATAAACCTCCATGATTGAATAGCGCATGTGTGTGGACAGAAAGAAGAGAGAGAGTTAGAAAGAGAACGGAGATTCACCTGAGCTTAAAACAGATGGCGGCTGCGGCGGCGGCGCTCAGAGAGGAGTGACGCTTCGCCGGTGACTGTGAGAGTAACGATGTTTCGGACGGCCTGGGGAAATAATAAGTGTTAATATTCACTGTTTGTCAAAACAATAAATCGAAAAATAATCCCCTTGGGATGACATAGCGGTGAAGGTGGGTGGACAGGCCAGATTGGGTTCAATTCCCACTGGACACGCTATGTGTGCGCACCAAAGGTAGCGACTGCGGGTTCCTCGTCAAAAAAAAAAAAAAAATCGAAAAATAAATGTAATCTTTTACTCCCTCCGTCCCAAAATTCTTGTCCGCTATTCCATTTTGGGTTGTCCCAAAATTCTTGTCCACTTTCATTTTTTAATAAATTATTACACACAACTTTTTTGTGGGACCCACAACTTTATACCAATCTACACACAACTAACAACTCTCCTTAAAAACCGTGCAAAAAATAAATTGGACAAGAATTTTGGGACGGAGGGAGTACTAAACAAAAACACATATCTAGTCATTTTGTCATCTTGTGGGTGCAGAGTGTCAGGGGGCCGATGGAGGGCCGATTTCCATCGGCCCTCAACATATTAGCCAAATAGTAGAAATGAAAAACAAATGTAGCCTATAACTAATTCAAAACACAAAAGTAGTCATTTTGTCTTTATCCGGCGGAGGGCTGGAGTCCATCGGCCCTGAAGAAAAAAATCTGAAATCCCCCGCCGGTCGAGCAAATTCATCGGCCGAGCCACTAAATTCTGTAGAGATAATTACCAGGCCGAGGATCGATCTCCATCGGCCCTCAACATATTTTAAAAAAAAATGTTAAGCAAGCCATCGGCCCTCAACTTAAAAAAAATGTTAATCAAGCAGGGCCATCGGCCCTCGATGGCCAACATTTGAAATAACTTTTTTTTTTAAGCAAGCAGGGCCATCGGCCCTCGATGACCAACATTTGAAATATTTTTTTTTTTAACATGTTGAGGGCCGATGGAGATCAGCCCTTTATCGGCCCTCCATCGGTCCTGACACTCTGTGCCCAAAAGATGACAAAATGACTAGATATGTGTTTTTGTTTAGTAAAAAACTACATTTGCTTTACGATTTATTCTTTTGGCTAACAGTGCCTTAATAAATTTACCAACTCACAATCGAATCCGAATCGCATGAATTAAATTGAATTAAATAATAATATTTCTTTACATCACCGAATTTACTTTGTACAGTAATTAGTAATTTTACAGACCAAAATCGAAGTTTTCCGGAATTCATCCGGCGAGCAACAGTCACGACCTAGATCTCATCTTTCAGATTTACGTTTTTCAATGGCAGAATGGATCATGAATTGCAATTCGGACTTTTTTTTTGTATTTCTTTAAAAAAATGACATTTAAGATTGAACATTTTACCCTCGCAATCTCCAAATTGTAAATTTTGCATTTCTAATTGACCTTCGAATTGTATGTTGATTTCCGCATATGTAATTCTCAACCATTCTGTAAAGTTAACTCCTTTTACAGTCGATAGATAACCTAATTGTTGAATGCTGTTAAGAATGGGATCAGCAGGGAAGACTTAGACTTGTCTATAGTTAGTCGGTTTAATCTTTTGAATATTATGTGCAATTTGTGATGGCCTACGTGTCATGTTTCTAGTGGCTTTCCTGTTGTGTTAGGTATTTAAAGGTCAGTTCAACTCTTTTGCTCATTAGCTGAAACTTGGTGTAGAAACTATTTTGGCTCTAGAAAGTTGCCCTACTCTCGAAAGGGGCTCGACTTTGTTCGTCAATCTATCTTCTATTTTCTTATCCTTGTGTCTTTGGTTATCTTCTGAGCTTTTGTGGATATCGATTATGGGTAAATTCGTTGTTACGGTAAGGTATCGTATCAAGTGGTATCAGAGCGGTTAGATTCGGAGAGACGAAGAAAAATCATGGGTTACAGCGAGAGTAGATATGTCGATAGTGAGAGGGATGTTATGGAAAAAGAGCTGGGGTTGGTTGAGAATCAAACCCAGACTTTCACCGATTCTTTGAGGGATTTTTCTTATCAGCTAGAATTAATGAGAGAGTCCCAAGAAAAATTGAAAAAATCGTGGAAAGTGATAGAGAGAAATAGTTTGGAGATTCGGAGGTTGCTGGGGTTGCCACCGCCGCATGCTCCGTTTCATCCGCAAACTGAAACGCCAAACCTCATGTCTGCAAAGTCACAACCGTCGTTGATGGCGACTCCGTTGATGACGACGCTCGCTGTCACCGGACCACCAGACACGCTTCGGACAGACGTGACCCCACCGAAATTAAATCAGGTTCGCAGCACGCCCTACGCTTACCCAATGCTCAGCAGAATAGATAAGGAGATATTCATCTTGAGTCCAGGAAAAGTTTTGAGACTGCAGAAGTTGCTTGAGTTTGCTGTTGGAGAAAGAATGGGAGATAAAAGGGATCTGCCGCCGCCTATGAAGCCGCCTGACAGAGAACTGCTGCCGGCTCTCGTTGCGCCTGCAAAACCGCTGGCTCAAGCGCAGCGCATCGCGTCGTTCGTGTGTAGCCAACCACCTGGAGCGAACTGCTCTTCCGCCATCCGTCGCGGCGGAAGTCCGTCAAGACACACTGCCGCCCATCCAAAAGTGAGGCGGGAAAAGTTATGCAAGAAGCCACCTAACAAGGGTTCCAGAAATAGGGGTTGGGCCGATTCTCAAGTTTGGGCCTTCATTAATAATTTCAGGGGCGTGGGTTTAAAGCAACAAGAAAGGAAAAATAAGGGCATGAAAATAAATGGATTCCAGTTAATAGATTTTCGCATGCCCATGGAAAAAATCCGAACTGAACAGAGCCCTACTAGATTTACTACCGGCCATGCGAAGCTTGTTGCACCGATACCCTCGCGTCGACCGTCACGCCACCGGCTGCGGCCAACGGCGGCCATCCTCAACTACCCGCCTCCGTGGTGTCGTGTGGCTCGCCTCTCCATCTCTGCCTCTCAGCGAGCTTCAATCAAGGGGCCGATGAATGGCATGATCTTCTACAGCAAGGGTCCAAGACCACCTATAAAGGAGCAACCCAGGCATGCATATTACGACTTTGAGGATGAGATCAACTTGCCGTGTTTCCCTCCGGCTGGTACTGTCCTCATAATCTCCAGAGTATTACTCTTGATGTGGCCCCAAAACAAGCCTTGCTTCCTGGACTCAAGGCGGATGCCAAGCAAATCAAGGCCAATGCAGTTGCATTTGGCGATTCTCTGGTGCACAATACGAGTATTGAAGAGCTGAAGGCTGATGTTCTGAAATGCTAGCCCTCATTCGATAGCCTTGGCTTCTCGATTTTGATGTTATGGGATATTTTGAGTATCTTGCCTAGCTTTATGCGGAATTTGATTCACCTTGAGGACAAGGTGAAAGTTTGGGCGGGCGGTATTGTTAAGAATGGGATCAGCAGGGAAGACTTAGACTTGTCTATAGTTAGTCGGTTTAATCTTTTGAATATTATGTGCAATTTGTGATGGCCTACGTGTCATGTTTCTAGTGGCTTTCCTGGTGTGTTAGGTAGTATTTAAAGGTCAGTTCAACTCTTTTGCTCATTAGCTGAAAATTGGTGTAGAAACTATTTTGGCTCTGGAAAGTTGCCCTACTCTCGAAAGGGGCTCGACTTTGTTCGTCAATCTATCTTCTATTTTCTTATCCTTGTGTCTTTGGTTATCTTCTGAGCTTTTGTGGATATCGATTCTGGGTAAATTCCGTTGTTACGGTAAGGTATCGTATCAAATGCAAACAGGAATCATTAGCCATCAAGATACCTACATGAAAATGAAGCCATCAATACCATATCTATTATTCCGTAATCAGCACCCCAAAGGAACCATCAGTACACAACATATTTCAGATTCTGTCTGCAAAATCTTAATTCTGCTTTTCTTCTTTCGAATAAACAAGAATCTCCTCCAAACAAAGGAACATGTCTTCTGCCCTAAAGACTACAGAAGAAGAAGAAGAAGAAGAAGAAAAAATAAAACCCAAGAATCTGGCCCCAAACATAAATTAACCCATTATGTTTTGGAGAAGTAGATGCCATGATCAGATACATACCACGGGGCGAAATTCAGGACTCCATAAGAAGAGGCACGAACACGATCCCATGGTGGCAGACTTGTATTGCAAATGAGAATGACATATTATGAAACAGAAGGGCTGTATTCTTCACTGAAGCACGCAAACACTTGTTTCAAGTTTCCCCTTGATGGCCGCGCATTAACAACATACTTACATATAGTAACTAGTCGTCTTCGCAACTCCAACTTTGTCACTCGTCTCTGACTCGATGATCTTCCATCATCAAAGTTGCCTGTTGGAGCATTTCACAGTTTGAGAACTTACAATCGATCAAGGAGGTTTCATTGAGGATAATTGCCAAAGTATTTAATAAATAAACACTCGAACTTTGAGGACAAAATCTTAAAAGCATTAACTTATAGAACATACAGTATGGTGAAGCATCCTAACCCTCACCTTCTTCATCATAGAAGGACGTAAAAATAGCCAAACAAACGCATACACTGATATCTTCTCCTGCAAAAAGTAAATAAAAGATGATCAGCGGGACAAAAATGCTTTTTTTTTAGAAGTTAAAGACCCCGTCAATCACAAGTACTGCATTATGAGCTTGCTAACCATTGCAGCAGCAAATTATAAGTGTGTTCCCTTTTCTCAAGTGAGACTGGGCAAAGTTCAGAGCAGATGGGAGACTCCTTAACAAAGAAAACCGGTCATGTTTGGAATCCTGTTTAAAAGAAGAGCACAGCGAAGGATAGCAGTCATAATTCCATGGTTAAAAAGGAAAGAAAGAAAGAAAGAACATGAAACTGATAAAAAAACTAATAAGCAATAATAGCTACCATAATTGGCAAGTGAAAATACATGTCTGAGTCATGGAGAGAGACAGATAATGATTCCCTGTCACAGTTCAATATGCAGCAGGCAGGAGGGACTTCTATGGCTGCAAATTAGGATATTCTTATAATTTGGATTAGAGAATAGTATTATTAAACAATGCACATCTAGAACAAAGAAAGTACACAAAAGATCAGTTATTGCGATTTCATGAATTTAAACTAGGAATTTAGATGTCATGCTGCTAACTCCAACTTGGCGTAGATGTTCTTATGAGCTTCAGTAGGAACATTTGGCTCTCCTTTACATAGTGCAGCCAAATGGTGCAGATTGAAAATTGACTTCTCTCATTTCAACTAAAAACTTTAAACAGAAGCATAAGGGAAAATTCAATAATTTTGCAAGTAACAGATAACAAAGGAGTAAATACCATGTTGAGATTTGCAAACTGCAATGTTTGTTGATCCCAAAAAGGATAGCCGGTGATTGGAACCTGACTTCTCACCATCACCAACTGTTCCATTATTCAAATCTAACAACTCTCCAATCGGAAACTTACTTGTGCTCCCAAGGCACTTAAAAGGTCTGACAGACACCTGCGGAGCATTCTCTCCCCTATGTGAACGACAAACTCTGTCATTTTCTACAATACTTGCAATCTTTTGATTACACATGTCAGGACCTGAGCTTATAATATCATTGGCATGTTTCCAGAAAAGATCTGGTGATAAACATCTTGCCCAACTCTCTTCATCATCCCCAGCTCCAGCAATATAGTTCCAACTAAATTCGGAGGTAGTTCGCTGCTGATATATGGCACTTCTAGATGATGCTGAAACCAGTATGATTGGTGTAAAATCCCAGGAATCATATTCTGGTACTTCATTCAACCAGATAACAGTTTTTTGTGAAATCCATAAAGGTCTTAAAGGTTTCTTTAAAGCTAATGCAATAGAGGCAATATCAGCTCCGGTGGCCTCTAACTCGGTGTTCCAACCTTCCAAACGCTTCCCAATCATTTCTTTCTCTGTATCAGAAACCCAGAGGGGAAGATGCAGCGAACAATCCCAATCACAAGATCCTTTCTCAGGATTCACCAACTCATCTGAGGTGACTGATAGCTATTGAAAAAAGAGGAATTTAATTCTGAAGTGTGTGAATGTTATGAAGCACATAACCAAAATAACAAGGACAAATCAACCGGATAGCAACAGATTATGAACAAGAATGGTTATTGTTATAATACAAAAAAAAAAAAAAAGATTAGGAAGGGAAGAAAAGGGCTCATCAGCAGCATGAAATCAAAAGAGAAATCAACTGGTGCAAAAATACAATCATATGTAACCTTCTTTTAATTTTTAAGATTCATCTAAAACACGAGTTCATATCAGATTAGATCTGGCTCAAGCTAGAATTTCAAGGAAGCAAGGCATAATCTGTCTTAACTGAAATGAAGTTTATGCTAATGATACTACCAAGAGTACTGCAAAACTTGTACTAAAAGAGTTTACCTATTAAGAAAAATCAATAAAATCTAGTTAACTCAATAAGGGAAGAAAGTAGTCAAGATTCAGTACATGCAATTATCTAAAGATTTTGTTTTTATAGTAATCACGAACAAACAGGCCCAAACTACATAAATACTTCTAAAATCAACAGCTAAGACAGCAATATACAAACAAATGATCAAAGGGGTTTACGCGTTCCAGATAATTTGTTCTTAATAGACCAGACCAAATTATGCAAAAGGCACAAAATACCCTGTACATGGCTTTTTCATAAAGCTGCAAACAGATTCAAGCTGAAAAATTGTATGAGGACATTTCGAAATTACAGGTTAATTATAAACTTCGAATGGAAAATAGCCAGGAAAGAAAGTATTCAACTTACATCATGTGTACAATCACATCTACCAAGTCTTCTCCTATAATTGAGAATTGCACGATTCAAGACACAGGTCCAAATTGGAATAGTCTTGGACATGCTATCAGGAAACCTCTTGCCTTTTCGTGTTGAATCAACTATGATGCATCCTCCCCTCTGTGCTACCCATCAAAAAACACATAAAAACAAGTCAGTAAAGCTTTCCCCATTAATTAACGGGCTAAAATCACACAGCAATCTCATACTTAAAAAAAATCCAAAATCGGTGAAGTATTCGGAAGTATCTTACAGAACGGAAGAGTAACAGCAAAAGCGCAAAAACATGAGAATAAGAGTGATAGGGTACCAGCGAGGAGGGCAACATGGAGGTTGAGGCGGACGGTACTGAACGATAGGTTGTTGGTGTGGCCGTCGGTGGATTTGAAGTAACAATTGGAGTGGAAATTGGGAGAGTACCAAAGTCCGCATCGGAGATTTGCGAGGAGCGGTAGCTCCGGCCATAGCTGGGAGATTTCTCCGACGAAGATGGAGTCCTCGAAGATTGAGCGGAGGGCGTTGTAGAGGCTGCTGTCCCTGCGCTTTATGCTCCGAGAGATTTTGTATATGCTCTGGTTTGGTCTCTGGTACTCCATAGCCGAAGCAGTGAACTCAGTTGGTGCGGCGTTTTTATCGGTGTCTAAATTATCATGGTCCTGGGTCGTTTAAAAGTGAGTCATTGGTTGGGCCTTCATTTAGATTAATTTATTTTATCGCATAAGATTGTTTTTAGAGTACAGTTAAATACTCCTCAACTTTTTCCATTTTTCATTTTTTAGTTGAATCATATGATATTATAATATCACAATTCTTCTCTCCCCATAAAATTCAAAATAATGTTTATATGCGTTTAAAAATGTCTACGAGAAAATTAAATTAGTAATAAAAAAATTCCCATTTTTCATTTTTTAGTTGAATCATATGATATTATAATATCACAATTATCCCCATAAAATTCAAAATAACGTTTATATGCGTTTAAAAATGTTTACGAGAAAATTAAATTAGTAATAACAATTAAATAGAATTATAAAATTATGCATATTATGTTTAAAACGGCGTAATAGCATCCAAATAAAATTCATTGGAATTCAAAACATCAATCAGTAATCGTATAACACGCACTTTAGTAGCGATTATGGATATATCGTCATAAAACGGCTACTATGGTCCACTATGGTCCACTTTTGATTGACATGTTGACTGTGTTTTGATTTTTTTTAACTGATTACTAAATTATTTGTTTGGAGTAGGATGCTAACAAAAAATGATTTTTACATTGTTATAGTTTTGTGAGTGAAAAAAAAATAAATTACATTCCAAACCCAAGAATAAATGGGATAGGGTTTTTGTCATTTTTATGCAAGTTCCAAACACATCAACTGCTTCGTAGATTATCACAATTGGTCTATTTCCACCCGTAGAATAGAGACAACAAGTACCATATTGTTTGGAAAGGATCTACACACCATCGAACAAAAAAGACAATTACCATATTGTTTAAACAAGCCACATATCTTTTCTATTATGTTTCTGATTAGACACATACTTATAGAGATACAAATGAGTCTTTAAACTTATATAAATAACTAAATGAAGGAATTGACAATTCAGATTAATATAATTTAATGGTCTAGATTCAGAGTTTAACTCTTTCTAGACTTTTTACAGAAAAAAAATTCTATGTAAAGTATTTAGGGGTGACCGAAACGTTCTTCTTATTTATATGATTTGAAAATGAAATTATCGCCAATTGTGTCATTAGCATCAATGTTATTGATTTTGTCATCTTAAATCTCCAAAACTTTATCACTAGCTTGAAATTCTATTTAAATTTCTTAAGAATTTGGAGATTTAATTATGAAAATGTGTTATCATTTTCTCTGACATGTAATTGGACTGAATTAAGGTTGTGATAAGTTTTGGCGATGACAACATAATTTGCCTACTTTTACCGTTTCTCACAACTGAGAAAGAATAGGAGGCTTAACATACTACTGTTGTGCTTTCATTAGCAACAAAACAGAATCCTGCATGTCTCTATGGCTTGAAGGATTTAGCAGCATTCTTGACCACACCTGTTCCTGTTCCTGCTGCAGAGGCCGGGTTGATGGCTTTCCTTATCTTGAAAACATTCCAAGCCGTGCAGGCACAATGCCCCGCCGTTGCAAGCGCGTGTTCTGTTGCCTCTCCCGCGTCCTCTCCATACCTATTAGAGACGGCCGTTTTGAGGGCGCCGGAGGTGGCTTGCGTCGCCTGCCTTTCAGCAGCTTCAGCTGCATCTAGTATCTTATCTGAACAAAATAATTGGTTAATAAATCATTAATATTAGTAAATTTAAAATGATGGTGACTTACTAAGTGCATCAAAGGAAGCCAAGACAACCTCTCCCGGAGCCGTGGATAAGAAGGCCTTCCCAGCTTTGGACTGAACAACTGGGCCCACCACTAAACCAGTGGCACCCTCAACTACATTCAGCATCTTCTTGCTTAGTTTCTCTGTCATCTTCGACAATCTCCTAGCCCTATATATGTATTTATGTAAATGTTATTTTCATGGATGAATTAAATGGTGATGAAGTTGAAGATACCGTTTCAAGCTTTTGTTGAGAGAGCCCTTCTTTTTGCTATGGCTTGTCTGACCATCCCTCGCTGCTGCTATACTCTTCTCCTGGGATACTGCTGCTGTGCTCTTCTCCTCGGTTGCGCGAATTAGGATTGTTTCCCCTCCTTTCTGCACCTGTTAAGCATCCAGTGTTTTTATTTTATGAAGAAGACCAAGTTAAAGCTTTACTCCTCGTTTCCTTAACTATAACCAACAACTTATAATGGTATTCACATTTCTGCTTAAATAGTTGATCTATAATTGATTTAATGTCTGATGTCGATTTAAATTAATAATATATTTGCTTGTACTTGCAAAATACCCATACTTGATTTAAAAAAGTTGATTGTGTGAGAAAAGAATGAGAAAATACAAAAAAGTATATCGTGTGCAATTAAAATTATGTCAAAATATTTGCTTTATTATAAAAAAAAAATTGTGTTGTTGAATAATGTTGCAACAAAATATTTCTGTCTCAATTCTATTATTGTACTTTCTTATTTTGTTAATAAAATGATATTATTGTACAGCCAGGTTAGATGTAATTATGAAAATAAATGTACACGGTTATAAATAAAGGTGGAGCCAATCTCCAGCCCCATTGTGTTTCAAAGCAGTACTGCATTGTTTAGGAAAAAATTAAAATTGGGTCGGCTCTTTAATATATAATCATTTTTCAAAGTATTTATGTGGAACACAATAGCCAATAGCGCAACTATAGAAGATTTTGGTACAAAATATTATTAAAGAATATTATTAAAAAATATTGATGTAATTCCAAAAGAAAAGTTCGGTCCAAATATTATTAAAAAAATATGAATACTTTATAATAAAATAAACATATGTTATTTTGATTCAACTTCAAATGAATGCCTGAATACTTTTTCGCTTTTTTTGCCCCTAAAAGAAATTGGTAATAATAATTTGAAGCCTGTTACTACACCAACAAAACTGGTGCCGATATACATACAAATACGCAATATATATAGGAATAGGAATATTACCTGGTTAGTATAAGCATTACTGCATTTGAAGATCCCCTGAACAAGCTTCCCAGTCCCTCCCGCTATCGCCTTACCCAAAAAGCTGTTATAACCGTCCACCGCCGGCGCAAACTCCTTCCAGTCAATATCACCCTTTCTCTTCGACGAAGGGGCCGCGGCGAACAGCGAATTCTCCTTCAGAAACGCGTCCAACCGCCCCAACTCCCCTCTCCTCCTCTCCGCAAACGCCACGCCGTAGCTCAGCGGCTGCTCGCCCTCGATCTGCAGAGTGAACAGATAGTGCAGCGCGTCGAGCTTCACCACCGGCTCGTCCTTCGTCAGCGGCCACTGCAGCTCGCCGCCTACCTTGACGGCGGTCACGAGCGCCACCCCCTCTTCGGACACTCGTTGGATCTCGAAGTCGCCGGACGCGAGCTCAACCGCTTCGCCCTCGTCCATCAGATGGACTCTGCATTCTGCGATCTTGAGAAGAGTGTCGTGTTTCACGTTGTTGTTGTTGTTGTTGTTGTTTTCTGGTTGTAGGGTTTCGAGAGGTTTCGATTTCGACTTAAAACAACCCATTTTGGTTTGTTGATTTTCGGTTGTTTGGCCGGAGAATAATTAAAGTGAATGTATAGAAAACGTTGGAGAAGTAATTTGATAATTTAATGGGACTTTATTCTCTTCTTCTTGAATAAGTAATTTGTGTGAATAGGTTGTTACTTTCGGCGATGGAAAAGGCTGGACAGCAGCATCTGATTTGAGTAGTCCGTTCCTTTTTTATATTGGTTTTTTTGCTTTCTAATCTGATAATTAAGAAAGTTGAGTATATGATAAATTAAAAGAGATAAGATGAATGAAATAGTGAGAGCGTAAACGATAAAATAGGTGAAAGAAATGATAAAATACGAGATAATGTAGTAATTTTTTTCTTTTTTTACAAATGAGACATTCCCAAAAGAAAAAAAATGATCATTTCAAATTGGACGAATGAGATATCATATTTCAAGCATAATGGTAGATTTGATTCGTGAGATTTTCTGCATAGAATTTGATTCCAACATCTCTATCAAAGCCCAACACTATTAGAAAGAGGGCTTGAAGCATGCATCTCAGTTCTGCTACTATTTTCAATGATGAATTGATTGACGATCCATCAAATTTGGTTGCAAGAATATTTCCATCAAATGCATCTCATCCAATAACATTGTGATTTGTGAGGCATCTCAACGATGAATTGATTGACGATCCATCAAATTTAGCTATAATAAATGGTCTTTTTCATTTTTGGTTATGTCATTTTATAGAGAAAGTCGTTTCCAATCGACATGTATGCATTTTTGTCTTATATTGTGGATGCATTTGTTTGTGATCCTATAGTTTGAAAATTCATCCTTTTTTCTCCTCTTACAAATTCATGTACTTCACAATATTAATTCATCGTATAATATATTTTCCGACCAATAATACGTGTCAAAACCAAAGTCATCCTCCCATTCCATCATCAAAGAAATTAAAAAGCACCCAACATATATTCTTTGAAAAACGCCAATAAATATTGACGGATCAATAACACCTCTAATAACGTCAATAAATATTATCACCCCAACTTCGGAAAAAGTACCAAAGAAACATCTCAAATGACAAAAATGGACAATTTTAAGTTATAGGACCCAAAATGAAAGAGGTTAAAAAAACAAAACAAACCAAATTGTAGGATAAAAATAAAATTTACTCGGACGTGTAGGTAGTTAGGTTTGTGAGGCTTGAATGCATGAGGTTTAATTGATTCCAACCATTTAAAAAAAAAACAAAAATTCCACTATAAAATATGGGCCGTGGGTTTCCATCGAGCCTACTTGTTAAGTTACCGGGCTGAATTTGATTCATTTCGGGCTTCCATGGCCTAGCCGCTCGTAATTCCAACCGGGCTCTAATTATAAGTTGGACATAGGGGTGGCAAAATGAGCCCGGCCCGATGGGCCGGCCCGGGGTACCCGGGCCCGGGGTTGGGTTGGGCTTCGAAAATAGAAACCCGAAATGAACCGGGCCTAAAAAAGCCCGCCCGATGAAAAGCCCGGGCTTACCGGGCTCGGGCCTAAAAAAGCCCGCCCGAAATTAATTGTTAATTATATTTTTTTATTTGTTTTGTTTGTTTTTATTTGTTTTGATTTTTGAATGATTAATTTCTACCCAACTTATTTATTCTATCTTGTTGTAGGTCAAAAATCAAGACTAAAAAGAAAGAATTTTGGTAGAAAAAGAGGAATTTGAACGTCTCAAGTCTTTCATAGTTTGAGCTTTCGATCATAGACCAATCTATTAACTTGTTTTGTTAATTGTTATCAAATATCAACTCATCAAAAGACTCATATTTTGCACTTAAAGTTGTTTTTAATTTATTTTTGTTGGTTTTAACTTTCAACTTTCTAATTTCGATTATATTTAAAAAAAAAAAAACTCGGGTTAAGCCCGTCCGCCCGCCTGAAAGCCCAAGGCTGGGCTGGGCTTAAGATTTTATGGGCCCGACTGATTTTCGGGCGGGCCCGGCCCGACCCGGTAAATAGCTAAAAGCCCGGTGGGCGGGCCTGAGCCGGCCCGGCCCGCTACTTTGCCACCCCTAGTTGGACAGGATAAGCAACTAAACTATTAAGGGAGGTTTGTTGAAATATCCATTTCCACTAAAAATAAAACAATATTACTATAATCTTAAGTTATGTTCATCAAATATCCAACATTATCAAATTACTCTTAGATTTTTGTCATTTGGACTGATATTCAAAATTTCGTTTCAATGCCTAAGGGGAGCCTATGGGCGCCTATGGTGTTAATAGAAATTTTAGGTTGTGATGTTTCGTTTTAATGCCTAAGAGGAGCCTATGAGTGCCTATGGTGCTGATAGAAATTTTAGGCTCTCCGCAGCACCCATAGGCACTTCGTAGACACTCCATGGACACTCAAGGCAGTGTACATCTGAAGAAAATCGGCACTAGTGGAACAACATCGGCACCCGTAGGCTCTCCTCGACACTCAATGACAGCCAAATCTAAAAGAATGCAAGTGAAAAAGTGAAGGTAAATTGATAAAATTGAGTATTTTTTAACTTTAATTTTAGTTAATGATTATTTTTATGTTTTTTTAATGGAAATGGTTATAACATACATTTCCACAAGAGTCCGGCGGTGAAATGTCCATTTGGATAAAGTCAAATACATTTCTACCAAATTCTTATATTTAACTACACATATACCTAAATAGACTAAAATACCCCTACTTTTTCAATAAAGTCAATCTATTTTGGAAAAAAATAACTATTTTGAAAATATTATTGTCCGACTGGATGGTCCATCACGGTCCGACCGGAGGGTCCGATCATGGTCCAACCGATCGGGCACTGTCCGATCACGGTCGAACACATCGGACATGGTCCGATCACGGTCCAATCATGGTTCGATCACGGTCCGATCATGGTCCGATCACGGTTCGATCCGATCATGGTCCGATCATGGTCCGATCACGGTCCGATCATGGTCCGATCACGGTCGGACATAGTCCGACCGACTGAGCATTGTCCGATCACGGACCTGACACTTTTCAGGTGAGAAAAGTGAAAAAATGGGGGTATTTTAGACAATTTGAGTATATAGTTGATAATTTTTAGGAAGTTGGACAATTTTGTATTTGATATAGGGTATCTGGGTAGATATGTATAATTCCTATTTGTTCGACAATTATATTAATTCAGTACCTAGTCTATAAATCACAAAAAATATTAATTCTTTTGGCAGCTACACTACATCATAGGCTGGCCAACATTGTCAAATGCAAATTGTCGTATTATTTGACTTTGTCGTAGACTGCTTCATGTGGTTTGCGTTGCGTGCATCTCGATGAATCTTGAATTATTTGAAACGGAATCCGCCAAATTATTTAATTATCCAGCAGGAATCTTTTGGAATCTCAAGCAGATTGTTCAAGTCAATTTCCCATTTGATTAAGCTTCAATCACCATCATTCAACCCACAAAATATTCATAATTAAGCACTATTTGAACTCAATTTTTTGGAATTCTCCACTTTTTCTTTTCTTTTCTTCATCTATTATATATATAAAATCCCAGTTGCAATTCTCCTTCAATTTGCATTTTCCAGTTATTTACGATTTTGCTACCAATTTTAATTTTTTCACTATTTACAAATTTGCCACCAATTTCAATTTTTCACTATTTACAAAATTGCCATCAATTTCAATTTTACCATTATTTACGAATTTACCACTAATTTCAATTTTTCACTATTTACAAATTTGCCACAAATTTCAAATTTTTACTATTTACGAATTTGTCAATCAAATTAGCATTTTCCAAAAAATAATAATAAAAGCCCCAGTTGCAATTTTCCCTTCAATTTGCATTTTTCATTTATTTACGAATTTGCCATCAATTTCAATTTTTCCAGTATTTAAAAATTTGCCATCAATTTCAATTTTACCATTATTTATGAATTTACCATCAATTTCATTTTTTCCACTATTTACAAATTTACCACAAATTTCAATTTTCTACTATTTACGAATTTACCACTTAAATTACCCTTTTCCAAAAAATAATAAAAGCCACCGTTGCAATTTTCCCTTCAATTTACATTTTTCATTTATTTACGAATTTGCCACCATTTTCAATTTTTCACTATTTACAAATTTACCATCAATTTCAATTTTACCATTATTTACGAATTTGCCACCAATTTTAATTTTCCCACTATTTACGAATTTGCTACAAATTTTAATTTTCTACTATTTACGAATTTGCCACTCAAATTAGCCTTTTCCAAAAAATTAATAATTCAATTTTCCACTATTTACGAATTTGCCACTTAATTCAATTTCAACTTTCCATGTTTTACGAATTTGATGTTCAAGTTTTATTAAAATTAATTTCTTATTTACGAGGTTGTCATTTCAATTTATTTTCAACTGATTTGCATCTCCACTCAATTTCAATTTAGTTTCCTAATATTATAATTCCTCTCAAATTGAAGAGTAAATTTAGAATTACGCACTGCAATTTTTACAATCCAACCTTCTGTCCACTTTTTAACACGAACTTTCCAATTTTCAATTAATTAAACATATATTGATTATTTAAGAATTTGTCATTTCTGCATATTTTAATTTTTGATTATTTACACATTTTTTCTCTCTTCATTGATTTATTAAATATTGATTGTAGGTGAGTTATTTGATTGTTAATATACATAATATTAATACATATTAATATTATCATAACTATATTTAATAATATTATAATTACATATAACATACTATTTATAATTAACATATAAGATATTTGTTATATAATATAAATAAGAATAATATATCATATTAATAATATCATATACTATTATAAATCACATTATATAATATAAATAAGAATAATATATCATATTAATAATATATCATATAATAATCCTTTAGTTAACATTCTTCTAAAATGTACATTTAGATTGATATACCTTCGATTGGCTTAGGAATGCGACGATGTTGATATCTTATTCTCATTTAATTTTTAGGTGCTGAGAATTTGAACATTTATGTGATCAAACACATTAGAAAGTATGATATTACTCTTTTGTTGAGTGCCAAAATGATGTTTATGTTTGTGAACATGATAAATGCAAGTTGATATTCTTAAAATCTGTAGTTTTATGTTATATTTGAGAACTATGGTCGATTACACACACTACTACGACAATTCATGTTGCATTGTCAAGTACATCAATAACTTCAACAAATCAATATGTGGCTGAGTTTCATTACTATTGCGACTTTTTGTTGAGATTAATATAACAAAATCTTTTTATTGCATATACATTAACAACATCATCTACAACTATCAGAATAACATTGCAAAAGCTAATTGTCTAAAATTGCTCATAAATATAACACGAGCTTATTTTATTGGTCAGGATATCTGTAGGTAGAAGGTTGAAAGGCGAGTGCCTTTTCAATCAATTTGCATTTTCCATCTATTTATCAATTTGCCATTGCATTTCAATTGTAATTTGAGTTTTATTTGCCAATTTGCCACCGAATCCAATTGAATCAGCCGCAATTTCCACCGCCTTCCGTATTAATATAATAAACTGAACTGAGCACATATTCTCATTCGCCATTCGATTCAATTGAAATTAATATCTTGTTTACAGATATGTCATTGCTTTTTTTCTTGCTGATTGAAGAGGTAATTTCGAAGAATCCAATCAATATTTATGCATTTGCCATCAACTCATATTTACGAATCTGTCACTGTCTTTTCGTAGCAATTACCCCGACCTTTCCTAACCGCCTTCCATTTATCTCTATCAGATTCCTCCATCAGATCATTCGTCTTCCTCTTCGTCTTACCGCCCGACTCTTTTTCTTCGAACTCAGCTACGCAGGCTGGTCTATTTTCCTCAAATCATTTTCTTCCCTTTTTGTTGTTGTCTGCCCATTATGCATTAATTTTCTTGATTTATTATGTTGTATTACTTTTATCAGATTTCTTTGTTGTCTTATTTTTTTTCTGTCGGTTTACCTTTGCAGATTAACAACGTATCTAATGTAATTTAATTGTGTTTTTTGCTTTCATGTTGTGCTTCTTCATCTTATCATGTGAAAGTGAATGATGCATAATTTTTACAGTTTTGAACTTATATCTACTACTCCTAAATCAAATTTGTTGGTGTTTTGTACGAGGAAGGATCAACAATTTATCGTTGATTACACTAGAATAGTGCACGAATAAAATATTCGGTTTCATCACTCTAGATTCAATTGAAACGATTCATAGCAACATTGCTTGCAATAAATTATTGAAAATATATTATGGTCAAATTTTAAAATGTATTTTATATATAGAGTAAAAACGAAATTAGAGAGCATGAAGTGTAAAATGCACTTTATTGAAATCATCCCAGCAACATAAGAGACGTCAACACAAATTAACCAACGTTTTAGAAAATTTCGTCTATTTTTTCTCACAAACTAACCAACATTTTAGAAAGTTTCGTCTATTTTTCCTCTCAACATTGAACATAAAAGTTTTTGAGAAATACATTAACTTTTTCATAAATATATTACTAAACACTGTTTGATATGTAAGACGGGCAACATACATGCAGTCAATATTAATGTTAGACAACAATATAGAAACTCCTCTATGTAATCAATAATAAAGATAAAAAGATAATGAAACATTTTACACTATTTAATCACAAAAAAATTGACAGCACAATATATATAGTATGTAAATGTTTGTAAAGAAAAAAATTATAACTATCAATTATGCTATTATTAAGTTGTTAGATATTTGACTTAGTTATCCTGGTGCATGTATTATCTAGAGTAAAAACATCCAGCAAACAAAAGTTATAATGTGTTATGTAAATGAGTTTTCGAAATATGTTAATACACTTATGATTTTCCGGGCTGATTGGATTGTTTTCTATTTGACTTTGGATGTCGTTTTCAAGTTATGAAAAAGATCCATTTTGAAAGCTTGGTCAAGAAAAGCAACCTTCCAAAACAGTATAGGATGACAAGGTAGAAGAAGTGTAATAAAGAGGAGAAATGTGAGAAGAAAAATAAGATAGAGAAATTTATTATGGTTGTGTTTGGAATAGCTGAAACTTATTGATAAGTGCTTAAAGCTGCTTTAAGCTACTGAATTGATAATCTGTAGGTGTTTGGAAATAAGTGCCGAAAGCTGTTGAAAATGAAAAAAAATAGTGTTTGGAAATGTTGCTGATAGGAGTAGCTTATTTATACTTTTTAAATAAAATGTGTATCTTGCCCCTAAAACTATAAAACAATTGTGATTTGTAATAAATAAATAACATTGAAAAATTAATCTTATTAAATTAATCTTATTTATATTTATTTTTTACTTTATCATTTCGATCTCAATATTATAAAATATTAAATTAATCTATATTATATGTAAATTTATATTATATATATTAGTATAAATTTACTGATATGATATTTTTGGTTGTTGAATAAAATAAAAAATTTACGGAAAGAAGAAATTTGAAATTAAATATACTTTAGGGTTAAATGTTATTTTTAGAATTAAATAAATTTATTAAGGATAAATTTGTCCAAAATAAATTAATATGTCAAAAGTTTTAAGTAGAAGCTACTGAAGCTGTCAATTAGTAACTTATCAAAAATCTCTAAAATTGGTACAAAATAGAGAAGTTGCAGCTTAAAGCTGAGTTTCCAAACACAAAAACTACAACTTTAAGCTATAAGCTGTGAAACAGAAGCTATTTCAAACACCTCATAAGTGTATTGACTTTGATGACCTTCATCTATCTTAATTTTAAGGTTAAAGAAGTTTTACATGTGGTTCTTAGATTCAGTTTATTTGTTTTTGACAATATTTTATTTGATCATCTTTAATAAAATATATTTGAAATGTAAAATAAGAGTTACCACGAATCAAGTCATTTCCAGCATTTTTTTTAAAATTAGAACAAATAATAATGAAGTAAAATAGACATATTTACCGAAAAACTAATTAAACTGCTATATGTACATATTACGGCCTAATTGGGGATGTATAGAAAACTTCATAAATTCATTCAAAGACAAAATGGTGACCAAGTAAGTTCTCCACAACAACTCTTATTTTTGTTCCAAACTTGACTATAAATCCCAATAAGGCTATAAAGTTTTTAATATGCAATATCAACTCGACATAAATTTGTTCTTCAGGTTAGTGCACAAGATCTTTCATTCGCCACCTTTGTTGCGTCGGTGGTAAGTTCTCTTATTTTTTATTCCCTTTTTAAGGCTTTCGATTTTAGCCTCCCAAACACTTATTTTGTATACTTACGAGATTGTACAATTTATTTTTTTATTTTTCATTATTGTTTTGTTTTTAAAGGAAAATATTTGAAAGTTTGTGAAATTTTTAGTAGTTGGAAGAATTTTCAATTTGACAATTAGTAATTTTATTTTTTACAGTCGCATTTTTTTCCCGTGCGTAGCACGGGTGCTACCATAGTTGAGAATAAAAGAGCAATAGTTCTACTTCTTCAATAAGTACCTTTTACAGGGTAATTATATGACATGATAATTGATCATATAAAAATGCAATTTATAGGGTAATTATATGACATGATAATTAATCATATAAAAATGCAAATTGCAACTTGAATTTTCAATCATATTCTCTCTACCGTGTACATAATAAAGCCCCTCCTCAAGAGATAATAAAATAAAATAAAATATAGAAGCCATGTCATGAAGCTAACTTTGATTTAACAAGTGATCTTACCTCAAGAGAAATCAAAAGGTGCTTAGACCTATTGAAATTTTTATTGTTTGAGATTTTATGCTATGGAATGTTCAAGGCCGCTATCACCTTCACATGTTCGATTATTGTTTTCTTTTCACCAAGGTAATTTAATCCTAACTTCAATTAGGACCTAACGTGGCTTTATGATAAGGACCTATTATGATTTTTGGCATGATATGTTCAATAAGTATACTCATATTCATGATTTCGACTTGATGTCAGCTTTATGAACGAATTTCTGATCAGAAACATTTAATAATTATTTTACTGTACATGGGGCAAAAAAGTAAAAAGTTAGGAAAATTGTATTTTAGATTTTTATTATATATATTGTTATAAAATAACAGATTTTATATACTCTCTTCATCCCACTATTATTGTCCCCCTTGTTCCGGCACGAATATTAATATTTTTTGTTAAAGTGTGTATTATTTATGAGTTTTAATTATATTAATAAATTGACACAGTTTTTGAGAAGTGGTAGGTGAGAAGAAATTAGAATTCATCCAAATTTTTGCAAGACATAATTGAGACAATCGATTTATTTTTTTTTCTATTTTTTTGTATATTGTAATTAAAGAAATAATTAAAGTTTTCAAAAAGTTAAAAATCACAAATTTATGAATTCGGAAGTAAATTGTGTGATAGAGATTTTAGGAGAGACAAAAAGAGTAAGAATATGGAGGAGTAGTGAGTAAGCATGATCCACTTTATTTTAGATTTAAGAATAAATTTTTGTCATTTTATAAAAGAAAAAAATAATAGCGATACAACCGATTAAAAAAGTAGGATAATAAATAGCTATCAATAAGAATATAGACTTTTATTTCTTTTAAAATTTTAAGTATGTTTCATTAAAAAATAGTAGAAATGTATGTTTGTAACCATTCCCATTAAAGAACACAATAATAGTCATTGATTAAAATTAAAGTTACAAAATACCCAATTTTACCAATTTACTTTTACTTTTTCACTTGATTTCTCTTAGATTTGACTGTTATCGAGTGCTGAGGGGAGCCTACGGCTACGGGTGCAGATGCTGCTCTACCACTGCCAATTTTCGTCAGATGTGCACTGCTTTGGTGTCGATGGAGTGTCTATGAAGTGCCTATGAGTGCTACTGAGTACCTAAAAATTCTACCAGCACCATAGGCACCCATAGACTCCCCTTAGACACTGGAACGAAACATCACATCTTAAAAATTCTATTAATACCATAAGCACCCATAGGTACCCATAAACTTTTTTTAGACACTGAAAACGAAATTTTTAAAATCAGCCCAAATGATAAAAATCTGTGAATAATTTATTAATATTAAATATTTGATGAACATAATTTAAAAAAAATAATATTATCATAAGTGGGAATGAATATTTAGCAAATCTCTCAAAACGCTAAGCTTAGGGCGTTTCTCTCCGCCGCCAAGCTTTTGACGGTTTATTGTTGTTGGCCGACCGCCGACTGCTCTCTGTCCTGTCATAATCGTGCAGTTTCGTGTCGCAATCTTTCATATCCGCGCGCAACAGATGCTGTGAGTATATGCTCACTCTCACGCGCCTCATGGCCCATGACCATCGAGTGATCGAGGAAACGAGTGAGTTGTACGCAGAGACATGAGCGCGTGAATGAGCCTACCTCTAAAAAAGTCGTGCCAGGGGTTTGTAAGCGTGAGACGTGCATTATAAAAAGGGATTATTATAAATCTAATTTAATTATTCTTCATATGTTTCCATTTTTGAAAGTTAACTACCTCATCCCACATAATTTAAAGTTTATATTTTTCTTTTCGGACTCGGTTATAAAAAAGAGTTATTAAATATAATATAAAGTTATGAATCTAACAATTAAAGTTTGTAATAGTTAATCAGAAAAAGAGAATTTTTATTTGGCGACCACATTGGTGCACCGGTGGCATAATCAATGTTTTTTTTTGTTTGTGTTCTATTTAGGTATTATAAATTTATTGATGGAACATGTAATAAATTACAGTAAGAGAAGTAAATAATCATCGGTGTTGATTCGTCGCATAACATTTATTCATTTACTATGTTTGTTCGATTTATTTTCTCCTCGAAACGTATATTCTAAATTCTAATCATACAATTTGGTTCTTTCCACCAAAATCAGTTAAAGACATGCTAGATAGATGTTGTGTCACGGTCCATTTTAGTTGCATATCAATCAAGTAATATAATTCGATTTTCGTCCATAAATAATATAATATCATTAATCGAAGATTGTTTTATTTGTTAGCGTTTGTGTGACGAAGCAAATTCGAACTTTGTGTAATTTATAACTTCAAATTGGCATATTACTTATTTGACTTTTCACACATATTAAGAAAAAAATTAATAATATTAAAATTGTATAAATATTGATATTGAAATATGAGTAAATTAAAATAAATTAATAAAAAGTTAAAGACATAATTGTATTTGTTATTATAAGAGTTGGATAAAATGATATTTTTCTATATTATCATAATAATTAGACATATGAAAGTTAGTGAAATATTTAATTAGACAAAAATTTTTTTATTAAGAGACATATAAATTTTGGACAGACGACAGAGGAATGGAGATACATACATTTAGGAGATAGGAAATACTCCCTCCGTCCTATTATTTATGTCTCATTGGGATTGTGTACGGTAATTAAGATAGTGGAGGTAAAGGTGTAAAGTTGTGGTGTAAAAGTATAAAGGGGTAAGATCCACTTGCTTAGATTGATTGTGTCCACTCATTTATTTTCTTATTTGATATGGGACAACAAAAAAAGCAAGTGAGACATTAATAATGAGACGGAGGGAGTATGTTTTACTTAACCAAAATAGTTAGCATCGATATCTGAGAAGGGTGGAATGGTATATTCACAGAGATGGAAGGGGCCCTCTCTCTCACCACTTCTCTCTCCTTTTTATTTTACTTTTAAATTACTTCGGCCTCCGAGGCCATTAGTTGTCACAGTAAGTGATGTGTGTGTATTACAATATCTGCATATATCTTGGTGCCGAAATCCAAAAGTCGTAAATTTTTTTCAGAAATTCGCAGTGAAATTTAAATTGGAAAAAACATTTGCGTAAGTGATGAGATATTTATGCTGCGATAAATCGCCTCGCAAACCCTGATGGTCGAAGCTCACACACAGACGCTTTTCTCCATGTTCTATCTTCGGTAACTCCATCGCAAGCGTTCCCTATTTTTCCTCAAAATCTTTTCTCTCTCTCATGTTCGTATTCGAATGGGTTTACCTCCTTTTGTTTCCACTCCTTTTTTTATTGTTGTTATCTTACCTTGCTTCTCTAATATTGAAGTAGAAATATTTTATAGTGGATTTTCCTTTTGTTCCTAACAAGCTTAGATAGAGATGAGAGATGGTTGCAGTTTTGAAATAAAAATATATATTTTTTGAGTTTTAGCGTGATATTATTTTTGCACTGAGATTTTACTGATGTTTTGGTAGGTTAGTTCAGAGTTGTGTCAGCTTATATTTCTGTGAATGTAAGGAAATTTGTTTGGGTTTTTCTTTCCATTAAAGAACTTCTGGTTATTTTTGGTGATGGGTCTGTTTTTTAATTTTTTTTTAATTCGGAAAAAGATAGCTATTTGGTTTATGAATTTTCGAAGTGTTATTTATAGTCAAATTAGTATGTAAATTTGATGGATTTAGATGCCCTTGTTGAAGCTCTTGCTTGTGATAATGTTTTGCATGAATTGTGTATTGATACAAGCTGTTTGATTCATGTTGTTAGGGGGCTTTTTTGCTGTGCCAAGGATTTATACTTCCTGTTGGTTATTTTATCTGCTACTTCCATTCTCGTCTCATGCCACATATGGTCATTAAATGAAGCAGAACGTCAGCTAGAAGTTGACAAGTGCAAGCCCTATATTGGGAATGCTCATGCAAACACCCCGGGGTTGTTTGATGGCGATGTTAATCCATCGCCATCTAGACACACTATCCAGCAACCGGGCCTTGAAAATGTATGTCCGGATCCAAGTTCGTTTTGTTTCCTGTCGACATTGGCTGGTTTTTCATTTAATGAAGTTGGTAGCGATAACGTTCAGTCAGAAGGCTTTCCATCTGGACTGAAACATGAGAGGAGTAACCTCAGCTGGCCAACCAATAGTATCTTGAGGACTGTTGCTGGCAGGGTCATTTTGTGTTCTTCGAACCAGCTGGATGATATTCAAGGATCTTCATCTATTGATAGCACCGGCAATGGCCAAAGAGTTAATGCTTTGTCCTGTATGAGCACATTGTTTGACCCTGGAACTCGCGTTCCAAAATCAGAGGAAAATGCAGAGACAGTCACTCCGGATGGAGCCTCTAGACCTCCTGTGGAAATCAAGCCTTTTCTGCTGGATTGGGGACAGAAGTATTTGTATTATCCTTCTGTAGCCTTTTTAACAGTGAAGAATGTACACAGAGATAGTGTTTTAACAATCCATTATCCTTATAGCAGCAATTCTCAGTTTTATCCATGTAACTTAAGTGAAATTTTCTTGGCTCCTGGAGAAATGAAGTCAATATGTTTCACTTTTATCCCTAGACAGTTAGGCCTATCCTCAGCTCAAATTGTTTTGCAGACTAGTTTTGGTGGATTCTTGATTAAGGCTAAAGGTTTTGCTGTTGATTCGCCTTATTTCACGAAACCTTTGGATGGCTTTAATGTTTCTTCTAGTGGAAGGTGGAGAAAGAACTTGTCTCTGTTTAATCCTTTCGATGAAGCTCTCTATGTGAAAGAGATAACTGCTTGGATATCCGTTTCATCTGGAAATACTTCCTGCTTTTCAAAAGCTATCTGCAGAGTTCATAGTATGGAAGATTCTAATGAGGAAGGGATCTTGAGCACTAACGAGTGGTTGGATGTTGGAAATGCGGAAGGTTGTCTACCTGAAATTGCCATAAGGCCACATAGAAGTTGGGAGGTCACTTCTCAAAGAACAGAGGCCGTTATGGAATTAGATATCTCAGATCATTTTGAGGGGAAAATTGCTGGTGCTTTCTGTCTACAGTTGGTGAGATCTTCAGTCAATGAGATTGAAACTGTTGTAGTACCACTTGAAGCAGAGTTGAGGCTGAAATCAGCTTTAGATACAGACTATATTTCGGCATCTTTAGAGGCCTTAGTTCCATCTGATACAAGTTTACATGTTGCTCTCTCAGTGAGAAATAGTGGTCCTTATGTATTGAGTGTTATAAAGGTCAGAGAAGTAGGAGACACTACTCAGAATTTCCAAGTTAAGTTTTTAGAAGGACTCGTACTTTTTCCTAGGTCTGTTACAAAAGTTGCTATTATCAGTTATCAGGGAATTCTAGAAGTAGACATGCACTGCAAATTGACTGTACAAATAAATGACACAAGAAGTTCCCAGATCGAAATCTCTTGCAAAGATGTAATCAATGTTTTTTCAGGTCACAAATTGGATTCCACTATTGGACATGCCCAGGAGATCAACAATAATGCCAATTATATCAATGGTGGAGAGAGGTCTTCTGACAACATGCATCCACTTAGTGATGTCAAGGTATAGACTGCTACCTTACTTTCTCGTTATAAATTAGTCTGTTGTCTTAGTTCTTTTTTAGTTAAGTTCTTCACTTTGTAATTGCTGAAAGCCTAGAGGAACTTAATTGTGTCTTCCAAGTTTTTTTATTTACCCTATGTTGACTCGATTGTTGAATCAAATCGTAATAGAAGTTGTAAAATGTTAGCAAGAATTTTGTATGGGTTTTACTTATAATTTTCAATGCCTATGCTTAATTCTTTCAACTACTTGCAACTTGGCACTAAGTCATTCAAGCAACCTTAAGCTCTACAACAATTCACTAAGTTATGGGTGCAGACTATTAGTTAATGATGGTATTGACTCTAAGAAATTTCGTGGCTTCTACTTATTCCTCATTTTGGAAGCGAGCACTGGCAGTTAGATTCAATTTAATTCCAATAAAGGTTTAAAAATCAGTGTCCTTATTAGTCTGCATATAGAGTTGGTGGTCAGTTTGAAGTAAATCCTGCAGCATATTATTTACATCGTTTTATGCTTTTAATGTAATTGTAAAGTTGGTAGTAGTTTATTCTATGAGACTAATAACTGTGTCAATTGTTATCTGAAGGCAGTAGACAGAAGAGAAGCAGAGGAATCGGTACTCAGAAACTGGAAATCTCAGGCCAGAGCAAGTTTCTTGTCTGTTCTTGATAACAATGAAATACTGTTCCCAATGGTTGAGGTTGGAAGTCATTGTTCCGATTGGATAGCTGTAAAAAACCCGAGCAATCAACCAATACTGGTGCAGTTTATTCTAAATTCTGGTGAAGTCATAGATAATTGCCGGTCAAGTGAGATACATTTACAGCCATCTTCATCCAGCATCTTAGCGGGTAACAAATCAATTGCTCCAACAAAGTATGGTTTCTCAATAGCAAAGGATGGGCTGACTGAAGCTCTAATTCATCCTTATGGCAGTGCATCTTTTGGTCCCATCCTCTTTCAACCTTCTGTCCGCTGTGAGTGGAGAAGTTCGATTCTCATTAGGAACAATCTCTCTGGTGTAGAGTGGTTGTCTCTTCGAGGATTTGGAGGATCAAGTTCCTTGGTGTTGTTGGAGGGATCTGATTCCGTGAGGAATATAGAATTTAAGATGAATTTCACACCTCAGCATAATTTTTCTTCACCAGAAACTCTGCACACCATAGAAGGAAAGAAACCGTTGTGTTCCCGTCCCTTGATTAAGGATGTCTATGCCAAGAACATGGGAGATTTTACTCTGGAGGTCTTACGCATTGGAGTCTCGGGGTCAGATTGTGATTTGGATGGGTTTCTTGTGCTTAATTGTAAAGGTTTTACTTTACCACCCGGAGAATCTATAATGCTTCAGATAGCATACCAAAGTGATTTCTCCACAGCCACCATTCAGAGGGACCTTGAACTATCACTTTCAACTGGCATTGTTATGATACCCATGAGAGCAAGTTTACCACTGCTCTTGTTCAACTTCTGCAAAAGATCAACTTTTTGGACGCGGATGAAGAAAATTATGGTTCTGATCTTTCTCGCTGCTTCACTATTGTTTTTATTGGTGCATCTCATTTTTCCCCTCTCAACCGCCTTCACGTATCATGATCTCAAAAGTGGGAAAAACGCGTCTGCAATGAGTGGTGCAGTCAATTACTGGAGCATGCTTTTGAAAAGGAGAAGCAGTGCTGCCATGCCTCCCGAAATGTATGGATTTGAAAGATCAATAGTAGGAGAAGAAGCATTGCTCTTGGGATCTGCTGATGTTTTTGCCTCTAGAAAAGAACATGTAAGTGCTTCTGAGCAGCAGAAGCATGATAAGTCTTCTATGGATGATCCAGCAGCGGCATCAACATCCTCTGAGCAGTCAAAGTTATCACCTGTTGAGAACTTTGATATGCAAGCTGAACCAGATTCACAAATTCTTAGTGTTAGGATTGTAAAAGAAAAAGGAAGAAGGCGGCGGAAGAAAAAGACTTCTGGCATTAGGGTACCGGGAATCTTTGAAGTTTCAAGCAGCCAGAGTAGCAATTCTACCCCAACATCACCCTTGTCACCTGAGACATCTTTAATGCCAAAGAGGTCATGGTTGGTGCCGCTTGATGTCGAGCAGCCTGTGGAAGTTAGAAACCCTCTTTCTGAGGCATCGGGTCTGCAACTTGAGAAAAGAGAATGCTCTGAACCTCGTAAGATCATCTTGTTGAAAAATGAGGTTTCCCCCAAGCATGTGGGCAACTGCCCCTGCTCTGCTGATGTGCAGCCTAATTTAACAAGAAAACTTGCTGGTAGAGCTGTTCTGTTGCCTTCAGCCACTTTTCCAAGTGCTGGGAGGCCTACCCCATTTTGGACATGCAATTCTCCGTTTTTGACTTCAACGTCTACAATTGCTCCTCAGGCTCGGGCTCCCGGGACCAAACTACATAACCAAAGAAGTAGTGAACCAAGGGCCATTAAGGATGTTGAGGAAAAATTTACTTATGACATATGGGGTGATCACATCTTTCGACTTCCGGAGGCTTATCAGTCAAATCTGGCTTCAAGTTTGCCATTCCGTCCTCTTGAAAACAATTCTGAGAGCTTCTTTGTGAGGGATCCGCAGACCCTCATGACAGACTCTCTACTGAAACCTGTAAGTTTGGATCTGCAGGGTAATAAATAAATAAAATAAATCAGTTCTACTGAAAATTTTGCCGTCTTTTAACTTAATTCTCTGATTTAATTTGACTACTTGCTTACTGCTTGATGAAGTTGCATATAAGAAAAGTAACATGCAGTGAAGGCCTATGATAATATGGTCATTTCAATGTAGAGTAACTGTTATACTTGCATCATCATACCCTTAAACGTCATAACTGGTTTCACCAAAAACTTTTGGTACTTGATAGTAATTGTACAACAGAGAACAGTCCTTCAATACTTAATCCATCCATCATAAAGTCATTTGTTATAAATTATGTATTATATCTCATGCCTGACATTAACTATTTTCAGATTGTTTGAACTTATATTGAAAAGTGAGAAACTATGTTATTAATTTCTGCTGCCTTGCTTCAGCTAGATGCTACACCCCTAACTCCCAAATGGCCCTGAAAGGCCTCTCTTATCTATCTTCTCTGTTTTTATTTCTTGAATTTAAATCTTCTCTGAGCCAGACCAGCATGCCGGTTCTGTTGCGTGTAACTTCTCAAGATTCTTCAGCTCGCAGCAAATTCCAGTATTATTTAAAAATCATAGTGTAGTTAAGATTTACCTGCATGATATGGTGTTTCTCTTCAGCAAAATGTTTTATTTGGCTATCTTTTGGGCTTGCCTGGTTCCACTTGATGCAAATCCATGTGGAAGGAAAGTTTACTGAAGTAGATAGTTGGCTTATGCTGAGGGCCTATAGATAAATATGAAAGGCATGGTTATTCTTCTACTATATGGAGAAATTGTTTCTTACAGCAACATGATGCTACCACAATCACTTTGGTAATAAAAGCCAAGTATTGCTCTTTGAAACCATGATAAGGTGTGTATGAGTATCTAACATTTCTTTAAGATAGAAGATCATGTTATGTATGAATTGCATGGCTGGACATATAGAAACCATTCACACATTGCATTCTGGACAACTGTTAGGACAATGTGAGTATCATGTTATAATGAACATTGCTGCTAGTCATGTTTCACTTTTTATGAATGAATGTCTTGAGTGGGGCTAAGGAAGCCTGTTCCTGGGGCTCAACAATGACCACCAAACTTTATGTTGTATGGACCATTCATTGTCCACTCATGTTCCCATGAACAAGAGACAAAAGCAGGCAGATTAGAAAAATGATGTAACTGTGAAATTTTCGTTGGGTATGTATGAAATTCTGTCCCATTATAATGATTTGCTGATTATTGTTCCTCCTTTCTGTATTTTAAGGGGAAAAGGCAAAAATAATATATTTGTTTAATTGAAATTTTATCGAACTACTTTGTGTTTGTTTTATTATAAACATAAAAAATGTGTTTTCGATAAATGTTGCTCCAAAACTTCTTCCATCTTTTCTAACTGTGTTTGTCCTAATGCCACTTTTATGATTATTTTTATGTATAAATATCTAAAATCAAAACTATCAAATTATGACACTATGGAGTATGAGCATATGTTTATTAGACTAAAACATAGGCTAAAAGATGGCAATAACTTCAAGTGAATATATTATATGTACTCCCTTTGTTCAACTCTATTGGTTCCATTTCTTTGAAACTAATGGAGCGACTAATGAAGTAGGTTTAGGGGTACTTTTTTTTTTTATCTCATCCCATATTTTCAGATATCAAAAATCCAAAAAAATTAAAGATTAAAAATCATTTTATAGAGCTGTTAAAAGCTACACATTTCTTCTAGACTTAATCAAAGTTGATCCAAAAACATAAATTGAAGAAAATGAATAGATTAGATAGCGTAGGGCCCGGTGAGAGGACGATACAAGGATGATGTCAGAAGAGGGAGAATCAATAAACACCTGCTGAGAAATGCTCGAACCTCCAAGCAATAAATAAACAAAACTTAACTCACTTTACACTTCCTGCACAACTACTTCTCTTGCCTCTTCTTCTTCTTCATTTCAAACCACTCCTCATCTTCCGTCGCCGGAATCTTGAACCTCGTGGCAAATTACGACAAAATCAATGACGTTCTACTGAGCTTTAGCCAGAGACCGGCTGGAGACGCCGTGCAGCAACTTCACAAACCCCAGAAAACTCAGCTTCCCATCTGTGTGTCTGATCCAGTCGTGAAGAACAGCATGAACCGGAACTGAAGGGCTAAGGCCAAGTTCCTGATCAACCAAGATTTTGTTATTATGGTTCCTTCTACTATTAATTAAGACAAAGAAAATATTATGCCAAGATGCATTATTACCGAAGCTAACTCCTCGATCATGATCGCCCGGTTGCCATCCTTATCGAAGAGTTCATAGGCGCAACGAGCATGTTGTTCCCATCTCTCTAGAGCTTCCAGCTGATACACACTCAGAGCGGCACCGCAGAACTCTTCAAAATCCATTCTTCTATACTGAAGTGCATTCAGCTGTGTTTTACAAAAACAAAAACACAAAAAGCAAAAACAGTTAGCACTACAAAATGCAGCAGCAACAGCAATTTATAGTTGATTTGGTGTTTCATACCGAAGCAAGAAAATCAAACATCCGAGATTCGTTCATGGCATCCGTTGCGTATTTCTTCAATGCCTGGTCAAATCACATATCATGAGACTAATTCTGATCCAAACAAATTATAGTTAGCATAATCTCAGAGATACCAACCATTTTGATATTGTCTAAACTTATGGTGCCGTTTTTGGTTGGCTCCAGTAGTGCAAATTGCTCTCTTAGGTAGTAAAGTTCATCCGCCGTCAGTGTTTTTGATAAAGCCTGAAGAGATCAATGAATGGAGTTTCAAGATTAGCGCTTTTCAAGCAAAACTGCACTTGTTTGAATGTTACAAATGCAGAAAATAAATTACAGAATTATATAGTATACCTACCCTTAATGCAGCTTTTCGTAGAGGAGATGATCTCATATAAGATTTCATGAGCTTAAATATTAAGATATCCAATGGCGGTTTCACATCGCCGGTATTTCTAAGCCACGGATGACCTGAACACGAAAACTAGTAAGTGAATAATAGCCAAATTATCAAGGTGGTGTTTTTGGTTTAGTTGCAGTTGAAACTCACACATGGCTTGAGCTGCACTCATTCTCTTCCTCGGATCCTTATTAAGCAAACGCTTGACAAAATCTTTAGCCTCAGAAGACAAAGTTGGCCAAGGCTGTTCTTCGTAAGTTGGTTCAGCTTTAACAACAGCACGGAAGATCCCAGATTCTGTTCGAGCCCAAAAGGGGCGGCTCCCACATAATAATATGTATGCTATTACGCCAATACTCCAAACATCAGCCTCGGTACTGTATGCCCGATGTAAAACTTCAGGTGCTACGTAATATGCACTGCCCACGATATCGTTAAGCCTTTCATCTGCAGGAAAATTGAAATCAGTATCAGTCTAATCATATAAATAAATAGTCACCTTTGAACAGCTTAATGCAACAATTAGGACAAACCTGGCTTCACAAAATCTGATAATCCGAAATCTATAGCCTTTAATGTTGCGTTTTCTTCTTTGGATGTAAACAAGAAATTCTGATCAAACAGCATCAGACAGTTACAACAGTATAGACGAAAAAAAGTATCTCAAATTAAAGTCCAAGAAATAAAAGCATAAAAGTGTCAATTTCTCTTCTAAAAATGTGCATGCTTGTGTATGTGAGGAGCAGGTTTGGCACATGCAGTTACAACTGTTTTATGACACATGCTAATAAATGAACATCATGCTTTAACTAACACCAAACAATGCGACTTCGGTCATGGGCTTCTATTGACGCGCTTCTTATTACGTGCACGCAAGATGAAGAAAACCTTTAGCACCTCAAAATTCTCCCTGAAAGCTCTTACCTCGGGTTTAAGATCTCGGTGTACCACACCCTGAAGATGGCAGAATGAAACGACGTTCAGTATTTGCATCATCACAGCTTTAGCATCATCTTCTGTATACTTCCCACCCCTGATCATAGAGGAAATTAAACTTATTACAGACTATAAGTCCCAAATAAGCTTAACTAAGCAAAAGGAAATCACATAGAAAACCAAATAGTCACCTAGAAAGTATTTTATCTAGGAGTTCGCCTCCTTCGCATAACCTGAGAAATCAAACCAAAATTAATGGTTAGAAACATGTATTTCAGAAACACCAAAAATCCCCCCCATAAACATTACAATTTTAAGAGATGAGTGAATTACTAAGCAATCAATTCAAGAAAGAAAAAGGCGAACAGAACTCACTCCATTACTATGTAGACATTGTCATGATCTTCATATCCATCATAAAATTGTATAAGATTTTCATGACCTGTCAAAGCTCTCAATATCTTCACTTCCTTTCTTACATCTTCAATGGCAATAGCAGTTGTCATCTAGTAAAGAAATAGCAACAAATTAACATCAGAAAAACATTTTGGAAGAGATCAAAACAGCAACAGGAAGATTTTCAAACAATTTTTAAAAGGCAATCAAGATCCGGATATTGATCTTACATCTGCATAAAAATAATGAAATCATCCAAAACATGACCTAACTGGATGAAAATTCATTCTAGACATTGAACACAAAACAGTGAAAATATCAGACTAGTGGAAAATCCCAGAAACCAAAATCCCATGATGCTAAAACATCAGAATAGATCACCAAAAAAAAATTTAAAATTGAGTACTAAAAGCAGAGGAAGAGGGAGATTTCTCACCTTAGCTTTAGGTATGACCTTAACAGCAACCTCCTGCCCCTTGAGTTCCCCCTTCTTGAATTTGGCTCTGCAAGTATACCCAAAATGCCCTCGCCCCACCTCCTCCCCCACCTCATACTTGCTATAGAAATTCTTAGAAAATCCGAAACTTTTGTCCAAACCCGCGCCGTCCACCTCCCTCCCCTCCGGTATCGCCGCCTCGTTCGGCTTCACCGAGCCATGCCGCCGCGCTAGCAACTCCTTGATGTGCTTCGCCGGAGACGGCGGCGGGAATCTCTTAAGAAATCTCCTCGGCGTCCCACTTCCCGGCGCCGGAGATCTCGCCGGCGACTTCTTGGAAAATAAGTAGTGAGCTGGACTTGGGCTGTAGAACGGGAAAAACGGAGATTTCTTTCCCGCTTCACGATTTCCCTTCTTCTCGAAGTTTCCCGGACTTCTCGCATTCTCGCCGTTATTCTTCGCCGGAACCGGATTGTCGTTATCCGGCGCCGAAGTACTATCATTAATCTCACCTGAAGAATTAAAATTGAGCTCTTGAGAGGGTTTAGGTCTAGAGGTACATACTCCCATCTCCGTACCACACACAAAACCTCAACTTTCTTTTCTTTCTAATTGCCCAGCAGCTCAAAATCTTGATTCAAAAAAAGAAAAAAAGAAGCAGAAAAAGCTCAAGAAATTCAAAGATTTGAACACATTTTTATAAAGGGTTTTCAGCTTTGAATCTCTCGGCCAAAAAAGAAATTGAGAGAAGGGAGTGAGCGAGAGAGGGATCTGCGGAGATGGTGATAAAAAGTAAACGCCGATAGTTGCTTTGTGCGAAAAAAAGGAACTCAAAATTTGAACAAAGGAAAATGATTTTGGGGTATAAATATAAAATAAAATGATGAAAGTATTATTAAAGATAATGAATGTAGGGGCAGTGTGGTCCAGGTTGTACAGTTGAGATCCACGTGGCGTGATGTGGTGGGTCAGATTCTTGATTAACAACCATTAATTTTTCTTTTTTGTTTTTTTGGAAACAAGTAAAGGAGTTGTATTATTTTAGGGATGGATGACGGAGGAATTTGTTGATTAAGTTGTCTGATTTGTTTGCATTTGATTGTCAAGATATTTCTTTTTTGTTTTGTCCTGCTTTTTTTCGTCTGCAACTGCATTACTTTGCAACCCCAAAAGGATTGGTTCAAATATTTTAAGCTAATATCCAAATTGTTAGGTAACTTTAAGTCTTTAATAATGTATACATTTTTGTTATTGAAAATAATCGGGATTTATTCAATATGTATTTCGATTTTGATGTTAGAAGTCGGCAATTCAAGTTTTATTTTGTTATTTGTATTGTATTCTAAGCTCTAACATCCTGCCTTGTCACTGCAAAAATAGTCATTTTAGTTCGACTAACAAAATAAGGTCCCTTTAAACATATAATTACTGATTAAAATTTGAAAAATAGAAAGTAAAGTTTAACCATAAATGATGTTTATAATAATTATGATATAGTCAACCTCAAGAAACTGAAAATTTTGGAATTTGTACGCAAATGGCCCACCAAAAAGGGAGTTAAAGTTTTCATTTTGATCTCTTTTATAGGAGCTAGACTTTACTGTTACTAATAATAACGATAAAAACCATTTCTAGAAGAATATATAAAATTTATCAAATAATTTGAAGTTATACAAGACATAAGAATAGTAAAATAGATAACTATTTTGTCTTGGTCTTGTGTCGCAAGGAACCAATAAATTTGAAGTCAACATACTGCTTTTACTTTTTATTACTACAGTTAAATGTCGATAAAGTAATAACATTAGGACCGAAAAAAAATATTAATTTAACGAGGTTATTACTTTATCGAATATTATTTTAATACAATGACCCATATTGGGATCGGAATAAATTATTATCTTAGCGAGATTATTACTTATCGAATATTACTTTATCGAGGTTTAACTGTACTCATTTTTACGCAAGGAGTATTATTTTTACGCTCCCTTTTAGCAATTACTTCGAAAATATGTGTTCCTAAATATTGTTCTTTTTTATTCAACATTTGAAAATAGAAAAATAAAACTTGCTTAACTCGGTGGTTTTCCTAACCAAATGCAATATTTCAGACTTAGGCGAATTTTCAACCTAATTAATAAATCAAGATAAACAATATGATATTTGAAGGCCGATAATGTTTAAAGGTGACCATCCGGAACAACAATCCTAAAATATGAACTAACAAAAGGTAATTTATCCAATAAGAAGAAGGTAATTGCCTTATCTCTCTAACAAGTATATGTGCATTTCCAAGGGTTTCCCGTATTTTACGGAAGTCCTATCCCTCTTTTAGGGCAGAAACAATATTTTATCCCCAACCATTATCCCCTATTTTAAAGCAGAAAAAAGAATATTTCATAAATATTCTTATTTTTTACCTTTATAGATCAAATTAAAATACAATTAAATCATATAATTATATAAAACATAACTATATATTTATTAAAAAAAATAATTAAAATTATGTATTATTTGCAAAAAAAAATTAATTTAAGTTACTTATAAAAATCATAGGTTACATAACAATAAAAATCATAGGTTATATTCAATGGAAATTCTATTTGTTTCCATTAATGTTATGCATGTTAAAAAAAATAATCAACTTAATTAGAAAGGGTAGTGATATGGGAGGAAAAAATTATCTCTCATAGTAAGGGAGAAAAAATGGCTCCTTCAAAATAGAGAAGCGGAATTGGGGAGGGTTTGAGACATTTTTTAAGGGAATACCCTATTATAAGGGAGTGTTTGGAGGTGGTCTTAGTGAGCAAAATTGCAATTGCTACCGAAATACGCACTATATAAACTATAAGAAAAAGTGAGCAAAATTGCAATTGCTACCGAAATAAGCACTATATAAACTATAAGAAAAAATAAAGTAACTACGCTAATTATAAATCTACAACAAGTACATGTACATACTTAGTTTCACTTTCCTTCGTTTTATGATAGTTTATTTCTTTCTATTGTCTATTTTCGTAATGACATGTTTGGGCATTGAACTGAGGCAGAAATAATCGAATTAAAAAACATAAATTAGATATGTGCATGAATAGTTGATTCATGAATTAAAATTTTCTTAGTTTTTACGCAACAATCACATTGGGGTGGCATGTCAAATCTCATCGATCCAACCACAGAATCTCAATCTTGTTTCTCTACTAATATTAAAATACTGGATTATTAATTAATTAAATAAATGAATAGATGTGAATTAATTAAACTGTGGTCAGAATTAAACGTAGCAGAGTTTAGGGCAACGGTAATATGTAGGAGCGTGACGGATTATGAAGCCGACATTTTTATTAGCCGCAAAATTTTATGATATCCATATTCGTCATTAAAATTGGATTATACGCGGATTAGGTAAATTATAGACGTTGACTCCTCGCATTGTATTTAAAGTTTATATTATAGAACAATTATGCAGGTTATCAACTGATACTTAAATCTCCTTTTATTATGAAATGTTAGTTCATACTACTCCCTCCGTCCCATAAAAAGTGTCTCATTTTTATGGGGCTCGGAGATTAATAAATTTGTATTGTGGACTAGAGATTGTTGATTTTAAACTTGTTAATTTTGATTCGCATATTATTATTTTTTTTATAAAAACAAGACATTTTTTATGGAACGATCTAAAAAAGACCGGTTATACTTCAACTAGCATCAAATTTTCCGCCAAAAACTGAGGAGAGAGTCGGCATTGTCCAGATCAAATTATTTAAAGAATGATACATGAAGTTGAAAGTAATAGAATTATCATAAAATGAGTTAGGCCCCAAATACTAAATGTAGTTCATAAGGCAGAATTATTAAAATAATCAACTACTTTAATTCAGATAAAACATAACAAATCTAATACTATTATAGTTGAAGATATAAAAATGAAAATCAAAATAATCTAAAACCAAATTATTTCAACCCATAATTGGGTTTAGGTAAATCATTGATAGCTGAAATCACGTTGCTATAATTACGAAATCTCAACTTTATTTCTTCACGTGCTAATTAATAGTTTAATAGAAAATTATTAGAATCAATAAATGGGTATTGTCAATCCCTATAATCTAGGGCTTGCAAATCTTACTTCGTCAAATTGTGACATTTGTGAACTGTATTTTTTAGTCATCACATTTTTATCAATACACAATTTTAAAGAAAAAACTAATACTTGAAATTCGTAGTCACTTAAAATAGTAATACGAACTAAAACTCATAATCAGTTGAAGAGAACCTTATTCAACATACGATCCCATTAGATTCGATTCATATTTGTATCACTATAACATCTTGGACCCAACAAATCATACAAATCCAAATGGAAACAAGAGAGAAACCTCCCCACCCACCAAATGAGGGAAAACCAGTAGATAAATAGTAATATTTAACTATAAATATTTGGAACCCATTTTAATTTTAATTGTGATAAAGATGTTTTCCAATTGCAATAGCTACTTAAAAGTGGCAAACCTCATCACTTCCATGTTGAAACCTTTTCTTCTTCACTTTTTCCACTCATTATCACGTCAAAAAACACAAATAAAAAACTATAATATGTACACATATATCATATTCTTTTATTATCAATTTTATGTTTTCCCAATTTTATACAATGCATCATATCCCGTGCATTAAAATCAGGATCGAAATGAGAAATTTTATTTAATAGGTCAAGTTTCGTTCAGTTCTCTAAATGAATCAAAAAAATATAATCACACATGATTGTGGCTTCGTCACTCATTAAAATACACATTATAATATACACTTCACATCCGAATTCATGCAAAAAGTGTATTTTCAACAACTTCAACAACCAAGCTCATATAGACAATTGCTTGAGTTGAGAGAGAAAAGGGCTTGTAACCTACCTAATAAACTTATTTTAATGTACAAGCACATGAGAAAAATTGGGAAATTTGACCACCGCTTTCTATTTCTTTATTAGCACGAATTCTCATATTTGATGTACAAATATTATTACGTGCTACGGATTTAATTTAGTCAAAAATCAAGATATATTTCAACTTGTCATGCCGGACCTTAAACACCCAAGCTAAAAATCTAGACTTCTAGGCTAGCAAAAATGATTATTATGAACATTACATTATTCTATATAGATAGGTATTATCTTCATTAATGACATGATAAGTGATTAAGCATACATTTAAATGACAAAACATCATTTTTCCATACTAGGCCGCCATAATAGGGCGTCAATAGACTTGGTTTGCGATTATTTATTTATTTTTTGCGATTTATATTTCTTAATCACGTTACCAATGAAACATTAAATGTCGATTTCATTGAATTATTGTACCATTTGCCCTAGATGCATGGTATGAAAAAGAAGGCATGACACGACTTTATTGAATAAAAATTATAAATCTCCACGAAAAATTTGAAAACGTTGGAGTGTATACTAACTAATCTCTTTATAACTACCAACTCAATTAAGCTAAATTGTTTTAATACTTAGGATGATGTAGAGTTTTTGCCTTTTGGTAATCGGAGATCCATGACATAATTGATAAAGTCATCACTATCTCATAATTATAGGGGTGTTTGTAAATGTTAATTTTAAGCACTTACTTATTTATTGATCGTGTAGTAGCTTTTTAGTGTTTCAAAAATCTGCTTACTGTAATAGCTTTTATAAATTTAATAATTAAACTGCTTAATTAAGTCATTTTTTAAAGTATCCATTGTGATGCTTTTGGTGTTTAAAGCACCATAATTTTTTAAATTACTAAATACATCTACTTTTTATTATTGATACAAAAAACTATTGCTTTTGCTTAAAAGTAATTATTTTCAACTTAAAAAAAAAACAAATAACAAGTGCTTGTAACAAGATGTAAAAAAATACGATGCTAAATCTTAATTAGATTTGATAATGTGGTGTGCATCTCTAAAGTAGATCCGATGAGTATTTAAAAATAATTTTAAGTAAAAACAAATAAAAAGTGTTTGTAACAAGTAAAAATAGGATGTTAAATCCGTGATAATGTGTTCTGCATCTTTATAAGTAGATTTGATGAGTATTTAAAAATAGAAATATATTTTCTCTCCATTCCAAATTTATATGCATATTAACAATTTTCTTTTGTGCCCAATTAATTGTTTCACCAACTTTAATAGATATAATTAATATGATAAAAATGAAAGGAATTATTTTATCAACTTTTATAATAACAAACACAATTATGACATTAACTTTTTTAAAATTTATTTTAATATACTCAAATTCTAATACCAACATTTATTTAACTTTCATATCATTATTTTTTTTAAAAATCTATGTAAAAAACAAACTGCATATAAAAAAAGGATGGAGTATAATTTATTAAGACCAATTGTAAAACCTTTTTCTATATAATATTAGATGAATAGTTAGAAAACAACCAAAAACCGAGAGAAATATACTTTGCTATAACATGTGTAATTGACCTTGCCTTTTCTTCTAGAGAAATAATTTGTTTAATTACTCGTCATGCGTGAATCAGTTGGAACCGATGACCAAATATATTATATATCGTCAACGGGACGCTATCATTTAATTTTTTTTAATAAATATTTCTGATTAAATATTAGGTTTATCATCATTTAAGTTATTGATATCGACTTCTTTCTTGTTTTGGAACTTTTGAGCTGATTTAATCCATGAAAATACACTTCCATACGAAACAAATGATGAAATATTGAAGAATGGTTAAACTGCATTATGAATAAAACACGTTTCTATTATAACTATATTCGATGTGTTATCCTCCATAAACACAAATTACTAATATTTGAAAGTTTTCTATTATGTTGACTTTTTTCATTCAAACTAGTATTTATTTAACCGTTAAAGATGCCTCCAGGCTCCAGACGCGTAATAATGCATGCTTCTTGCATTTCCCATAAGCGTCTCTACACGGGGAAATCATGCACCATAATTCTATAATAATAATAATATAATTAAAAAATAATAATTAACCTTTTTCTTTATAATCCAAATTGATACATATATTCTAGAAAACTTTATTAATGGGAACAATCAAAACTTGTATACTATGTTTCTATTCATATAAATTACAATAATGCAAGGCTAGCCATCATTTGTTTTAATAATTATTTAAATAAAAGAAAGATTCTTAAACCGTCCATTACCTTCACCTTATTAAGATTCTCCATAGGCCAATCTGTCTCATTTGAGTGAATTGTCATTTTGGTGCCTAAACTTACAACTTTTTTTAGTTTTGGTGCCTATACTTTAAAAATTGCAAATTTAGTTCCCAAACTTAAGAAACGATTGCGATTTTGGTGTCTTCTATTAATTTAATAATTAAATAATATCATAATGATTTTGAGAAGGATAAAATTATAAAATACGTAATATTTCCATTAATTTTTTTTGATAATTTATTAGTAAATACAATTAGTGAATGAATACTCTTAAGAATTAAAAACTAAATATCGTTAAGATTTATGTAGTACAATTTTTTTTACAAAGAATTTTTTTATGTATATGGTTCAATTTTCTATAAAGACATAGTTCTTAAAACTCATTTTAGTATTGTAATATTTGTGCAACATAAGAAAATATTATTTACATAAATTAAACATAAATTAAAATAAACTATTAAATTATTTTAATTGTTGAAAATAAAAACATAAATTATTAAATCATTAAATATATTAACATTAACTATTAAACTATTATAGCCTATTGTCTTAATAGTTTAAAATCATTATAATTATTAAAATTATATTATATTATAAAAAAATTATTTTCTAAAAAAATTATATGATCTTGCAATTTTATCCTTCTTTAAATCACCATTAATATTATTTATTCATTAAAATAATTAAAGACACCAAAATTGCAATTATTTATAAGTTTAGGAATCAAATTCACAATTTTTAAAATAAAAATATCAAAACTCAAAAAGATTGAAAGTTTAGACACCAAAATCAGTACTCACTCATCTATTTTGGTGTTGACTTCAAATCAATATACAACCGCTATGATGAAGTATGATTTGCAAATAGTATTGTGTCCCAATTCAAAGTCAAAAGGATGCTCCCACCACAAAAAAATCTCTCTCTCTCTCTCTCTCTCTCTCTGTCTTTCTCTCTCTCTAGATTTATATGCAGGTAGATGTGATTGTTTTTAGAGTAGTAGAGAGGATGGAAGGTTAAACAGAAGAAAGTTGAGTTGGGCGTGGAGCAATCGCAACTACCTGCCCTAAATTAGTGGTAACATTAATGGTGGCGGGGCCCAGATAATATTGATGCGCGTGCTGCAGCCTTTCTTAGAGCAACTCCAAAGAGCAACTCTACCTCCACATTATTATAGAGTTGAATGTAGAATTTTTCCGAATCCATCTCCAATCGTCAACTCTACATTTAACTCTACAATAGAATATTCTATTTTGATTCTTTTATTTATTAATTTAATATGTTTATTAATATTTGATTAATTATATAATATTATATATATTTATTTTTATATTAATCTCACTAAATAAAATTTTAAATAAAAATTAAATAAGTAAAAATATATTTAAATAAATATAAAACAATTAATTTATTTCCACAATAATAAAACTAAGAATACACAACACTTTTAAAAGCACAAATACAACAATTACATGATATAATAGAAAAACTAATATTACATATCATAATTTTCAGAATTTGAATACTCCTCCCACATATGATCAATTAATGCATCACGAAGAGCAAGATGTGCCGTTTTGTCTTTCATTTTCTTATAACGTGCAAAATAAGATTGATAACGACATGTTTCAGATGTGCCGTTTTGTCTTTCGAGCATGTGTGGCCTATTATGAAAGATTTTGCAAATTTTGATTGCAATCCACAAAGTTCTCGAAAACAAAGGCCTTCCTTCCAATCAGACACTCCATCGGAATCTCCTATCTCACCTGATGGGTTGCCTTCCTCATTTAGTATCAATTTAAGTGATGGTAGTGGTAGTGGTTCTGGACCATCACAACGTCCAGGATGGTGTTAAAAAACAAAAAATAAAAGGAAAAATCATGAAGATATGTCGGGTGTTTTGAAAGCAATCGAACAAGGAAATAAGAGAATTGGAGAATTAATGGAGAACTCATCCACAAGAAGAGAGAATCTTATGCTATTACAAATGCAGAAGATTGAAGCAAAGAACAAAGCCACTGAAGCAAAGAATAGAGCTCTTGCTTTTCAAATGTGAGAATCAGATAATAAGATTTTAATGATAGACACCGACAACATTTCTGATCCTATTCGGCGAAATTACTTCAAGAATGAACAAGAAAAAATAATTATGAAAAGAGAAGTACAGTCAAGCCTTGGAGGTGATTTTGCAGATCTTGGAGGATCTGGAAGTGACTTCGGAGGATCCGGAAGCGACTTTGGAGGCTCGGATAGCGGTTTTGGAGCTTACTAGATCGCTTTGTCTCCTTAATTTAGTGTTGTCGTATTTTTATGCAAGTGTAATTTTAATATTATCGCATCTTCAATTTATGTTAAACTTTTTCGTCTTTTTATATTATTGTATTTTTTTAGTGTAACATAATAATTAATATTCTTAAAACAAATAAAAATACTAATTATCTTAAATATATGAATATATAAAAATACTAATTATCTTAAATATATGAATATATAAAGTTGAATATATTAAAAAAAAAAAAAAAAAAAATTGCAACACTACCGTGTGAACAGTAATACGGTAGTGTTGCAGTAAGAGGGAAAACTCCGCCAAGCGTTGGAATGGAGTAAATTGAAGTGTCCTCTTGGAAAATTTCAATATCGCATAAAAGGCGTTTAAGCCACAATAAGCATCTCCCTTGGAGATGCTATTATCCGGCCCAAACATTGGGGCTAAAATTAGGGCAAGAAAATAAAATTTTCATTTACGTCTAAATCTATTTTACTGTGACGTCACATCTGTATTATATTAATTAAAATATGGTATTGAGAAATGACGAGGACCACACAAAACACAAATTCGAGGGTGCCTGAAACTCAAGCATCAACTCCCTTACTTCCATAACAAAATTAAAGCTTCTCTCTCATGAACGACCCATCGCTCTCACGTGCTAACTCCTCCCTAAACATGCGGCTGCTTAACTTATTATTCTTAGAGAGAGAGAGAGAGAGAGAGAAATTATGGGTTAGTAATAATTATGTGGGTTGAATTGAAACATGAATTGTGTAAATAGTTAGGTGTAATTGCGATTAGTGATAGCATTTCATGATGAAGGTTTAATGCTTGAAATTTCTAGTATTATTATTTATATTTCCTTGTCCTTGTCTCAAATGCTTGCTTTCCTACGACACTTTAACTCTTCCAATTAATTCCATGGAATAAGCTGGGCCGAGAAATATATTGGCTGCGTTTATTGGGCCTAGGTTCTAGGATTCTGTGTGGTCATTCAGAAGAGAGTGTCTATAATATTTCTATATGCTATTTTCTCCGCTGCTACTGTTCTTTTTCTTTTCGAATGAAAATAAAAAAAAAAAATTTATTTAAGTATATATTTTATGAGTTTTAATTATATTAAAAAATAAACACAATTTTTTGAGTAGTGGTTGGTAGTAAGAAATGAGAATTCATCCAAATTTTTGCAAAACATAATTGAGGATATTGATTAATTTATTTTATATTTTTTTCATGTTGTAATTCAATAAATAATATAAATTTCTTAAAAAGTTAAGAATCATAATATTTTGAGTTAGGAGCGAAAGAGAATCATGTGGGGGGAAATTTTTTGGACATAAAGTATAAGAATATGAGGGTGAGTAGTAACTACTAACTAGTGAGTAAAGAGGAAACTCAGTAATTTTTGTTAGGCCCTTATCATTTTTTATGTTTATTAGGATTCTTGTTGGTTGAAACTTCCAATTTTCTTGATAAAAATTTGATATCTTTTGTTCCTTCTCAGCAAATTATTTTTTTTCCATAGGGTTATTGTGATGTCTTTCTACGAAATCGCGGGCGAGACAGTCCGATCATTTTATTTTATATAGTAGCCAAAGATGAAATAAAACAAATCAAATTTTTATGTGATTCTTTTGCATAATCATAGGAATAAAAAATGATTTGTATGAAAGGGGATCCCTTTCCTCCAATAGGGCACGACTATATATATATATATATATATATAAGTAATTTTTAAATTAAGATTAAATTCAACCTACAAGAAATGAATACATAAGATGATTATTGCAAGGCATCCAGCTACTAAACCTGAAGTTACTAACCACATATTTAAGGAAAGAATCAGCCCAAGTGAGAAATTGTTCCAAATACATCTCTGCAAGCATCACAAAGCCATGAATGATCATATGATACAGCAATACAAGGCAAGATATCATTTTAAAACAAAAACAGAGGAATCTGAATCCAACCCCTAAAAGGGAAACTATATTTGTTGATTTGTTCTTGAAAGAAGTGGATATCATATGGCACCTGATCCCAAAAAGGGTAATCTTGTGACTATCCTCAGCATAGATGGAGGTGGCATCAGAGGCATAATCCCAGCTACATTTCTTGCATTTCTTGAATCCAAACTGCAGGTTTTCCTCATTAATTGTTCTCCCACAAACAAGAAAGCATCATCATATATAAGCCTAGTAAAAGTGTGTGCTTTTTTAGGAGCTAGATGGAGCAGAAGCAAGAGTTGCAGATTACTTTGACATAGTAGCTGGAACAAGCACAGGAGGATTGCTAGCTACGATGATCACCGCGCCCAACAACCAAAACCGCCCCATGTATGCTGCAAAGGATATAATAGACTTTTATCTAGAGCAATGTCCGGCCTTCTTTCCTGGTTGCAAGTTAGTATCGTAAATTTGCAAATTGACTACGTTTCGTGATTTATTTCACTAACAACTCTATCTCTGGTTGAAGCCGGCATAACTTGTTGAAGACGCTCAAGAACTTGTTTGGCCCCAAATACAACGGAAGGTGCTTAAGAGCATTGCTAAGGGAGAAGCTAGATGGCATCACAATCAAGAACACATTGACAAATCTTGTTATCCCAGCCTTTGATATCAAGAAGCTTCAACCAGTTATCTTCACAACTAAAGATGTATGTATGCATCTCAATTTCACACATTTCAATCATATTTTTGAATTTTGAACTTACTTCAAAAGTTGAGCAGGCAAAGGAGAAGCCTTACAGAGATGCAAAGCTCTCTGATATCTGCGTAGGCACATCTGCAGCTCCTACTTTTCTCCCAGCACACTATTTTGAGATCGAGGATCGAGATGGAAATGTAGCCACTTATGATCTCATTGATGGAGGCGTTGCAGCTAATAATCCAGTGAGTTTGAAGAGAGATCCTTTAAGGCCTTAAATAATCATCTTCAAATTGAATCATGTAATGCCTGACAAGTGTTTGATGGAATGCTGCAGACGCTAATAGCAATATCCCAGATCTCGAACGGGATATTAGCTGGAGAGTCGGAGTATGTGGAGATGGGGCCGTTCGACAGCAATAAGGTAGTCGTGCTTTCGTTGGGCACCGGCATTCCTAAGCAGGCGGAGAAGTACAGCGCAGACGGAGCGGCGCGGTGGGGCTTGCTGGGGTGGGTGTACAAGAGGGGCAACACCCCGCTCATGGATGTTTTCGGCGACGCCAGCTCCGATATGGTCGACATCCATGTCTCCACCCTCTTCCAGTCCCTCCACACCAAGAAGAATTACCTCCGAATTCAGGTGATTCACATACTCAATTGCCCTAAACTGGCAAAATGGCTGGTCCAAATTGATAGTAGCTAATTGCCCTAATTTGGCAAAAATGGTTATAGCCGAAATTGATAGTGGAGTTGGTTGATTTGATGTATAGGATGATACGCTGTGTGGGGACGAGGCTTCTTTGGACATTGCGACGCAAGAGAATTTGGGGTCGCTGAGGAAGGTGGCGGAGCGGCGGCTGAAGAAGAGGATGTCGAGGGTGAATTTGGAGTCGGGGGAGTTTGAGGAGGTTGAAGGAGAAGGGAGCAATGAAGAAGCGTTGATTCGGTTGGCGGAGCAGCTTTCAGCGGAGAGGAAGCTAAGAAAGGCGGGTGGATGTGATAGAACCCTAGAAATTCACGATGAATGAATGATGATTGGTAGGGGAATATATTTGATCTCTAAAAATCTCATTACATCATTGGAGTTGGAGTTTAAGCTCACACCAACATAGGATTCTTCTTTGTATTAACAAACTAATCCTCATAGTCCTATTTTTAAGCTTTTCTGACCAAAGTTTATGCGTATGAAAAATGAGATGTACTAACACTCATGATTTTGTATATACATTCATTGGAAGAACTGTTTCTTGTTTAGCACCGTTTGGAAAAACAACTTAAATAAGTCGTAAGTGTTTATAGCATAAATGTTTATATTATAAGTACTTTAATTAAATAAGTTGTTGCTTTTAATACATTTATGTATAAATATTTAATTAATAAAAAAATATAGTTAAAAATTATTTTCATGGAATTTGATATGATAACCTATTCTTCATAAACTGTTTTTATCTTATTTTCATAAAGCTATCCTTACAAATTTATGAAAATAAGTCAAAAATAAGCTTATTGTTTAGAATATGTGGTTTTCATAAGATTGAATCAAACGCTTGTGAAAAACGCTTATTTTTTAGAATAAATTGAAATAAATTGCAGATAAATTCTTCCAAACGTGATCTTAGTAAAAAATCAAAAGAAGAAACTAGATTCTGACTCTTACAATCAAATCTACTTTTTGATTGACATTGTTAAGAATCAAAGTAGAGTCTTGATTGAACTAACAGAGGTCACAGAACAAGTAGTCCAAGCAGCTATCCGTACAGTCATAGAAGCAATTGCAACTGAATCATGCATTAACACCAAACAAAAACAAAAACAGCATCAGAAACCTCAAAATCTAGGAGAAATTAACAAAGATAATAAGAATTTATAAGAAGTAAAAAAGGAATTACCACTGGTCAATGGCTTTATCTTGCTCGTCGTCCATAGGAGGATTCCTTTCAATGGATTGAACTTCTGGTGGATCCATATTCTCTCTCTCTCTCTCCCTCTCTCTCTCTCTCTCTCTCTCTCAGAATGGATGTGGTGTTATATGTGATTTGGCTTTTTATGCAATATAGTGAAGTGGGGTTTGTTTGAGTGGCTCAAAAAGTTGCCAAATGCCAAACAACTTTATATTAGTTTTCCATGTTTAGCTCATCACTAATGAATTCATTCTTGATGGATGATTCTTCGTGTTTACATGACTCACATCATGTGAGTTTGTTCCGTGTTGGATTTTGTCTCTCTTTTTTTTTTTTTTTAGGAAAATGGACCAATAACAATATATCCATTTCGGGTTGATGGATTGATTTATAATTAAACGAGAAGTATTCAATTCAAGATTCAAATTAACTTGTTTGAACATTTGATAATATTATTCTCCCCTAATTAAAAAAGTCAATTGTTTTTCTTACTCTCACCATCCACTTCTTATTTTCCTTGTCATCTACTTTCTTGTTTGTCCCTACCTAGAATCGGCCATATGGGAACGCGTCTCTTAAAAAAAGGCAAATTTTAGGCAAGTTGAATAACTAAGAAAGAAGCGCCAAAATGGATGAGAAGTGAAGAAAACAGTAATCAAGAACAATAGAAATGGATTCAATAGAATTGATCTCTCCCTTTTCATTTTCCGAATTTTTTAAGAATCCTAAGTCTTGATTTTAATTAGCAGAGGTGACAGAACAAGTAGTCACAGCAGCTATCCATACAGCCATAGTAGAAACAATCGCAACTGCACCATTAAGACCAAACAGAAAAGAAAAAGAACATCATTACATCACCTCAAAACCAAATCAGAAACAAAGAATTTAACATGTGAAAAAAAGTAAAAAAGAGTTACCACTGGTCTATGGTTTTATCTTGCTCGTCTTTCCTCGGAGGATTCCTTTCAATGGATTGAACTTTTGGTGGATCCATTCTCTCTCTCGCTCTCTCTCTCTACACAGAATTGATTGACACTATATACTAGTTTTCCAAAGTTCTGCTCATCATTAATTCATTCATTTTTTATATATAGTTATCATTAATTCTTTCTTGATTCTTCGTGATTACATTAATCATGTGTGTGTGTGTTGGAATTTCTCACTTTGTAACCATTTTTTTGAGGAAAATGGACCACCAATAACAACAATATATCCATTTTGGATTGATGGATTGATATATATTACAATGAGGACATGAACCGTTGATTCCCCTTCAAGGCTTCAATTCCAGATTTGAGTCAACTTGACAGAATATTTGATAGTATTATGACTGCCTGTTTAAACTTTAAAGGCAATGAGTCTGTTACGAGTCCAACTCAAGATGTTGACTTAATTAAATTGATTCAATTCGATTAATATTTATTTAATTTGGTAGATTATATTAAATTAATAGCTATTTTTACAGATCATTGTACTGAATCTGTAGATTTCATTTACATATCGAGTAGATTTCAAATTCTAGTCTATATATATCCATAACAAATGAATCAATCAATCAAAAACAAAAAATTACAACAAACATTTTTTGTGAAATAATTTTTTTTTTTCTTTTTCTTTTTTAATGTTGATGGTAACCCAATAGCTACCAAGATGCTTATTAGATATGTGTAATCTAAGCTCGCTCATGTACAATATCCTTAAAAAATACATAGAAAATTAACCACTCTCGAGTAACCATATGATACAAATTCACATATAGCATTGAAGGTAAAATTCGAAAACGTGACTTTTAGTTACAGCCCCAACAGCTATGTTATCCGAAGAGAAAATATAATGCTCTCGTAAAATTAAGTTTTGAAATATTCTATCTCATCAAATGAGCTTCAAGATCAGGATTATCTCGTCAATCAAATTCACCCTACTAGCCCCCATAACATGATCCAAATCGGTTTCATATCAAAGTCCACTTGAATACAAGTATGGAACAATGGAGGGGCGAACATGCCAAACTGGAATTTTTTTTGGCATTTCCCATTTACCAAAGAGCCTTCAGAACTGAACATAAGCTTCGTTCGTTGGCTTATCACACTGGAGAGACAGAGAGAGAGGCTCTGGCCACGGGTGTTCAGCTTTGAAAGTCAGTTTTTTATAGTTTCATAAGGCAGCAAGAGGCGAAGATTCACAATGCGACTCTTACTTGATTGCGAGTTTTCCCTTTTTGATCTTTTCATCTAACGAAGCAGGCTTTTGATTCAACTTATGGCACGGGTGAGCTCTTCGGAGTTGCATGGTTTCCTTCTGAATCATGCATAGATAAGCACCGTCACCCTCTATAGTCGAAAAGAAAAGCTAAAATATATTGTCTCATTAAGCTTACCTGTTTAGGCGACTGCGTGCTATTTACAAATGGATGATCTAGTAATCTGATGGCTGTGGGTCTGTCTGCTGGATTCCTGCAGAAGCAGCATTGCAGGAAATCCTTACCATCTGCAGACAGTGGTTCGGGTATCGGTGGACTCTCCTTCAAAACCTTAAATAATGCTGCAGCCTGCAATATAGAATACCACAAACTGTTGTTTACTAAGTTGATAAAAATCACAGAGAAGAAACAAGTATTTACAAAATGTGCTTACCCGTTCGCAGTCGCTCCAAGGAGGCTTTCCAGTAATCATTTCAATGATGGTGCAGCCCAAACTCCATATATCTACTGCTAAAGCAAGATCAACACTAGCATCTTTTGACACCACAGACTGCAAGAGCTGCAGAAGTACTTCGATTCAGATGTTTAGGCGACAGTTGACAGGATAACAAACTTGAGGTAGTAACATATTTGTGCACCTCTAGAGCCAGCCAATACGGGCTACCCTTCAAAGATAGAATAGCTGCTTCCCCAGTCAGCTACAGTTTATTATGGAATTTACAAACTCAAATGAGTAATAACAATTCAAACTAAGCATGAAAAGAGAAAGCAGCCTAATGCATCCTTTCATATTTCAAGTTTAACCTCTAATATATATACTTATTGCCTAATTTGGAAAATAATAAAACTCACATGTTTAGCCACCCCAAAGTCAGCAAGCTTGACAACTCCATGTGCATCAACAAGTAAATTAGCACCCTTGATGTCCCTATAGAAGTTGATCATCACGAGACAATAATAAAAAAAAAAAAAGTTCATGCTCCTTACACTTCTCGTCATTTATATATCGTTGAAAAAAGGTTCAGATTTGGCAATAATCGGACAAGGATTATTATGCTAACTTGTATGAACATTATGAAAATACAATGAATTACCTGTGTATGGTTTTTGTGCTGTGCAAATAAGCCAATCCACGTAGAATATGACGAGTAAAATTGCGAATTACAGATTCCGTAATAGCTGTACAATGGTCATGGATGAATTTATTGATTGAACCAGGATGAACATATTCCAGGTATATATAAAACTTGTCGCCAACCTGCATGATCACAGGAAAAATTAGATCCTGACTGACCATTCATGCAAAAGGCATTAAGCTCATAGTGGACCATTCATACAATTTCACTGCCGTAATACTGCACAATATTCGGATGCTTTAGATTGCTGAGAACTTTAATTTCCTGATAAGAATGAGATAAATGAGCTCAAGGTAAACCTGCCAAAATATGTTAAGTGAAACTTGCAGATATGAGGAGAAAATGTAGATAGGAAGACCATCCGTTGAACATGAAATTCTATTAATAAAATAACACGAATAGAAAGTGACAGTAGCTCTGAATCATCCAAGAATTACTTAACTATAAGAGGCTTAGTGCTGCTGAGTACCAAATATTGTTTAAGATAATGACTAAAACGAGAAACTAAATATTAAGATGAGGTAGTCATTCGACATGGTACTCACCAAATCCGCAGAAAAGCCAATGATTCCAAATTTTCAGAACAATGAACAAGGGAAGTCAAAGAATCAGAATTACTTCTCTTACATAAAAGAGTAAATACGCTGAGAATAAGGTAGAAAAGTGGTCAAGAAATGGTACACCCACTAACAATCAGCATTTGGTCAATAGGAGATGGTTCAACTTGAACCTTAAACGCAATTTACAAACATGGGTTCCATGAAGTTATAGTGTTTCTCCTTGTGCATTTGAAAATGGTAGAAGATTCAGAAATATATATGGTAGCTTATAAACATTTAAAAACAAGGATACTGGAGATTAGAGTACCAAGAATAGAAGACATAAGAAGCAGCTGAGTTAGAATCTAACCTGCTCTAGCTGCCTCATACTTTCTTGAGATTTTTTATCCTCAGGTAAAATTTCAACCTCCTTCATTGCACATAAAGCTCCAGTCTCCCTATTGACACAAAAAGTAGCAGTTAAAATAGTTGATTATGTTGAAATTAGCAAATACTTTGACCCATGCATACCTGTTGGAAGCAACATAAACACTTCCAAATGTCCCCCCTTCCAATGAGCTTCCCTTTCTGCCATTGAGATCTATTGGGGATTGGTTCAGGTTTACTTACGACATGAGAAACAGGCGAGGCCCTTTTAACCGCAGGAAGTTCAGGTTTTGTTACAAGAGTGGAAATTGGAGTTGTTGGCAAAGACGTGGTAGCTCCTGAAAGATCAGATGTGGAAGAATTTGAGGATACTGGAGTCGGTGGCAAAGACATGTCAGCCCCTGGAGGGAGAGGTAGAGTATGCCCATTTGCCCGAGCACTAATTTCCCTCCATGCAACAGGGGTCTCCAAAGATATCTTGGAAGGTAATGGTAATGCAGGCCCTGGTAGACTTTCTACATGAACGCAAGAACTTACTCTTGGACTCTCATGAGGATAATCATCAGCAGGTATTTGATCATTAAAGCTTAGTCCTGTACTTTCTTTGGACCAAGGATGGAAAATACCAGGGGAAGTCATGTGATAGGTTGTCGAGATATCACTACGTGGGGGACTGGATACAGGATTTGAATACGGACTAGTTGGAGCACTCTTAGGAGTAATGACATTACAACTGCATGAGGGCCTCTCGCTTGCGTATTGCTTCACTGCTGACTTCCTAGATAACCGAAATTCTGTCTGTTCTGTACTTGTCCATGTATTTTCGCCTACAAATCTGCGGTGTTAGGAATAAACAAGACCAGAAAAGCGAATCAATATCCACCATTGTTAAAATTACAGCGGTTAGCAACGTCTAAATTGTATTCTAAACTCAGATGTCAAAATATCAGCAGATAAGATGACCAAAATTTGACAGAGTAATAGAAAAGCAGGTTCCAGTTTAACAGAAATGGAAGGATTACATTTGCATATAAGAAATTAGAATTCGACAGAGTTAACGTGCTTTAGGAGATATATAATTTAAAGATGGATATTTGCCTCAGTCAATGAAGAATCAGATAATCATTGTAATTCTTTCTTGAGATGTATTGCCAAACAATTATATATCAATCATAAGGCACCTGCATTCTTTCTGGATTCTTCAAATGCCTCTGCCAATTGCACTGAATTATCTAATGCCATGAAATAGACATCACTCCAATTCTAAATTGATAACAAAACTCAACTTAGATATTTACGAAATCAATATGGAAAATTCATCGGTCCCACGTTATAGCTAAAACATTATGCACCTAGGAATCATAGTTGTCAAAAAACATAATAAATAAAATACAAACTTGGACTTTAAACAGATTCATCTTACGAGAGTTAAGGCCATAACCAAGTTCAAGGTTACCTACTGCAAAATATTACATGAAAGAGTTTTTCTCTATTGGGCTATACTGCACTTTAAACTGTCTTTTTGAAAGATTATTGAATGAGAAAATAAGCTAAGTTAGAGTTTGACGATACTAAACACTAAACAGTTAGAATGACACGCATAAACAGAGAAACTGGCTAAACAGTAAACGCATTAGCTTATGTGTTCGTTCAAAACTGTGAATTAACTATTAATTTTATAATTATTTTAATTTTCGTACTAAATAAATCAGTCATACAAATTATGAATTAGTAAGTGCTCTACATTATATTTTTTAGAAAATGTATTTTAATAAAAAGATGAATATTTTGGTAAATGGTCGCATTTAAATTCGACTCAAATGACAAATTAAAGAAGCTTAGATGGGAGTGATGAATGAGGTTAAAACTTCAAAAGTTGAAGGCTATTAAACATGATTCGTGAAATACCTTGTAAGCTGATTTATTTCTCTCTTCTCACAGGGTGAAGGCAGCGGCACGTTGTGAGAGCGGGAGGCGACGAGTCTAGGCTCACGCGGCAGGGGCAGCGGCTGAGCTAATGCCGACGATGACCTCGACCAGGACTGCTGAAATTCAGTATAGCTCTCTGGCCGCCATTCTTCCACGTCGTTTTCCGTCAATTTGGCGCGACTCCGCCTCGACGTGAAATATCCGTTCCTCTCCGATCCGGTGGCGGCGGTGACAATGCCTGCGGCAGATTGCGGCTTGGACGGAGATGAAAAAGGCATCTGCCACCAATGCATGATTATCACTATCAGCGATCGTTAACGTAGTCGCAATTTGCATCGATAACATTTAGTAGGGCGGCCGGAAATTGAAACACGAGAAATAGATCCAGCCACGACCAGAACGCGGTTTTGTACGAATTACTTGGAAATTTTAATATTTATTTAATAATTATTTATTCCATGCTGTGTGCCGGTCAATACAATTTGTTTGACATATCATTAAGGTAATTACACTATTTATATAAATTAATCAGGTATATTTCCCTTCATTTTTTCCTACTTGTGAACGTGTCACTTATGTAATAATGCCATTGTAATATACGGTTCATTTTGTAGATAATGACATGTTCGAATAATTATTCTTCGAGCAATGAATGTATAACGCATTATAAGGTGCTTAAGGATGCATCACTTTGTAAGACGCAATGCAAATATTTTATTATAAAATACATATGCATAATTTCTTAATTATAATACAACAAGTTATAAAATATAATGCAAAAAATGTGCATAGATTTTATAATGCAATAATTATATATATATATATATACTATTATGTTAAAAAGTTGATTCAAATTAATATTCTTCGAAATTTTATATCCCTCAATTATTCGAGGATAATTAAGTAATAAAAAGAAAAAATATATATAAACACATCAGGTACTAAGAAGAATGAAGCAAGTCAAATGGAGAAAAGGCCTAGAATGATTGCATGACTAAGTCCAAATGGATAGATTGTGATGACATCAGTTAATTAATCTCGAAACAACCATGGATGATGATGTTACATACTTACATGTGAATCGTAATACTCGTTCAACCTTACAAAACAAACTCGTACCCTTTTGATATTCGTCTCAAGTACGGGAAGCTTTTAATCGACGTGTGTAAATTAATTATCTCATTCCATAATATTTTCCTACTTAATATTCCCTCATTCCATTATTTATCTTTATTGAGATTTGACACAAAAATTAAGATACAATGCGTGTAAACGTATTAAATTGTAACGTAAATGTGTAAAGTAGAAGGGTCACTCTTTTTTTTTTTGATGACGAAGAACCGTAGCCGCTATCTTTGATGTGCACAGGATAAACCTCGCTCCTGTGCAATAGCCTGCAAACCACACAGGAGAGTTAAATCACCTTAAGGTGACAGACACACATAATGTGTCCAGTGGGAATTGAACCCACTTATTTACATTAAAGTAGAAGGGTCACTTATTTACATTAAATATGGTCCATTCATTTGTGTTTGTTTTAGAAACGAGATATAAATAATTAGAGGGATGGAGTTTTTTTTAAAGTTAATTTAGATAAACAAATAAAACTGTATTGGGAAAGTGATGCGTGTTTTGTATAGTTGAGTTTGTGACTAAATATTTAGATGCGGGGCCCAGAATCACAAATAAATGATTCCGACCCGTTCAACGGTGGGCCGGTGAGCAAATTTGGCTGGATATGTGGGACTTGAATCCTTCTAGCCTTTTTTTAATAAAATAATGAATATTATCTAATATATTAAGCCAATAATGTCTTGGTTTATTTATTTATATATATAAGCCAACTTGCAAGATTCATGATGCAAGGACTAGGAGATGTAAATAATAACAAAAAGATTAAAAGCACTTAATTAAACTCCTTGCAGTAGAGACCACTAATTACTAACTCCGAAGAACCCCAAATGAATTTCACAAATCTTATTACATGGGCCAGTACATGAAATGTTTCGTCTTTGTCAAGCTTGTCATAGAAAACTAGACTGAGTGACTCAGCAAAATCCTACGCTACGGTGGTGTCTTTTGTGTATTCTATGGTCGACTTAATCTTACAGATAGGTATAGTCTCATTCTTACTCAGAAGCTTCAGGCTTGGATGAACCGCAACATCATGCATAGACACTCTGTCCTCAATATCCAAATGGCTCACGTCGACTTCAATTTTTTGAGGAATGTGTTCGGATGGGCACAACAACTTCAAAGATGACCGTATCTTATGTAAAATACCTCCTGAAGTTTGCATACAAGCAAATGAAGTTAGCATAGATTTAAAACACCATCAGACTATGCTTATCAGAAGGCGGAGTCCATCCATTTCATTGCATGGTGAACACAGAACAACCAGACCATTAATTACTGAGATTTTCATATAGATGGACAAGCGAGACTTAAATCAAATAGAAAAGTTGCTCCCAGAAGCAATAATAATTAACAACTCAAAACGTCAGCAGTGCACAATAGGAAAATAATTTAAGCACAAAAGTTACATCAATAACAACAGTGGCAAAGTCCAAGAGTGAAATTCATTGCTAGGCCAGATTCTTGTTCTTTGATAAACAATATGGATCCCTTAACTTAAAGAACTTGATCAAAATTCATAAGGGTTTCTGCTTCTGCGATCGGATATTGTCCTATTTCAAACAACAAATTCCATCGACTGAGCATAAACTGCACAAATAAAAACTCTCCATGGTTAACAGATAAAGACACTGGGCCTATACTTGGCCAGAAAACATAGGGAGTTAGCTATCTTTCCATGCAATTTGGTTGCTTATAACCAAGCATTCTCAAAAGGGGGGTTTCGAGTAAACATTAACAACAGTACTGCGCGTCTAAGAAGAACACATATGATTCAACCACCACCGAGTAAACATAAAATAGGAATGAATCCTCATGAACTAGAAGAACGAAAAACCAGCTTGAAGTACAAGTTAGGACTATTTATTTGATATGGTCCTCTAATCACCGAAGAATACTGGAACAGCTGTAACATTTTTTAGCATCAGAGAAAGATGGGAAACCAATAAATCAGACAAACCTTTCTTGATACCGGGGCAATCATCTTCTCCTTTATAAACAATTGGTACGTCCACCTTAAGCTCTGTTCCATCCTCCGCCCACACAAACACCAAATTCAAGATATTCCCCTTCTCATCCCTATGTATCTATCAGTCCCAAAAAACCGATGATCAAACAGAAGCACACGTACTAATCAACACCAGCTGCCATATTTAAGAAACTTTGATCGAAAAATAATCCTTTCAAATTCTGAAACATATCACATGAGTCGTTTTGTTTGATCATTAAATGTAATATGTTTCAGTACAACCGCGTTTCTATTAGCTTGCATATGAATCCAAGCACTATAAATTAATCAATTGAATGGAAAATCACGGACCTTAATCGGGAGAACCTTTCCATTCTGAAGTATGGTGGAAGAGCCCGAACCGGCACGGATCTGGAGAGGGAAAGCTGTTGAGCAGAAGAACGGCAGCTCAATGTTCTTGAGAATGGCCTTAATCTGCTTGCGCTCGGTCGATAGGAGCAGTTTCTGAGAGACAGAGTTGGTAGCGACGACGGAGGTTATGTCGCTATGGTTTTTCTGGACGTAGCTTTGGGCGAAAACTACGGCGGGGATGCGGCCCTGAGCACGTTCGCGGGCGGAGATCCGGTTGCCAGAGAGTTCTCGCGGAACGGCTTGGATCGTGTGATAGGAGCGACCTGCCGGTATCTCTGCGGCGTTCTTGACGACGCCAGCGGCCGCGCGCCACCACTTCGACATTTGATTGAACGGAAAATGTAGTAAAATCGGGTGAGTTGAGATTTAGCGTTGAAGGTGAGGGTTTCAGATGTCTTCTTACGAGGCGAGGTTTAACTGACCGAAGATAATTGGGCTGAATTCGGGCCCAATTATACAAGCCCAGGCAGCATATGTCAGGGGTACATAACACAAGATTGATAGTCCAAGGCAAATCCCAAAATCAAATAGTTAAGGACAAAGTAGAAATTTCAGGACGATAATACCCTGAATCAACCTGGAGTTTGTGAGTTTTTTGGTCGGAATATACTTGTCTGCAACAATTTAGTTAATTGAGAAGTAAAATGTGTATTTTCATAATTTATGGAGCAAAATATACAAATTTAATAATCGGATTTACATAAAAATTATTGATCAATCTATACCGCATAATACAAGGATTACCTATAAATTCGTAATTTGTATGTAAATTTGGGTTTCTGCAGATACTGTACCAAATTATATACTAATCTCCATTTTTCATTAATTTTTTTAAAAAAAATTGTTATTTGATCCTTCAAAAGTTCAAATATCCATGTCTTTCTAAAATTGCAGATTTGATTTCTAAATTTAAATTTAGATTTGTCATTTCCATAACATCACATCTGAATGGAATGGAATTCAATTATGATCTTATTGAAGATATCACCAAAATGGAGAGTATTTCTTTGGACAACTTCCAAACATTCTGAGATCTTCCTATGATTATATGAACTACAATCCTTGCGAAGAAATTAATTTAAACAAAATATAACTCTATGATGAGATGAAATTAAACTGTAGTTGAAATTGCATGTATACTATATAGCTTCTTATAGTGCTTTTTCAAACTTGCTCTTCCAACCATTGCTTTCCGACTTTCCCTCCTCTTCGTCTTCAATGCTATCACCGCCGGTGGCTGCAGCCTTGCCGCCGTTTAGAGGTCCCTGCGGGGAGCCAGAGACTGCAAACTGCTCTAGTCCGCTCGACGACCTAGCTTGATCGACCCTTCTTATGTGAATCCTATATTTCTGAAATCCAAACAAAAATTTGAATCATTATACATGTATATATGTAAGATTATGAGATTAGGGTTTCGTTTTTCACCTGCAAATGGCTTTTGACTTCATCATTTGTGAGACCATCAACTTTCATGATTTCCCTAATCTGCTTCGGCGTCGCCGCTGCTAATATCAACCAACGCATTGAAGTTAATTTAAATTTAATGATCCTAAACTAAGAAAAAAAAAAAAGAAAAAAAGTTGTTGATACATTGTGCACCGCCAAGCTGGTGGAGTGCTTCAACAAAGATCTTGTGCAACTCCGGCGACCAACAGCGCCTCTGTTTCTTCTGCTGTTCTTGTTGCTGCGGTTCCTCCAGTTTTGCCTGATCCTTTGGTGCCACCTCAGCTTCGACAGCGGCTATTGATAAACCATCAGCCACTGCGGTTCCTTGCTCTTCCTTCACAGCACCACTTGCTTTCTTGAATGGCATAAACGCCCCTCCTTGGTTCCTGAATCTACATCCCAAGTCATTCCTACTGCCACTCCCCTCCCCCTCCACGAACCTCTAAAATTAATAAATTTTGTTGCATAGATAAATAAATACTCTTGATGATTAAAAATAGAATTTAAATGAAGGGATAATATATACTGGTATGAGGTGAGAAACAGAGTCTTGGTTTCTGGAAACAGGGGTGTAGAGCTGAACAGAGTTCATCCAGTTTTTCTTCTCCGTGATGCCATTTGACGCTTTTACCCTTCCATCTCCTTCGTAATTTCTCATCGCTTCTCTTCCTCTCTCCTCCTTCAATCTCTCAATTGCTGCAAAAAAACACAAATAAATCATTCAGAAGTTAAGAAAGAGAGAGGGAGAGAGAGAGAGAGAGAGACCCTCTTTGAGCAGTTGCATGCAGTTAGGAAGTTCACGTTTGAAGGCTTCAATCTTATTCATTTCTTCCTCCAATGCATGGACATAAAGATCCAGCTTCAAAGATTTCTTGGACAAATCATCACTGTCTGAGCCCGGATCAAAATCCATCAATCTCCACCGCTTTCCCCTTATCCTATCCGTGTGTTTAAACATGCAGTTTCGTGTGTTGTCAAAATATATAAACATGCATCATGGGTGGGTGATTTAATAAAAAGTGTACACCAATAGGATTACGAATCCGAATAATTTGTTTCGGATAGTGTCTTATTTAGTACTTTCGTAATGAAAAATTACTAATTTGCACATGAACGTGTGTTATAAAGTTTTAGAGTACGTGGTGCCGTAGCGGTTGAGGGTAGAAAAGGCAACAGGGAAGTGATTCTTCGAATAAAAAGATTCGGATGTCTTCTTCTCTAGCAGTTCGCACCATCGATTCTAACCATAATTTGAGTTTAGTACGGACAAATTTGGGAGTTACGGAATCTTTTGACTTTCTTGCCTTATAAATGAATGAATTGGTTATCAATATTTTCCGAAAAGGGTAGGGATTTTGGATCAAAAAAATTCAGTTGGCTGAAAGGATTTGGATGAGGGCAAACTTGTCTATCTGCCTAAAGAAAATGTAAATATTGTATAAATATGAATTTTCACTTTTTACAGATCTTCAGGTTCTTACAATAACAAATAATTGCAAAATACAATTACTGAAATATTACATTTGCCGAATGAGATTATAGCATTTTCCAGATGGAATGTTGCATCATTTCATAGTCAAAATATGGTTTAAGATTCACAAGATATGTAGTAAAATTTTGGTTGGATTTGGATAGGATCAGATTTATTCATTTTTAAAGTGTCAGCTTTTCAAATAAATTGGCGGTCATAATAAGAGAATACAGAAGTTGGATTGTCAAAAATTTTAGCTGTAATTTAGAATTTGGAAAGGGGAATAATAGCATATATCTGCGTGGTTTGATGGGATAGTAATTAATTTATACTTGTGGGACGAGAGTAATCTTAAATCGCTACTTACGACATATAGATAATTACGTTAATTTCAAATCAAGAATCTTCAATTTACGTTTATTCTTTTCTAAACCTTTTTGTTAAAGAAAATCACGAATTTTGTCGGAATTAAAATTCTAGATATTGTATCCACAGTTTGGGTTAATAAAAGTCTCCTAAATTAATTTTTGAACCACCCAATCAAATGCATACAAAAGTAATTTTAAATCGCTACTTACGACATATAGATAATTACGTTACTTTCAAATTAAGAATCTCCAATTCATGTTTATTCTTTTCTAAACCTTTTTGTTAAAGAAAACCTCGAACTTTGTCAGAACTAAAATTCTAGAGATTGCATCCACAGCTTGGGTCAATAAAATTATACTACTAAAATTTTGAACCACCCAATCAAATGCATATGTTCTATAATTTTTATCTTCCATGATACTTCCTCGTGTTTCTAGAATATTCTTTTTAACTATGTAACGATCCCACACTTTCCTATCAAAAATGATACTACTAGTGTAGTAGTACAATATTACTAACTCAAAAGATATAAACTTTTTTTACTATATATCATATATTTATAGACAAGACTATACTCATATTAACTTTCGGATAGCGGAGATTACAAACAAGTAGAGTCAACCTCACGTTATTAGCAAGAAGTAAAAAATACAAATTATAATTTTATACCTTCATATATGGGCTTGAAGGAAACAACACCAACCACAACATTTTCTCTATTCATACTCCCCAACCAAAAATATTCATGTAGTTCATCTTTCCTTTGTCGTTTCATCTCAATTTTTCCCACGAATTCTCAAATTCTCAAATTTTTTTTAATCATCTTAAGATTATTATCCCAAAGACTTTCATGATCCCAAGATTGTTATCCCAATATTTTAACTTGTACGCATTTATCTATATTTTAATTAAATTTTATTACAAGTAATTATATTGTAACTAATAAATAATTAAATTGTAATTAAAATAATTGTAAACAATGTAACTGTTGGCCTGGTCGCTGACAAATCGTCAAAAAATATTGTTGTTCAGTTCATATGAAAACAATAAAAAATTAAAAATTTGGCCAGTTGGTCAGTTCGAGCAGTTGCTGCTGCAGATAGTCTAATCGATAGATGTGGTGTGATTTGGGCTGATTGCCTTTCTTAACTATTGCCATCCCCGCATGACATTTTCACAAAAAGACAAAAAAAAAAAAAAAAAAAGAAGAAATGAGGCGGTCAGACCAACTTTGGGCTGTCTGCCGCCTCAATTTCGTAACATTGTTGACTCTCAGCGCTTGGTTGATAATTCGCCACGTGTCACCATTCGGTTGGTGCCACGTTTTTATATTTAATTAATTTTATTTTAATAATATCTTTAATTAATTATTTATAAAATTAAATAAAAATTATACGAAAATTCCTAAATTTTTTTCTCTATAAATAGAACCTAATTTTTCTATATTTTCACAAAAAAAAAATCTCTCTTTTCTTGCACCCTTTCAACAACAAATCAAAAATCCTTTTTTATTCACATATTATGGATCCAAATCAACCGAATTTTCCATGGTTAAACCAATTTTCTAATTCGGAATAATTTTTCAGTTCCGAGTATCAACAAAACAATTTTTTAATTTTAATTAGGAATTTTAAATAGAATTTCTAATTAAATATAATTTAAAATGAATTTTTAAATTTAATAAAAAATATTATATACAGTAGAGAAATTTAAAATAAATTAAAAACAAAATTTAAATTAGATTGGTTGGGTGTTATTGATGAGAGGTATAAATTAAATTAGATAGTGGATTGTGGGGTTGATGAGAGAGAAATGAATATTTTATTAAAAAGTGGGTTGGTTGAAGGTTATGAATGGAAGTAGTTAATAAACTAAAGATTAAGGGTGTGTTTTTAAAAGATTATTCTAGTTTTTTTTGACTGCACTAACAGTTTTTAATATTTATAAAATTTATTTTCATATTAACTTTTTAAAAATTAAGTAATTAAACTTTTTAATTAAATAATTTTCTTTAAGCATATATTAATACGCTTTGGTGTTTAAAGTACCATAATTTCTCAAATTATAAAAAATATTTATTTTTAATGATAATTTCAAAACCCTTTATTTTTTTAAAATAATTATTTTCAACTTTAATTAAAAATAAATCATAAATGTTTATAATAAGAATTAGGCCATATATTTTTTAATTTATTAATAATGAAGTTAAGAGGTTGGTCAATAGGTGTAGTGTGGGCTAACATTCTTTATCATTTAAGTATTATTATATTTCGACTTTTCGCCTTGAGAGTTGCGATTCTGCCACTAAATTAAAAAATACTAGTGCATATTTTTTGTCACCATGCATTCACACTTAAAAGCAATAGCATCAATTGCTCTTTATTCTTATCCGGAGTGATAATCAGTCATTCCATTTGCCATTTTTATACGCGAAAACATAGAGTAACACTTTTAAGAAGTTTTATCAATTTATGACTCAGAAAAAAATATTTAGTTGTGATAACAATGCCATTTTGAGACAATTCCAAAATTAAAGTGTGACTATGGACATTAAATGATGAAAACCAAATTTAGATCCATGAGAGATTATCAAATAAGTTTATCTCAATTTTGACCTTTACATAACCTCACAACAAGTCATCGGCCAAAGCAAAATCCAATATTACGGGCAGCACTTTTTTGTCAATAAGGCAGCAGCCAACGGTGTCGTTTCGAGCGTGTCTTACCTCGCACCTTGACGGCGTCGTTTCCTCTCCTCTTTCTTCCCCCCGCAGCAGCAGCAGCAGCAGCAGCAGGAAGGAGATAATATCTCATCCTTCGCCGACCCCAACATCATCAAACCGACCGCCCTACTGCTATTCGATTCGCCACGCTACCAGGACAAAACCGACTTTTCAAGCCACCGATCGTCGGGTCAACCGTCGGGAAACCGCCGCCGGTCGCGTTTGCTAGACTGTGTAATGTGGATGAACTGAGTTTCAGCCGCCGGAGACGGAGATTTTGGGGGATACTAGTGCAGCAACCCGTCAACGGTGATGGATCGGGCAGCGATGACTTTAGGTCCGAGTATGGATATGCCGATCATGCACGATAGTGATCGGTACGACTTCGTTCGAGATATCGGATCGGGTAATTTCGGTGTTGCTCGGTTGATGACGGATAAGCAAACGAAAGAGCTTGTTGCGGTTAAGTATATCGAGCGAGGCGATAAGGTCGGTTCTAAACTTCCTATCTGGTTTTTCCTTTGACTTTTCTAAGCTGGTTAATTGTTAATTATTGAAGATAAATTCAGTTTAGCTAGCAAATGTATTCATGTTTGCGCAAAACGGTATTTTCCTTCGATTTAGGTTGGTGATTTACAGTAGGATCCCCTTCTTCAGTTTTCAAAATCAAATTTCGATTCATCGAGTTGCCTCGCGTTATGCTTTAATCGGTTTAAAATGGAAACTTGAAGATGTTGGTAGTTAATTTTGTTATTGAAGAGCTATTAACGGAAAGGAGGAGATTATAGAGTAATTAATCTGGATTTAGTTAGTTATTTTTTCACTCGATTTTCACGTCCCAAAATATTGAGGCTCACAGAGTAATGAAGAGAATTTGAAATGATGATTGTTGTGGCTAATATAGCAAGTCATTAACCCGTTAGGCCTTTACGACCATTTAAAGCTAAATTAGGTGAAAATAACTATTTTTTCCCGTCAGCTGAGTTCCCAAATGTTATGCGTTTAATAAGATTGAAAAGGGATTCATCTTCTATTATTACACTTATTATTATTAGCTGCCAAGTGTATCAAGAAATTACCAAAATTTACTACAGTTAGAAATAACTCCAATTAATGTTGAATGGTAGCGTGTGAGATAGCAGTTGCTCCTACCAGTACATTCTTGTGCGTATTGTGATTTTAGTGACGGCCATGGTTCTCGAAGAACAAGATAACCATTGACAGAACAAAGAGGAGTTCTTGAAATCGAGCTGGATTTTACCAATTAACAGCAGTGCGACATAGCTAGATTATGGTTACAGATATGATACTTATCACATAACAAATAAAATACCATATCCTAACACATAAATACTTAGTAATAACGAACTCAGCCGATCACTTAAGTGCCAACCATAAAACTCTGTATCTTTGAAAGTCTTAAGGTTCTGTTGAAAATCCAATAAATTTTGTTAGGGAGTACTTTCTACTAGTCTATATTTGCTGAAACTCGAATAAATGAAGTTTAAAGTTTCTGTTGTTCTCAGTTCGGTTTATCCAAATGTTTTGGTTCCTTATGATTTGTTTACAATGGTATGCAGAATGCTTTGTTCTTTTTTATTGCAAGTTCTTACCTATTGTATTTGCTGCATAACACTTTGCATTGGTTAAATGTATTAGCTTTCAAAACCTTGTTGGTTTAAATATGAATAGATAGCAAATGGAAATGTCATTCCTGAATATGAGTGGACTGTCAGCGAGAACCATTTTCCTGTAGCATCAGCCTATCTACTCATCCAATTAAGTTAAGCATATGCATAATTATTCAGCGAGAACCATTACTCTAATTGTTGATGTTGAATAGAAGTATATCTCTATAAATTTACGTAGGTTATTAAAATCCTCAGAGGGCTTTATTCCCGGATTTCATCTTGTCCCATATACGCCACTTCCCCGAATTACTGTAGTATGTGTTTGTGAGTGAAAATGTATGCCAAACATGGGTTATTAGGGAAAAGTGAATTTTATGATGTAGACATTTGTCGTTTTTTATCAAACGAAACCTAACATGTCATAAGAAGAGAGTCCACTCAAACACGCGCAGACAAAATAAACGTTTTGCCATTTAGAGATGAGAAGATTATTGCTTTTGTAACTGCCCAACCTCTCCAAAATGACATTCTGCTGTCGTCAACGCTTACTTCTCCACGACCTTATTGCTATAGAGTACAATGCATCTGAATCAAGATATTGGTAAAATCAAGGGACTACCTCACCACTTGTTGCTTTAGCATGCATCTGTATTTACGCGCACAAGAGACATCTCTCTCTCTGTCTCTCTCTCTCTCTCTCTCTCTGTATATATATATATATATATATATATATATATATAGAGCATATTGGCATGGAAGCATAGAATTATCTGACCTCCACCATCTCATTCATTTAACTTCCTCCTCAAAATCAGAGCAAAAAACACCTACTGTAGTTTGCCTTTTCTCCCTGCTCTCTGCTGGTGCTTGTAGTTATCCGTACAGCATTTTTTAAGTAAAAGTTAGTGAATGGGTCGGTACTTACTCTGGTAGAGTTGGTGCGTGTGTTAATTAGCTGAAAATGGAGTTTGGTACCCAAAAGAGATGTCCAAGTAGTGTGCAAATTGTGCATGATAGTGCTCGATTTGATTTCCTTAAAGATATTGGGTCAGGGAACTTTGGTATAACTCGGCTCATGAAAAATAAAGAGTCTAATGAGCAAGTTGCTATTAAATACATCGAGAGAGGCGGCCCGGTCAGTTATAACTTATGTGCAAATGATTTCTGCTTACTATTATCTTTATCTGCTTTTGGAATTTGGCGTTTTGGGTTAATATTGATCATGTTCTAATCAAGGAAGCAACTATTATTGGTGCATGTAATGAAAAGGGCTTTGTTGGGTTTGGGGAGGATATAATTATTTCTTAATTCTGATAGTGATTTGTGGTTTCTCTTTTCTTAAGCTAGTAACAATTGATATTGCCAATTGCTACACTTTGGTATCTGATTATTTCTTCAGACATTGTCAATCGCCTATTCACTGAAGATATAATTTACTATCATAATTCATAAACCCATAAATATGCTGAAGCAAACCATTTATCTCTTCTTGGTTCAGTTATCTTCTTCATCGTAATTACTGAAAAGGCCAAAAGCATTGTTATCATTTTCTGCATTCAGATTTTTCTGTTTGAGATTCTACAACTTACTATGACCTACTAGGCTGGGATGGTCTAGAGTTCCAAATGATATGCTTTTCTCTTTTTCTGGTTTCGTGTCTAATAATGTTTAAGCATCTACATTAAATAATATATGGGTTGCAGATAGATGAGAATGTTCAGCGAGAAATTATCAATCACAGGTCATTGAGGCACCCTAACATTGTTAGATTTAAAGAGGTTTGTTCTTGATACTCTATAGCATTTAGACAAATTTGAAGATACTTACTCTGAATGGTACTCTTGAACACTCTGCTTCAGGTGATTCTAACACCTACGCATCTTGCTATTGTGATGGAGTATGCATCTGGTGGAGAGTTATTTGAACGTATATCTAATGCAGGACGATTCAGCGAGGATGAGGTTCTTTATTTGCCCTTAAATGTTTGCTTCCGTTGAATGTGTGGATTTGCCATATGCTTACTTGCTGTTTGCAAATTTTTGTCATGCAGGCTCGTTTCTTTTTCAACAGCTTATATCTGGAGTGAGCTACTGTCATTCAATGGTATAAAAAAAAAATCAACTAGAAGTATTTATCATTCACAGTCTGTTATTAAAACTGGAGTCTAATGATTCTTCATATGTTTCAGCAAATATGTCACAGGGACTTGAAGCTAGAAAACACACTGTTGGATGGAAGCCCAGCTCCTAGGTTGAAGATATGTGATTTTGGGTATTCCAAGGTAGTCATATTTCGATGCTATTTCTAGTGTCTACTGCACATATTAATCACGCATGTCAGAGATCCCTGGTATCTGGGATATTGAAATGATTTTTCACTACTTCTATCAGCTTAAGGATATCTTTCTCTCATGTTATGTGTGCCAGCTTTGTAGATCTTCGTTATTTAATGTCTACTACTGATTATCTGATTGTAACTGTGTTTGCAGTCTTCTTTGCTCCACTCACAACCAAAATCTACAGTGGGTACTCCTGCATATATCGCTCCAGAGGTGTTACATAGGAAAGAATATGATGGCAAGGTAAAAACAAAGCGCTGCCTTGTTAAGAGAAGTTGGTTCAGGATACAATTCACTTCCTTCTTAATAGGAATTTTAACTATGTTTGCGTGAAATAGAGGATATCTATGTTAAACCCCCCAGGCGATCTGCCTCACTTGGTTGGAACTTTCATAAGGAAGCTATCCTAGCACCGCGATGTACAGTCGTTCAGCTTTTATATGTGTCCTGTATCTGTGAATCTGATTGTTACCTTCACTTCAGATTGCAGATGTGTGGTCATGTGGAGTTACATTATTCGTCATGCTGGTTGGCGGTTATCCATTTGAAGATCCTGAGAACCCCAAGGATTTTCGTAAGACTATACAGCGAGTCATAAATGTCCAGTATTCTATTCCGGAGCATGTTCAGATTTCTGAGGCATGTTGTCATCTAATTTCAAGGATCTTTGTTGCTGATCCTGCACAAGTGAGTGACTTGATCTTTGACAAATTTAAATGAATCTTTTTTTCAGATTCCATAAAAAAATTCTAGGGTGATTAACTACTTTCTAATTCTTATTGGTTTGTGATATATACTTGATCAGCGCATCAGCATACCCGAAATCAAGACCCATCCGTGGTTTCTTAAGAACCTTCCGGTCGATCTGATGGACGAATCGAACCAATTTGAAGAGCCGGACTTGCCCATGCAGAGCTTGGAAACCATCATGCAGATAATCTCGGAGGCCACCATACCTCCAGCTGGTTTATATAACCTGGACATGATGGACGATGACATGGAAGACCTCGATTCTGATCCTGATCTCGATGTTGACAGCAGTGGGGAGGTCATTTACGCAATGTGATTGCTGATCTTTGTCCAAACACAGTGCAGGAATTGCAGTCCAGAAATGTGATTGTATCAGTCCTCTATGTATCGTGGTTATAAGGCGATGGGAGTTGCAGTGTTGAAGAGTATACGAAGTGGCTGGTAGCAAGAAAATGCTATTTTGAAGTTGGATAGATTTTCACTGGTCATGTAACTTTACGACGTCGTTTGACAAGAGGTGTTTTGTATTGGATGGGATGCTTTTTGTATGTACTTGTGTCTGTACATTGTGCTTGTATTGCTCTTTGTTTCTTTGTATAATATGATTGCCCAAGACTGAATCTGAATTTAGAAACCGAACTAAATCGATATACTTCGGTATACGACTACAATCTCGAGTTTATTGTAGTTTTCAGACCGAGATCAGCTGTTAACAAAAATTGTTAGATCAAGGATTCACAGGCGTAGCAAATTGTGATGTGATTCCGATTTGCGGAATTCCGTAAATCTGAACGAGAACAAGAATAGAACAGAAATGAAAAAGGTGGAAGAACCGTTTAGATCGGGGAAATTGAACCCGACGTGAATCGAACACGCAACCTTCTGATCTGGAGTCAGACGCGCTACCATTGCGCCACGGATCCGATGGTGATATACAACTACAGCTAGATTTATATAATCGTTAAACATATAATTTAGAATTCATAACATGGGAGAGAATTGCTTTGTTTGCAATACACATATTAAGGTATGTTTGTTGGGACCCGATTCTTACGAGAATTTTTATTTTCTAATTTTTCATGCACAGAAACAAAAAAAGTATTACATCCTCATGATTCACATGATCTAATTTTAATAACAGTGTAGTAAAGGATAAAATCAGTTTGGAATTACACATTTGTGAAAAATAAAAATTAAACACAATTCCCTCAAAAAATAAAAAAAAAAAAACGAACACAAGGCTATTTGTGTCATAAAGAAGTGGTAAAGTTCAACAAGCTGTTCCGAAATGGAACATGCAGATTGAAGGACATCAAAAGGATGTAATTTCATTGGATCAGGTTTCAATCTAGAAACAAACCAACATCTACAACCTAACCACACAATTCCAAGTATCTCCAGCCTCACGACATCTCTCGAAACCGGGCAATCGCCTTCTTCTGAATCACAGCTTTGTAGCTATCTCCAGCCTGCACCTCCAGGCTCGGATCCACTTTCTTCGCTTGATGGATCCCTAGACCCGCTCGTGTTTCTGAGGCCTGAGCCTGTACGGGTTCAACCATGCCGCTCCCATCCTTCCCCAGTCCCTGATTAAAGAATTAACACAAACAACAAGCAAACATACCGCCAAACAAGTCAGATAAAAAAACACACACACAAATATTGCAACTGCCCACTATGCACCGCCATCCTATATGCTTGTTGTAGCTCCAAACTAGAAATGAGTTAAGAAAACAGTAGCCTTGGCAAGTTAACAACTTAGTGGTAAAAAAACTATTTGAGGTAAAAGTGATGAATTATCATTATTAACCCGATTTGCACGACATCAAGTTTTGTTTTTTACATTCATCAATGTGAGAGGTGTCATATAGGTAAGGGTTTAGAGATGATACCGAGCCTTCATGCCAGCCCATGTTGCGGAGCATCCGGTTGCCTACGTTGCTCTCATCGAGGGCCCTGTCTGCTGTGATCACATCGTAACTCTGAATATTTGCATCTCCACTACTTCGTCCACCACCAACACCAGGAGGGAAAGGCATCGAGTCTGAAACACCCCGCCTATATCCTGGATCTCGGTCTTGAAGTCCACGATAACAAGAACATGAATTTTCTCACAAGTCAATACAGAGTCCGTGGAGGAAAAAAACTAGCAATTCGACCACTGGAATCTTCTCAAATTTTTTATACATGACCGCATTATTCAAAGCTTGAGGCTAAGGCCAAGCTATTGCAACTATCGCCTATAACACCTAATTCCGTCAAAGTCCCAAAATCATAAAACCACAAGAAGCTAGATATAAAATTTGTTGAATCTATAACTTGGTATTCAGAGAGAAGATTGACAAAAAGTAACATATAACCCAATGTCAAGAAAACTTACTTGAATCTCCAATTCCAGCATCATTATCCCCAAAAGCTGATGATGAACCATATAAGCTTCTCCTTTCAGCTGCACGATCTCTGTAGGTCGTTTGAGACTGTTCTTTGTTTGTAACTGAAGTGGAAGGCATCTCGGAAAACCTTCTTTTACCACTTCCTGCAGAAGGTGCATACCCACCTAATGCAGAGGCATCTGTTCTAAATGGTGTAACCGGTGTGGAAGATTCTGTATATGTCTGCGAAGAAGATACTGCAGAAGACATACTAAACGGCGGTGCAGATTTACCTTCTGGGGCTGTATAAACAGTATTTGATTTCACCACACCCATCCCGGAACTTCTAATAACTCCTTTTAAAGTTCCGGTAGAACTGATACTAACAGGCTTTGTCCTGTCTTGGGATTCCAGACCAGCTGATTGAGTTGGGGCACTTGTCAAACCTGCCATCTCTTTCACTGTCAGTCCATTTTTAAATTTGCTCTTCGTAGATGATGCTGGGTTAGGTCTCTCATCCATTGATCCAGATGGCTGATTGTCCTCAAGTGCCACACGTGGTGCTTGTCCTTCATTACTCCTTTGCTTCCACATGCTTAAGACATTATTCATCTTCTTCTTGTTAGCCATTATGCTACTTTTGGATGCAAGTTTTATCTCTTTCAGTTTCTCCTTTTCTTTCTTCTCAGCAGCTATTGCAGCTGCAGCTGCAGCCTGCACAGCATCTGGTAATGAAGCAGCTTTCTCATTTGAGGTCAGAGTAGCAGCTGGTGCAGAAATAATAACTTTCCGATTATTGGAACCATCTGATGCTTTTGATGCATCACTTTGTTTTTCAGCTGTCTTGCCATTCTGATCAGTACAAGGAATGTACTGCTGAGTTTGTTGATCAAAAGAATACCAGAGACCATTATTCCCATCATAATATAAACCTGCAGAACACACAACAGAGGCATTAGACATCTTCCTCAACCTTTTTAGGAGAAAAGCCCCATGAGGTACCATACTTTACAAATATCGCCAAGATAACCACTAATGATGGATCTATAATCTAAGCATTTTTATATAATGAATATTAGAATGACTGATTGAGAAAATGTCTGGAGACTGTACAACTTCCAAAGACAGCATAGACACGTATAAAACAAATGACGATAAGTTTCTACAGCAAGAGTGAAGTATAATTAAGAAGCAATAAAGAACAAAAAAATCTCCTCTGGATCTGGCACAGCATGTGTAGGCCATTACGATCACACAACGGCAAGTTCAAAACATATATGAAGGTAGGAGTATGAGTATATGACTACTGTTATGAGCAAAAACTGAACCATATTGGAGCCATTACTCCACTAATATACAAAGTTAAGTAATGTTCAACACTGATATCACAAGAATATAATGAAGTCATCCTTTGTCAGCTATACTCGAGGCTCGAAGCTATTATCCATATTAATTCCTTAGAGCCAGAGATTGATGTTCCATTGGAATATTTTCAAGTTGGGAATTGCAAATCTTACAAAGTTAAATAAAGGATAGGAAATACATCTGATTTTCTTATAACCAGTATAGGAGTGTACTGAACATGGGTATGTACTTATGACAAATTTATATAAACAATGACTATTTCTGCGTAAAGAAGGGCATCAATGCAACTAATAGGAGTTTAAGCTGTGAATACAAACAGAATAGATTATATCATGTTTCTTTGAAGCTAGGCAGGAAAGCATGGCAGATAGTTCACATAGAATTCCCCAATATTAACAACTTTTAAACATGAAATGAAAATAAATCATAGAATTCACAAAGATGAGGTGTATCATTGAGCATACACGACAAACATGGCTACTAAGTTGCGCAACTTGGCAGAGAAGGAAGCTTCAAACAGAAAGCAAGGATAGAGTTGGAAAACCTGTATTTCCATCATAATAGAAACTAGAAGAAGCATCATAGTAATAACCAGAGGCTTCATCCCACACGAAACCAGATTGTGGTGCTGAAGAATCTGCTTGTCCTGCAACATGTCCACTCTGATCATGACCACCACCACCACCACCAGGTTGGCTGTCCTCCGGATTGTATTCTTTTGGCGCCCAACCAACAGCATCATACTAAAGAAACAGAGAAATACATGAATCATCTACTTGTGTAAATCCAACACAAAGATGCAAAACAACTAACATGGTGCAAGAAAGGCCTAATCTTAAACGTGTCTATGATTTTCTTTTGCCAAATGAAAGAGTTAGGATAGACCCAAAAGAGAGCATGAAACCAATTTCCACATATTATCCGAAAATGCAAGGCATGAAACCTGCTGAGCAAATGTAGCTGCTTCAATCGCAGCAGCAGCAAGACTGCTTGACTGAGAGGCTCCTGAAACTGCTGATCCAGGTCCGACAATACTTTTGGCATAGGCAACTCGAAGAATCTGACCATTCTTCTCAAGAGTAGTACCATTTGTTGCTTCAAGAGCTTTAGTGGCATCCTCAACCTGATGAAAAGGGATCACATGAGACTTAAATGAAAATATATATACGCAGTAAAAGATGAAGACTACAATAAACCACCATATTAACAAGGTTATTGCACCGCCGTTGTGAAGAAGAGGCAGAGCAGTAAGAATGAGTTTTACTTGGACAACAATAGATACTAGATGGTTTGGAAACGAAGTTATATTATGCTCAAAATGAAATAGAAGTCATACTTCAAAACATGACTCTTCAGTAAGTTCTCCAGTATATAAAGAGTTCCACAGTTCCACAAACCCCAAACTTAACTTTCAGATATGTGCTTGAAGATTTACAGAAGATAAAAATTGAGGAGAAAGTTTACTTATCACATTCACACACTAAATATTGACCTACTTACGAATAATCTGGCAGTCGTATTGGATCATATGCCAAATGAAAATGGAAATACAATGCATTATATATCAGATGCAGCTAGGTACTAATTGAAAAACTAGAGTGTAATGGGAATCATCTCTGTTCCTCTTATTCTTACTTGTTCTAGTACAACATTTAGCAGGAAATAAAGTACAAAGAAAAAGTGCAGTAATTTCAGTCTAGATTTTAATCATTTCTTACTGAACAGATTTACCTTCCACAGCCACCTGAGTACCAAACTATTTCCTCAGTAATGATAAAGTGCAAATGTTTTGTCCAGTTTCCTGCAGCCATCTATTTCATAGTTTTTTATTTTACTTTTATACCTTCATCTTCAGGGGGTGAGCTATTAGGATCACAAGAAAATTTTCAACAAAATGAGCTAACTTACTAGCAGTTCATGTAACTTTCTTTTCAGCTATCATCTAAATAATAGGTCAAAATATCTGTTAGTTGATTGGAAAATTGCATAAGATAGGCATATCACCATAAGGGACATGTATGAATGTATCTAGTGCACTACTTTTACAACTTAATTTTTTACATTACATATTCATATAATTTGAATTTCGACAATAGTATTGAAACAGTGATATTCTCGCCACATTTCTTTACCAGGGCAGGACCATTTTTACTCTTATCATTCACCATTGTGTGCAGCACCAGTGAAGTGAAACTTACCGAATGGAAATGTATAAATGCAAATCCTCTTGAAACATGAGTGAATTTGTCTCTAACTAGCCGCAAGTCCTGCAAGGTTAAGATGTTTGTTATCAACACTAAACTGTAAACTAATGACAGAACAACATGAAAAAGGAAATGACAAATTTGTTCTAACCTTAATAGGAGAATGTTTAGAAAATTCATAGCGTAACATTTCCTCATCAGCATTTTCATCCAGCCCACGGACAACAAGAACATGTGTTGGACCTGAAGCATATCCGTTAAAATTCCTCCAAATTAAAAAAAGAAAAAAAGAAAAGAAGATGAGTTATTCAAGAAAAGCATACCTGATTCTCCTCTCTTTCCAGTAGAAGTCAGATTTGAAGATGCCAAGTCAGCAGGGGGAGCATCTTCCATTTTTGGCTCATTACACTGATTGAAAAAATACAAAGATGTTTAATTTTATAGATGAAGTCCATGCCTAAAACTAGAAAAGAAATTCAATATTTATTGCTAGTTGGGAGATGATATTTAAGTAAAACTTCACAGAGGTAGGGATGAGGCATGAAACTGAACCTGAAAACAAGATGTTCTCCGGGCAAAATTAACACAGCCACATATCGTGCACATCCAATCAGATGGAACCATCATACTTCTATAGCTACCATGGCCTGATCTTGATGCACTGTCCATACCAAGAGACCCACCACCAGTTGGCTTACTACTGCAACAAAGGTCAAGATTCAGAAAAGGCTTCACAATCCAGCAAAGCCACTGTCATTCCATCTAAATGTATGCAGTTCACATCAATTTGTATTAGTGTATTAATGGTATTAACAAGGGAATTGAATTTGTCAAGTACAATAAACTTTTAAATTTGGATTGCATTAAGAATGTCATGGCATCTCTGCAACAATATCAATGTTATTCTCTATGTATATACACAAATTAACTGTCCCCAATGTGTGTGATCATCAGCAGAAATCTGCCGACTAAATTTTCTGCCCTCTATGGGCAGGGTTAAAATCCACCATACACGAATGACTTCTAATGCCTATTCATAGATGAGAAAGGTGCAAATGGCACTGACAGATTTCAGGCAGGTCAACTTATGATGAGGCAGCTACAAATATAAAGTATGCATACCTGTATTCAAAGAAGAGCTTCCTGCCATCAACAAGAAGACCCTCATGCCCGAGCCTATCCATCATTGCTTGTGCCGAATCCTATAACAAGAATGATTTTCAATTTTATGAAACATAATAATTAACATAAATTGTCATTAATGATCCTCTACTTCCATACCACAGAAGGGAAATCGATAAAAGCAAATCCACGAGAGATGCCAGAATTTCGCTCTTTAATAACTCGAACATGCCGAAGGGGTCCCCATTCAGCCTGACAGATAAATGAGGTACATATTGTAATGAAGGCCACTGCACAATTAAAACAATAATGGCTTTTGGCAAACACCAACGGAAAGAAGGTAAAAGTAGTTACAAGAATCTGATACAGATCTTCTTCAGTTGTCTTTTGAGAAAGGCCTTTCACCACAACAGTTGCAGATGGAGACTGTTTGGAGAAAGAGGAAATGCATAGTAAAGTCAACAAGAAGTAGAACAAGAAATATCAGAAAGCTGAAGAGGAAACGGAGCATACAACAAAATAATGGTCATGCTGATGCCTATCTTCACGATCCCTTCGCCTGTCACCTCTATCATAACGAGTGTCTTCATAGCTGTCTTCCCTATAACTTCGACCATGACTGCGGCCTCGAGGAGATCTTGACCTGGGCCGATCATCACGACCACGTGAACGAGAACGAGAAGGGGAATGCTCGTGCCTTCTATAGGGACTTTCTTCTCTTTCGCCACTCAAGCCTCTCTTGTCCCTTTCTCTATCCCGAGAATCACGTCTTTGCCAGTTACCATCTCGTCTACCACTTTTATCATAGTCAGAATCATAACTCTGTCTGCCATAATCATAATCCCTTTCACGGCTGTCCTCCTTGCTTTGATGAGAAACACGAGATCTGTAGTCATAATCATCATATCCATAATCCTCGCGATCACGGCCCCCCATATCTCCCAGGCCTGTCAAACAATGATCATAAATGCATGGCAATAATAATAATTGTAAATAAAATGACAGAATTCACATAATTCAGTCATTGTTTCAATCTTATTATACTTATCCAAAAATAGGGATAATAATATGAAACAACATACGGCTTGTCATGCCGTCTAATTTCCCTATCAAAAGAATACTCTTCTTCATAACTTCTCCTCCTCGTTTGAGGCCACATCCCAACTGATGATGGCGGAGGAGGATAATTATCCCTCTCCAGTACATCTCGACGAAAGGCGCCCCTTGGGTAGGCATTTTCCCTTGAGAACCTTTCATCTATAAACCTCCTATCATCATAAGATCCATCATCCCTGCCAACAAAAGATGAGGCAAGGGCTGATAGGAAGAAGTGGAAGAAACAAAAAGCAACATACATATATAATTGCATAAAAGTTCAAGAAAATAAACTCTCGAGAAATATAGACAACACAAAACATAAAAACCAAAAGAAATGAAACAAAATAAACACGTTTGTGATGTACTTTTGCTGTAAAGCAAATTGACATCTTGAGATCCCTTGCTTTTTAACCACTGGAAACCAATTCTCTTGGCAATAAGCTTCGACATACACTCACCGGAAATTTGTATCATGAACTGCACCATACCCCTCCAAAGCCTGTGGATTCAAGAGAATAAGTTGTGTCAGCAAGTAATAATCATGGTAAATGTAGGCAAACGATTCCACATCCTCACTGTCCCATGGCTTCTCTCATGTTCTTTAGGCAAGAGATTCCGGAAAAAATGGACAATCACATGACCCTAATTTCTCGTATATCATCCCATATATGTGATGAAAAGGAAACCACAATTACGCTGTTATTTTCCCATCCTTGATGAAGACCATAGCGTCCAGGGTCCATTGCTCTCACGAAGAATCACCCTTTTCCTGCAAATGTCTTTCTAATTGTTGGAAGTTGTAGAAACTAGATGAATGGAACCTTTCCTGTAAGCATAGAATAAACATGAGCTACAACATAATTAAAAACTAGTTTGCATCCATTGGAATTCCCTCTAACAAGCCTCATAAAAATCATTGAGTTCCAAAAGAAATATCAAGATACACACTTCCAAAGACCTATAATCAAATGAAGGTGCACATGAAAATTCAAAAGAAAGAGAAACAAAATATCCCATTGCAATATCTCAAAAATGTCTAAAACCAAATTATGACTAAAGGTCCATACAAAGCTGTTACTAAATAATATACTGGACTTAAACAGGTTAAAGACCATAGTGCAGTTCCCTTCTCTATAGATAAAGAAAGACAAACACATAATCGACATTATCTGAGGCCAATTCAAAGAAAGACAAACACACAACGGACATTATCTTAGGCCAATTCAAGGGGTAATTTCCAAAACTTTAATTTCCAAACACAACAACAACAACATTGTACAGGCCCAATTTACAGTTATTACGGAGAAATTCTTCTTTTGCTGGTAATTAGCACGGTAACTCTAAAGAAAATTTAAAAAGAAATGTTAAAAATTGAGAATTGGACATCTCTCTACAACTCCGGCCGTAAATCATCTTCTCAAAATTCTCGACATGGAAAGCTTCAAATAGAAATTAGTCATTACCAGGATATACACCTGCAGATAGAAATCTAACGAATGTTATAAATCCCTCCTCTTTGCCTTCTTTAGGAAGATGAATTGCGGCTTTAATAAGCATTACACAATAGACATGTAAAATTCACAAATTTACGATTGCAAAGTTACCTCAGATTGCTGAATTTCAGGTTCGTCGCCGAGTGTACACTATCCTCTTAGATTTGCAGATCTTATGTGATGAATTTAGGGCATACACGAGTGATTTGGTTAGGATGGATGTATTGGCGGAATTAATGTATCAACCGAGAAATTGATTATTAGAAGATAAAAGGAAGAATGATAGTTTCAGGATGATGTGCAGATTCTAAGAGATTTTTCGGATTTGTGTGTGTGTTTTGACGGAGAAGATGAAAACCGGAAGTAGTGCGAAGCGAAACAGAAGAAGCGGTGATGTGAAAATTTAGGTTTTTCTTTTTTTCTTTTTCTTCCTTCTGGTGAAACTCAAGTTAGTTAATAGTTATATCAGAGTTGGGCCGCTGTAAGTATTTAGGCTCAAATTTTAAAGTTACTTGAATTTATTACTATTTGGTTATGTGTTTATTGGGCTTTAGTTGTTGTTTTTGTATCTCTTGGATCTCTAAATTTCTTTTTTCCTTACAATGAATAAATTAAACAAGTATTCGAAATATATATTGTATAAACTTTACTTCTATATAATGACATTCAGATCATAGAAAATGTTAACAACATTAGGCGTCTGACTCATACATACGATTTTGTTGATATTCAAATTCATGATCCTAACCATAATGCAAATACTATGTAATCCTCATAATACGAGTAAACCCCTAACCTCTTACCTAGCGTATATATTAGGTAAATCTCTTTTCCTAAATTACTATGTTTAATTTTATAGTGCAAGTCTTTATTGCACAAATTACTGTCCAAACCAAGGACGTAGCCAGCCACCCCCATGGAATTTCAAATGTGGATACGATTAGTTTGATGCTAGGAGCGAGACCACTTAGTCCTCCTTCACCAGCATCGACATGTGTCCACAATTTTTAGATGAGAGTCTTTTCAAATTTTGTTTTACAATTATTTTTCTTTTTTTTTTAGCTTTGTTTGTTCTTTTAGCATAATTATTCAAAATACTCTCTCACCCTCATTACTACTACTGATTCTTCTCTGGAGTAAATGATTTCTGGAAACCGAGCAAGTAGCCCCAAGCCTCATACTAGAATTCTTCTCAAATTTCAGATTTTTATTTTACCTTGATTTCTAGATTAAGTTTCAGATTTTATTATTAATGCAGTAGAAAACAAAATTTATAATTTTATTTTTTCTGCTAAAATGTGTGTTTATTTGTCTCCATTCTGCCAAGCAGGCATAGTGATACATAATTTGTAATCAACATTCACCCAAACATTTTCTCGAACACGCCGTAATCTCTAACCAAAAAACTATGAAATCTCAACCAACAACAATCGTAATCAAACTAAAACAAATTAGAATATCTAAAATCCCCTTTTCTAAAAATATTAGCGGCAGTTTTTCGAAGCAATTTCGGCAAGATAAATAATTCGAGAAGGGTGACAAGATCTGATAAGCCGAGAACGCCGACGCGCTGCAGGGCCAGCGGAGAGGAGCACATCCGTAAATTAAATAGATCTTTGTTTCAGCCGCAAATTTGTTTCTCTATCTCTTGATTGTTTGTATGGTGCTAGAAACCATTTTTTTACGCGAAGAACTCGAATATGTTAGAAGAGAGAGAGAGGAAAAGAGTGGGGACTGTGAGGGTTATGTACGTGAGTGGGGTATCTCTTTTCTTAGGTAGCATTTGAAAGAACTTTTAAGTAGTGTTTGAAACAACTTAAATAATTTGTTTTTGATCTTTTTGACTGCAAAAACACATTTTTAATGTTTGGAATAAGAATTTCTGCTTTTTTCTATGCTTAAAATAAGTCAGAAGCCCATAAGTTGGTCGATGTTATTTTTTAAAAATAGATGCCAAAAGAAATTGAAAAACAACTTATAATAATGATTGCAAAACTGTTTTTTCTAAAATTAAGTTATTTTTTTCTACTATTCCAAGCACTAACAACTTTTACTTTAAGCATGAGTAATTAAAAACTGCTTATAAAAGTTCTTCCAAACACAACATTATAAGCAACTTTTAGTTGCTTATACTTAGAGTTTGCTTAAAGTTGTTGTTAATCAAGAGTTGTTCGTGTTTGCAATATTAGAAAAAAACACAACTTAATTGTAGAGAAAACAGTTTTGCAAACTCTCTAAGCAGTTTTTCGGTTTTTTTTTTAACTTCTACTTTTAAAAATCATCCGCTAACCAACTTATTAGCTTATGCTTATTTTTGCTTATTTTAAATACAAAAAAAGAAGCACATGTTCCAAACATTAAAAAAAATATTTCTTCAGTAGAAAAACTCATAAACAACTTAAATAAATTATTTCAAACACTGCCTTAATCCTAGAACGGCCTTGCCTGCAATACAATGTGATTCCGCCACTACACAGTTATTGAAGTATTGCAATCGTAATTTTGCAACATCATACTCATAATCTAAGTAAAGGGTAAAGGAAAAATATTGCTGATTTTATTAATGCAGAAATAGGACTAATACGAGTTAGCTCATCTACATGGACGGATCTAGGATTACGAGGAATTGGTGTGAAATTTACAAATTTGATAGAAAATGGGACAAAATATAAATTTCGAAGGGGTGAAATAAAAAAAATTCAAAAATTACACATGAAAAATCAAGTTTCGATTGGATCCGCCCCTGCTCGTCTAGATACTTTCGCAGCAGATTGGAGAATATGTATATTCAATATTCACCAATGTGAAAAGGAATTTAAAAGAGATAATAGGAACTACGGCGCAATATTCTTGTAGGGGAATTGTTTAATAATAACATTGTTGGTAAATAAATATGATTAATAATTAATAGAATACTGAACAGGCTGTACTTAATTATTATTGTATTTATTGCCCCAACGTTGTACTCAATAACTATACTACTATTAAGAGACAGTTAAGAGCAATGGTTGCGCCTGTGCGTTGCATTATTAACCCATAAAATATTAACAATTTAGCCATAAATGTGAGATCTCCACAAGGCGGCTCCTAATTAATCATAGACCCCATTCCCAATAAACTGCCTTATTGTCCTCTTAAATGGGGTAGCGGTAAAAGTGGGTAACCCGGGACCGATAGGTCATGAGTTCAAATTCCATTGAAATCGCTATATGTTGTCTATCACTTATAATTAACCTAGGGTGGTTGACTTCTACTGTATGGTTTGCAGGCTATTGGACATAAACAAATATTTGTGGGTGGCTATTGGACATAAACAAATATTTGTGGGAGATTTGCAGGCTATTGTAAATAAACAGATATTTACCTAATACGCACTTCAATAACCCGTATAAAGAGTTAACAGATTAAACTATATGTCGATCGTATTAAACTATATGTCTATCGTAATATGGAGAATCAGTTGGATATGGGCATTCTCGTAAATATAAGTAAACATTTGAAAATGGGTATTCTCGTAAATGTAAGTAAAATTTGAAGCCATAGAAACATAAGTTATATAGTAAGTGATAATCTTGATGATGACGATTTTACTAAGTGCTACTCTTAATACAAAAATTAAATTAAAAATAAATTATTTTATTTAAAAAAACTCCCGGGAGTGGAAATAGCAAGATCAGGAAAAGCAAAGCAGTCACCGCTGCCGACAAACCCATTCTCTCCACTCTCCACCTGCCATGGATGCCCAGCAACGCTCGAACCGCCGCCGTGGACGGGGACAGCCCCTCCATCAACCGCCGTAAAAGGCCAACTCGCTCTTCCAAGCCCGAACCCGACGTCATCAAGTCCAACTCCAAACCCACCCAACGACAGCAGCCCAGCCGCCGGAGCGCCGCTCAACAACGACGTAAACCCGCCACCCATCTTCCCGTCGTTCGCAAACGGCATAGAGCCGCCGTGGTGGGCGCCGAGCGGGACGAGAAGCTGAGAAGCGGCGGCGGGGAGGTGGCGGAAGTCGCGGTGGTAGGTGGGCGAGAAGACGGCGCCAGCGGCGGCGGTGGTCGGGATGATGGAGGAGCGGGAGCGCTTGGCGTTCTTGCGGGTGCCGCCGCCGATGGGTATGTCGCGGAGGGTGCCGCCGTGGGTCCAGTAGCGGCGGCAGGCCTTGCAGAAGTGGCGCGGCTGCGAGAAGTTGTAGTTGTTGTAGTAGCAGAACTTGGTGTTGGTGGAGTCGCAGCGCGGGCACGGGAGGTGCTCCGGCTCCGGCGGCGGCGCGCCGATCTTCGCCGCCTTCTTTTCGCTCGCGTCGGTCGCCATGTTTGAGATTCGAGATAGTAGGTAACTTTGTAGTGAGCAAATGCCAAATGTGTTTGAAGTGGGAATGTGGTTTGAGATTTGGGGTCTACTGAGATTTTATTGTGGAGAGATAGAAGAGAGGAGAGAGAGAGAGAGAGAGAGAGAATCGTGTCGAACTTGTGTAAGAGTGATGAGCAGCTTTTGCAGAGGGTTTTGTTAAGAGGAATTCATACTTTCAGTCGGCTCGAAATTGGCTTTTCTGGATTGGCTCCCCTGCTGGGGAACTAATATATATCTATATATATATATTATAATAAAATATATATATGCAATGCATGGACCATAAAAATAATCGTACTCTAGATTTACTCATTTACACTATGCTAAATAAATATCTTGGATCATGATTTATCAATCAAAATCAGTTGCATCTATATATAATTATATATTATATATATATATATATATATGGTAAAGATTCGGTGGAAAGACATACTTATATAGGAAGGTGAGACGTATACATATTCCTTATATATTTTATGTATTTTTTTTATGTATATATATTGTATTTTTTACATTTTTGCCCTTATGCATGAAACATATAATTAATATGTAAATGAAATATTTCAGATCATATTCAATCTAAATCATGAAAAAATGAAATTAAGGATGCAGATTTCTTCTTATTTACTATTATTTTAAGGAGGTTTATCATATGATCCATTACTTATATATATTCCCTATATATATATATATATATATACCTCTATAGTGGAATTGTACAATCCTACCCAAAACCACTATAAGAAGTACAAAACTATCCATTTTGTTAAAAACTATGTAGGAAATACCCAACTTTACTAAACTACCCTCACTTTTTCAATTTTTTAACCTGAAACTTGTCAGATTCGAAAAATGCACTGATTTTAACACATCATGCCGATCGATCGGCACAAATCAAGAAAGGGCCGATCGATCGGACTTAAAAAAAAAATTGTACCGATCGATCGGCATTGCCCGATCGATCGGACTTAGAAAAAAATTTTGTGCCGATCGATCGGCACTGCCCGATCGATCGGGCATAAAATAAATATTTATACTGTAGGGGGCCGAAATCATCTTCCTCACCCAATCGATCGGCACACTCAAATCGGACAGAAAATTGATCTATCGGCACGCTCATCGGCACGCCCATAGGACACTATATCTTCTTCCAAACCAGTCGGAAACAATGGAAGAGGTTAATATTTATTTGAAATCTTAGTTTGTAGATGTTGAAATTAATGTATGATTGCATGTTTAAAAGTGGTTTTTATGAAATATATATGTTGGGTTTAGTGAGTATAACATAGATCTGGTTGGATTGGAAATCGCCGGAAAATGAGGTAGAAATCGCCATTGTTGCCGGCAATTGAGCTTCAGTGCCGACCGATCGGGCCGGTCTGAACCGGTCCGACCGATCGGCACGTAATTTTTTTTTACGTGATTTTTTTTAATTAATGTTATTTATTAAATATTATAACTGTAATAATTATAATTTTATTAAATATTAATTGTAATATATAGGTCAATTTTAAACGGTTAGCACTACGAGACGTTTCCCCGAGGATCACAACATATTATAAGCATACTTTAGGGACATTAATTAGAGAGAAATTATCTAGTCAGGGTGGTATGAATCTAGTCCATCGGTTTATTTGTGGTCAGTTCGGGGGCATAGTGGGTTGGCCAGATGGTAAGAATGCTATGCGGGCTCTTCACCAGCTATTATGCTATGAGATTTCGGTACGACCTTCGGAGGTTTGGTTTAATTATATTGGTCAGAACATCCGTTTCTCTCATCCGGAGTTCGCATTGGTCACTGGGCTCATGTTCGGCGAGTGTAGTTTCGACATGACAGCATTTTATCAGCCTACTCAGTCTGGGGTCTACGACATGTTCAATGGTGGGAGACCGATTGAAGCAAAGAACTTGTTAAGCTGATTTACAAAATATGAGCCCGGTGGCGTTTCAGATGATGACTTGATTAAGTTATCGAATATTTTGGCTCTTTTCTTCTGGTTCTATGCACCTGCAGAGACTAAGAAGATTGATACATGGATATGGGTATTGGCTGATGATATCAACCAATGGAATGCGTTCCCATGGGGTGCTTTTACCTACGAGGCCATGTTGCACTACCTCAGTTACGTACCAAATTCCCTGGACCTCGTAGGATCAAAGTATAATCTCTACGGGCCGATTTGGGCACTACAAGTATAATATTTGTTCACAACTTAATTATTACTAATTTATAAATTTTTATTAGTTTAAATAACTCGATATATTTATATTGTAATATAGGTGTGGGCATATGAGGCCAATCCTAGTTTTGGAGCTCGTTGTGCGACCCTTCTACATCCCAATGGTTTCCCTCGTTATTTACGGTGGTCGTTTAATGACGCCGATCAGCGTGATATAGCCGGGTTTTTTAAGCGCCAGGTAAAAATATTTTTATTATTAATTACAATGAATATGTTATGGATTTTCTTATTAATATTTAATGCACAAATATTATGTATTTCAGATGAGAGACTCGGTAGTGTTTGAAGTGTTAGAACCGACCGAGCTTGAGGAGAGGTGTCAATATTGGCAGAATGCAGTCGGTAGTAGTCCATTTGTGATACACTTTCCTGTGCCCTTGAACCCCCTAAAGCCGGCGCAGTATGATCAAGATGGACATCGTATCTTGATCAGGCGCACCGAGGAGAGCAGACGTAGTACGAGCAGAGGAGTTGTCGGTGAGGAGGAGGAGCAAGAGGAGGAGCACACTGTGGTAGATAGTAGGAGAGTTCAGAGGCGGGCCCGCCGTACACAAGCATCTTCATCAGCAGCGAGAGATGCATCTGGTAATAAACTTAAATTCTAAGTGAAAATTTTCTGGTCAATTCCTCCTTTAATAATCGTCCCCTTCTTTGATAATTATTAGCAGTTGGTGAGACATATAGTTTTCTGGACCCAAGAATAGAGGCTATGATCAGTCGATCTATTCAAGAGAATTTTGAAACGTGCGAGCAATCTATGATGAATAGAATTGATGATTATCATCGGACTCTGAGTCAGGAGCTAGTGAGTAGGTGTGAGGAGCTGCTGGATAGAAGTAGTAGGTCAAGACAATATTCATCATATTCTGATCACGAGGAGGAGCCTAGGCCATTTCAGTCTGGATATAGCTGGCATGCTCAGGATACGCAGTGGCCCCGGTGGGATGAGCCCGCACCACCGACCTTTAATGTATGGGAGAGTGATCCATCAACTCAAAATCAGGAGGTTGAGGCTATGAATGTAGAACCAAACAACTACAACTTAGATTTGGGTTTGACTGGCGGCGAGTTGGTAAGAGAATTCTTCAATTAATTTAATTTCTTTTTCTAATTTAATAATTAAATTTTGTAGGATATGTTTGAGCCGAGTAACTCGCTCGCTGAGAGTTTTGAGCAGTATTTGTCCGGTGAAAGCTTGGCCTTTCGACGTCCAGATGCTTTTCCACTTGAACGAGAATGGTTCCGAATTTTAAGAAGATTGATTCGAAATGGATTGTCGGATGGTAAATCTACATCCGATCCACACCGGGTCGAGCTAGTTCAAGGTAACCTACCCGTGACTCCGGATGCCCAACACACACGTCATAGCGGACTCTACGGTCTTTGTAAGTATATTTCATATCTGAGTATTTTTTGGAAAATATTGTATTTCTTTAGTTTAATTTTATCGTTGAATAATTGTTTACAGATGGTTATTATGACTGAGTGGCTCAGGTTTTGTAATGATCCACAAAGTATTAGACACGAGAATGATGAGGATTATAAATGGGTTCCTCAAGAGGAGGATGTGCAGTGCGTGAAGGGGATTCCAGAACTTGGGATAAGCGATTGGTATTCCGCCAAATATGTGAGTACTATTCATATATTTTATATTTAATAATCTTAAGGTTCTAAATTATATATTTGTGTCTATTGTAGATCATATTTCCAATCTTGGCAGCACACCATTGGTTCGTGTTGCGGTTATGTATTTCAGATTGGAGACTCGAGATGTATGACTCGAAAAATCAATTTAGAGATGCAAATATATTCAATTGGCGTGTAAAATGCCTTAGAGCTTTCCGAAAATTTATAGCGCGATACTTATGGCATGGGAATTATTGGGCGTATAATGCATATGGTTATCAATTCTCAGGAGGACAGAGGCTCTCAGTTGTGCTTATGGATGATGAAGAGCAGTACATGCAATTGGATTCGCATAGTTGTGGGGTATTTACATGCATGACTATAGAGCGTCTCCTCACCGGTTTTCCGACTCGGGTATGGGGTAATGATGAGGCAAACATTAGTAAGTATCGTAATTGGATGGCTGTAAAATGTTTTGAAATGTGTGATATAATTTGAATTTATGTATCAATGAAATGTATCGTTGATTATTGTTATGAAATGAAATTTATTGGGCTTGGTTCTCTGCACATATATAATTTTATTTTTTTTCATTTGGTCCGATCGATCGGATTGTGCCGATCGATCGGACCATCCATTAAAAATAATTTTTTTATTTATATTTGGTCCGATCGATCGGCACTGTCCGATCGATCAGACCATTATGAATTTTTTTTTCATACCGATCGGACCAGATATAAAAAAAATTAATTTCCTTTCGGTCCGATCGGCACAGATATAAATTTTTTTATTTTTATTTACTATTGGTCCGATCGATCGGACCATTAATTAATTTTATATTTTTTTCCTAAAGTGTCTAAATTATAACCTTACATTTGTTTGAAATAATAATATGAAATGGGTAATACTCAAAATTATAATGTAATTGTAATACTCAAAATTATACTGTAATAATAATACTGTAATACTCAAAATTATAATATGAAATGGTTTAATAAGACTTATATTTGTCGGCTAATAAGACTTAAAAAATCAATATAATTCAAATAGACTCTATAAAAATTATAAACTTTAAAATAAAAAATTTATAATAAATATTTGTAAGTAATATTATGAAATGGTGTAATAAGGCTTTATATATAACTATACATTAGCAAAATTAAATATGAATCATTCTTGAATCATCGAAGTACTTATCACTCTTTATGAAAAACGAACTCATTTTTCTAAATAGGTGAAGAGGTCGTAATTTTTTTTTTAATTATGTCTCCATTATTATATTTCAAAGTTATTCATGATATTCTCAATATCCCCTTCGTATATCACTTTTCGTCGCTCGAATCCGAAGTTTTGTAGTTTAGATGAATAGGATTTGGGGTTTTGATTAAGGATTTTGAGGGTTTAGATGAATAGTATTTGGGGTTTTGATGAATAGTATTTGGGGTTTTGATCAATGCTTCAGGAATACCTTCATCTTCATCCTCAGATGAAGTGTCGAGATAAGCTTCTTCATCTTCATCTGTTTCGACATGGGTCTCCTCTTCCTGACCACTTCCACCGGGGTTGCTTCGACTCCCATCTGGGTTGCTTCCACTGTTTGGCCCTTCAAACTGGTTATCACCTCCGAATTGATAAGACTCAACGAATGTTGAGTTTCGAGCTTCACGATTTACTACGCCGGTATTATTAGGGTGCACTAAATATACTGCAGGCTCTACGTCTAGAAGACAAATACGTTGTAGATCAAGATCACTCCCGATAACGGCCTTGATCGTTCTATGACTTGTACGAGACTCTGCAGTATAATAGATGTGGTAGTCGGGCGGAACTGAATACGCATCCAGAGCGTATTGAATATATTGTCGTAGTACTACAAGACAAATATTGTTTGCCGGAATCCAAACCATTGTCTCTTGGCCGCCAACATATTTCGATTCACTATCGAAAACTCCGTTAAAATTGACAACAAATTGTTTCCAATCATTCTCCATATTTTTTCTTGCTTTGGTGGTGGTGGAAATGAAGGAGGATGGTAGCAAGTGATGTGATGAGACGAATTGTAATGAATTTATTGATGATAAACTGTGCCCTATCGGTCAAACTGTATAATTTATCCACCGGGGTTGCTTCGACTCCCACCTGGGTTGCTTCCACTGTTTGGCCCTTCAAACTGGTTATCACCTCCGAATTGATAAGACTCAACGAATGTTGAGTTTCGAGCTTCACGATTTACCACGCCGGTATTATTAGGGTGCACTAAATATACTGCAGGCTCTACGTCTAGAAGACAAATACGTTGTAGATCAAGATCACTCCCGATAACGGCCTTGATCGTTCTATGACTTGTACGAGACTCTGCAGTATAATAGATGTGGTAGTCGGGCGGAACTGAATATGCATCCAGAGCGTATTGAATATATTGTCGTAGTACTACAAGACAAATATTGTTTGCCGGAATCCAAACCATTGTCTCTTGGCCGCCAACATATTTCAATTCACTATCGAAAACTCCGTTAAAATTGACAACAAATTGTTTCCAATCATTCTCCATATTTTTTTCTTGCTCTGGTGGTGGTGGAAATGAAGGAGGATGGTAGCAAGTGATGTGATGAGACGAATTGTAATGAATTTATTGATGATAAACTGTGCCCTATCGGTCAAACTGTATAATTTATTCACGTGAAAGTGTGTACTATTGATCGGACATGTCACAAGGCACACTGTCAAAAGGTGATAGGGCACATTGATGAATTTATTCACGAGATAGGGCATGATAGGTACACTCTCATAGTGCCCTATCAATCGTACATATCGGTCCGACTTATTCATAACACAGTTTGCCATATCGGTCGGACACGTGATAGGGCACCTGAAAAAGGTGATAGGGCACTGACACATTAGTATTTTAATAAACTGAGTCCGATCGATCGGACCTTACCGGATGTGTCCGACCGATCGGACAAATTATGCACACCGGCCGATCATGAGTGGCCGATCTGATCGGACACGTCCGATCATGTGTCCGACATGCATGATCGGCCACGGCCGATCATGCTCATGTGTCCGATCATGCATGATCGGCCACGACCGATCATGCTTGTCCGATCATGTTGTGGTCGATCGGTCGGATGTGATCGGAACCTTCTATCGGACATTGATCGGACCCTTGCTATTTTCGAGATACTTATTTTTTTAACAAAAATCAATCATTTATTTCACGGAAAATTATAAAAACAGTTGACAATCATTGAAAAGAGATTGTATTTATTGAAAAGTAGGGGTATTTAGTAAACTTGGGTATGTAGTGTAGTTATATACTCCCTCCGTCCCATTATTTATGTTCCATTGAGATTGGACACGGTAATTAAGATAGTGAAGGTAAAGGTGTAAAGTTGTGGTGTAAAAGTATAAAGAGGTGGGGTCTACTTTTTTAGATTGATTGTGATCCACTCATTTATTTCCTTATTTGGTATTGAACATAAATAATGGGACAACCAAAAAAGGTAAGTGGGACATTAATAATGGGACGGAGGGAGTATAAAAGATGGGTATATTTATGTTTGACTTTACCGTCTTGGGTAGAACACCAAACGCCTCTATAATATATATGCGTACACATATATCCGCGCGTGTGAAAAAGGACAAAGAAAGGAGTTTGGTCATCATGAGAGGGAAATGATACTAAATTATAGTGGCTTAACATAATGATACACCATAGAGTAATTGATCGGTATATATTATTTGAGAAAAAATATTTTTGGAAATGTAAGCTGCGATAAAGTATTATATGTTTACACTCCAATTTTTTTTTAATAAATATAATAGAAAACTTTAGCATGATACGATATTCTGATTGTTGTGTCTGACAATTGAATATATCTAATCATCATTATTTATATGTTTTTTTTTATATTTCCAGTTTCTATATTTTTATAAAATTAGTTTTTGACCTTATACTTGCATTATTTCACATGTAATGTTAAGATTTAATTGCATTTTATTGTTTTGAATTATGTATATACATATAATCGATGTGTCTTTTTCAGAAAATATTGAATATTATGTATGTTCCATATCATGTGTTTTATGTCCGTACAACTTAAGTAAATTATGGTTAGTCATTGAAGAATCTCAATATCATATATCTTTATATGTTAGATATCTGCAATATCACAAGGATAATAATATTCTAATTGACACATGTTATTTATCTAAATTATGACACTAAAAAATTTGGGATATAGTAGTAAAATTAACGTAAAACTGAAAGGGCAGGGGGCGGGAAGAAGAGAGAGAAAGTTGTGATGGGACGGAATTAAGAGAGACATGATGATGGGTGTCGGAGTAGCGTGGGGGTGCAATTATTGGATTGCTCCTCATTTCTCTCTCTGCCACTGGGACCCCCTTCCTTCAGAATCTCTCCGTATTTATAATTCCTTTCCGGATTTCTCGCTTCCTTGTCCCCATCCCACACATTCTCCCTCCTATGTTTACAAATTTTAATGCACGACATTTGAATGTTCTTAGATTACACATTACAATTGTAAATTTTTCTAGTCATAATATAAATCGGTCGATCAAGAACCTATGAACAGAAGACATGGCTAATATGTTGTTGATTCGGTAGAGTGAGAAAGAAAGAGCGAGAGATGGCTAAAGTACTCAATTTGTACAGGTTGGGTTGTTTGTCGGCAAAGTGTGAAGGAGAGCAGGCCCAGAAGAGTGTCCTCCTCTGTTGAATTTGATCTCTGACTGCCCCTCCCGAGCCAGCCCCATTCTATCAAGTCCTTTTCAATCCTAACACACTAATTGCATGCTCTATGCTGCTCTCACTGTCCCTAATCCCACACTCACTGTGTGTTTTTGGTTTTTCTTCTTGTCTTTTTTCTGCCATGTACATGTGATTTGTGCATGTTTAGCCTAAGTTAGACACCTACGTGTCTCGACGTGCATGATTTAATTAATTAAATTAGTATATGGTACTACTATACTATTGAATTTCTTGTACCCATTGGATAGTTGTAAGGATTTAATGAGACTAGTGACTGGGGCAGCCTGAACCTGTGGTGTGTGTAGTTGGTGCAGGGAACTCCTTTTCCTTTTGTCTCATAGTACTAGGAAGAATATTATCCTCTTCTCTAGAATCCTTGTCAGAAGATCATTTCCATATCTCCCCTACAAATTCAATTTCAATTTTGTATATTTTGAGAAAAATCTATCATTAGTATAAATTATAATAGTATTTGTAAACCATATAACAAATTAATATAAACCGTAATCATGCACGACATACTTGATCTACATAGATGGTGGCGATAATTTAAACTTATTTCATGTGGGTAGCTTGTATAACAAATGGTGATTAATTGAGTATTTGGGATGAGAACCGATTAAGAACAAGACTTGTACCAACTTGTAACGGATAACAATTGTAATAGGCAAAAAAATACAAAGGGAAGATCGGAATAAAATAAAAAAGGAAAAAATCAGATATCGCGGAGCTGGCGGAGATTCATTGGAGATACATATCTGGTGTCGCCGTCCATCAGTTGTTTGGCGATTAGAAGGTTAGCAGCCTCGCTGGGGTGGTAAGGATCCCAGAAAACGTGCTTGTCACGGTCGGAACACATGCTCGACGTCGGCCCGCATGGGATTATTCCGGCGAACTGCCCGCCGTTTCCACAACAAGCTGTGCTCGCTGTTGAAAATCCTGCAAAATCATTTCAATTATTAACATCGTCGCAGGGGAAAATCAAAAAAAAAAAAAAAAACGATATTAAATAAACAAAGTCCGTAGTTTCAAAATACAGTGGAAAAATAAAAAGATTATTTAAAAATTAAAAAAAAATCGAAATTCAACACGATTTAGAAGCAACCCTCATCTGCTAATAGACGGGCGGATTAGGTATCCCGTGCGGGCATCCAACCCCAAATTGCTTGACACTGTGACTCACCATGATTTTTTTTGTATATTTTGAATATTTCCTTTTTTGCCCCTAACTATTACTATCCTTACCGTATTTAGCGTAATTTGTGATAACTTCCATGACAAGATCATACACGTTCGCAAGCACAAAAGTGGATCCGGGGAGATTCTCATTCAGTTCTTGCAAAAGATCCTTCAACTGAGCATTGTATTGATTCGCAAGCTTGTTCGGCAATGCAACACATTCGTTCTCGCTCAATTGATTGATCGTCTTCTGATACGGGATGCACCCGATCGGCCCCACATTTCCGACTATAAACTTCCGCGCATCCAATTGGTAGAGTCTCTGCATTTCATCGACGATAATGTCATTTTACAACAACAACAACAACAAGAAGCTGAAAAGGCATGTATATTTACGCACCCTAAGTTGTCCTCTTAGATGACTGATCATGTCATCCACAAATGCGTCCGGGCTTTGCTTGATTCTTGCTCCCACTGAGACTACGGGAAGGAGATAATTGTTGAGAAAATCATTAGAACCAACTGTGATGGAGAAAATGGATTTCTTGTGGAGATAGTCTCTTGCTTGTGATGCCCCTAACAATTTGTCAATTTCTTTCCTTGTTATGTTGAAGTAATCAATCTGAATGTCCATTGATAGCCTGTTAACCTGCGGTAAAAATACTCAATTGTAAATATAAAATAGTTGTAACATTAAAAAAAAAAAAAAAAAAAAATCACTTTCATTAGAAATATTCATCATATAGTGACTAAATTATTCATAATTTTTTCACAAACTTAGTTAGTCTGACTCATTTTTAGTTGTTTTACGCATTTCCCAACATATAATAAAAAATGATAAAAAAAAAACATACAAATTGTAGAAGACGGACATAGGAACGAACTTCTATGTGCAATAATTGATCTCAAACTTACAAATCTAAAAAGTGCATTTATAAAGTTAGATCTTAGTCAATTTAACTATATTAAGCTACCATAAAAGTACTACTATTATTAATGACACTCGATAAAAAAAACATCACAAATAAAAAAATTGAAATTAGATTTGCGGATGTACTTACAAAAATGCTCCCCGTAGCATTCAAAATACCTCCACCACCGGAAGCATAGTTAACGCCGTATAGTATAGTTTTTCCGGTGGTGTTGGGGGCGAGAAACGGCAATGCGTACTGTGGCTCCCCCAACTCCTCCCCTAAGACAATAATGATAATATTCATTTAGTCTTTTGTTGCTTCGATTCCTTAAATAAAAAAAATTGATACGAGGGTGAAAAGGGCTTACCTACGATATCGCCGATGGTCCTTCCGTTGGTAAAGCGGCCGGTGGGATTGCCGCCGGAAGCCTTGAAATCGATGCCGTTGGGAGTGACGTCAGCCTTGGACAGTGTTTGGAGATAATTGTTGTTGCCGGCATCAACCAACGAATCTCCGAAGATATATGAAGCCCCTTTTGTCAAATCTATATCTTGGGAGACTCCATATTTGATCGAGTTTAATATAAAGAGCAACGCCAATACTCTGACAGGCATGATTATTACCATGTCGCTGCTCGAAGAGAATAGCAGATGGGATTTATATATGCAGTAAGAAAGTAATCAATTGTTATAAATTAAGCTCTGGAGCTACGAATTGAATGGAGTTGCATTTGGTTTTGACGATTCAAGTTTTATAGAAAGGGAATAAATTGTGATGATTCTTGTTTTTGTGTGGTTAGGTTATCAACGTTTAGACTGATCGATGTATCTCGACGTGCATGGACTATAATAGTTGCTTATGCAATAAGCAAGGTTATATTAAACAAAGTCTAAACGTGTAGTTGTTTATGATAAAAGCACACGCGAGAGAATCTTGTTTACGATCTATAAAAAAACACTAAAATGATCGAATATAAAGTTCGATCTAAAGGAACTTTTTTTAGTGTTTGTAAAATCTGTGTTGTGTTACAGTTAGTTTCTATTGAATTAAGTTGATTGACTGCTTCAAACTACGAAATATCAATTGATACGTGTTTTATGCTTAAAATAGTGTAATTCTCGGATATACAAAAATATCACGCTTTTTAGTGTAGATATCAAATCAAAACCCGTTTGCTTTTTGGTTAAATATATATATATATATTTTTTAAAACTTTAAGCGAAGACATATAAGAATACTTATAATAAATATTTTCAAACAATATAAGTATTGCCTTACAAATCTCGACTCGTGATATCACGTAATTCTTTTGTGAAAATGCATATACTCAGGGAAGGTTGTATTTGATTTGAGAATGTTCTAGTGATGACAACTTAGGTGCGTTTGGTAGATGGGGTTTGAAATATTGGGAGAATATAAATGACTGGGAGATTAATGTTTAAAATTGGAAGGTGAACTAAAAAGATTATATGTTCCGTTTCCAATGGGATTTTGACAGCTTTTAATGTAATTGAATAAAATATCTACTCTATCGACTTGGATCCTTAGTCCATATGTTCTAATTTAGTGGTCTTACCGCATATATTTTAATCATCGCTACTTTCAACTATGATAATCATTTTACGCATAATTAGACAAATAAGGACAAATAATCTTACTTGAAAAAAAACAATAATATTACATCCGTTTCACTAGAAATGACAATTTTTTCTTATCGGGAGGTCCCACTACACATGTTTTTCTTTTCGGGACGTCCAAATAACACATTTTCATAAACGGTAAAAGTTGTATGGACCACATTAAGTACTAAAATGTAGAACCGGCAAAATGGGCCCGATCCGGGGTACCCGAAGAAAGGGTTGGGTTGAGTTCTATAATTAGAAGTCCGAATGTGTATTGGGTCTAAAAAGCCTGCTCAAAAAAGAATATGCCCGAAAAATTTCATAATTGTTAGATAATATTAAATATTATTATATAAATACAAATGAAAAGATGTTAGAGAAAAACTTATTAATAAAAGATTCAAAATATGATTAATATATGTTGAAACTAGACGATTTTAAGTTGTCTATTGTCTTAGCTTAAATTTTTATGATGTTCATTTGTGTACGAATTTAAATTTTGATATTTATGTGTATATAAATCTATAATATGATCTATTTAATTTATTTAAGTACTTCATAATTTATACTTTTATTAAATATTAACATTTAAATTATATATATTGATTTTAATTTTATACAATAAATATATAATTAAAGATACTAAAAAAATATTAAAAAAATAATGGGCTAGGCCCGCCCGCCTGTGGTCGGGTTGAACTTCATATATCACGGTCCAATAAGGTACCGAGTGGGCTTGGGCGGGCCAAAAATTGAGTTGGCCCAATAGACTCGGGGCTTGGCCAGCCCACCCGCTCATTTTTTCACCTCTTCTAAAAAGTCAAACAATCTATTTGAAAAAACTTGTTGTTTTTAATGGAATGGAGGGAATACTAAATATTTTGTGTCTGGGCTAATTTGGTCATTGGCTAATTTTGTTGTAAAAGGACTAAAATGGAGAACGATGAAAGCTGGGCCGTTTTTGCAAATTATTATTAATATTGGGCTGAATATTTAATTAGAGTTCGGTCCAAATGGCCCTTATTACGTCTTTATCATATTCACTGGAGTCATAAATTTTTTATTCAAATTCTGAAAAAGCAATTAAATATGGCATCGTAACAGATCTCATATACAAATTAAATAGTTTAATTTAAGAAGATTGATTCTTGGATGTTAATTTCAGTTGAAAACTTTAAAATACTGTATCGTATTAATTTGAAAGTAACATTTAAGAAACCTACGACGCCGGCCCATGTGTCTCATTTCAAAATATGAATAACTAGTATTTATCAAATTAGAGTTTTATTAATATGAATTTGATTTGACCTAAAATATAATATAAGAAATGTGACTGACCTACATAAAATAATATAAGTCAAATTAATTTATTTTTTTCACAACAATTCAATAATTATGCATCATGAGTGTTTGCAATAGCTTAAACTTTTTTTAAGTGCTTAAATTAAGGAGAAGTTGGTAAAAGTGACTTATTAGAGAATTTGAAGTGTGTTTGCAAAAACTGCTTAAAAGAAGAAAAAGTTTAAAAAATAGTGTTTGCAAAATTTACACTATAGTAGCTTATTTTGAGATTATAAGTAAGATGTCAAATCATAAGTTATCCGAAATTACAAATATGTCATTAAGTTGGAGAAGTTGGTTAAAACCAACTTAACCAACTTCAACTTATTCAACTTAAATATAGAGAATTTTGAAGAATTTAAGTTGTTGAAAACACTCAAAATCAACTTTTCCTTAAATTAAGTCATAAGTTACAAACACCCACTGACAATTTGTGGCGATTTGTGCTATTACAACCAAACAGAAAAAGTTAGATTAATTTATTTGTGTTATAAGAAATTAAAGACCAAATGAAAATATCATTAAATGCAGCGAAAACATACCAGGAAATAACTTGGACAAAATTGTTAGTTGACTGGTCTGCTTTAGTGGACCACGTTGCGTAACTATAAATCTCAACAATAGTCTTCAAGTAAAAAAGACTTCAACTTTTCTAGATGCAAAACAAAATAGAAATTTATGCTCATCATAAAAAAAATAAAGTTATTTTTCGAGGAAAAAAAATTACTCAATTCATTTTAAGATACAAAAGAAGAAAAGCAAAAATTCCAAGGACTTCCAACTTCTAGGGGTTTTAGGTTTTGGTTTTATATTTTATTATTTTTTAAAGAAAAAATTAATTTGGAAAAAAAACTCACTCATTACATGTGTTTTTTTTTTATGACGAGGAACCCGCAACCGCTACCTTTGATGCGGATTTAAATCCATGACCTATCGGTCCCGGACCACTCAGCTTCATCGCTACGCCATCCCATGAGGACTCATTACATGTGGTTTGTTGCAGGCAGTAGGGCGAGTTTTTAGGCATACTAGAATTATTATAATTTCATTCAATTAAATGCGTCATGTAAAATGGACACGTGGCATGATTCACACTAATGGAATGATAGGAAAAATATTGAAAATGACATAATTCAGTTGGTACTTGGTGGTAATAAAAACAACTTATATTGAAATAAAAATAAAAATGAGTGTTTTCAAATGTAAAAAAGTTAATTGTTCTTTGTCACATTACTATTACATTGCTTTACACGTAATATATTTTTTTAATATTCGTATCGAGAAGTATGGAGATAAAATATATTTATTTTATAAATTTATAGAGTGTAGAAGCATAAAGATTCTCACCACGTAGCATACGTTACGGGTAAGCTGAATTTGGTAGACCAGTTCAAAGTTGTAAGTACCCGAAGGAATAAGTTATTAATAGAATAATAATAGTCAATAATAATACATCAATAACAACGACTAACAATATTTTGCAGGTAGCCAAACTCAAATCACTAGAGAATTAAGGTGAGGGTTAAAATGTCATTCTACCAACTGCATTGCTTATCTACGCGCAATTAGCTAGTGAACCAGATACATTCTCTCTCTCTCTCTTCTTTCTCTCTCTCTCACACACAAACGTTCTTCTACTTCTTCTGAGCCACCACTCTTTTCATCAAATCAATAGTCGCTTTGCAGCTGCACAATCTGAAACTGAAATTCTTTTGGAAAATTCTACAAATTCAAATACACAGAACAAAACAATCACGCATTTAAAACGCATTAAATTTCTCTCCCACCACCATCAACTGCACCCCCTTAATTTCCCTCCATTAATTCTCTCCTCCACTAGTCAACCTTCATCACATTACTTCCTGCACCATGCTCAAGGACTTCTAATTTCTCCTAAAAATGGCTCTTGATTTTCACCAATCAATCTTCCCGTTACTTCTCTCAATCTCAGTTCTATCGCTGCCGTCCTTCGCACAGAACACAAACCAAAATCCCTGCAATCGAACTTGCGGCAAATATCCAGTTCAGTATCCATTTGGATTCACCGACGGATGTGAAATCAAGCTGAATTGCAGCAGCAACAGCTCCGGGATCTTCAAAATCGGCGACTTCGACGTGCAGAACGTGACATCTGATCAGATTTCAGTAGCAATTCCAACAAAATGCAACCGTTCGATCGACGAATTGGGTCAACTTTTCGGTTCAAACTTCGCTCCGACATGGCGCAACGGGCTTCTGCTGGAGAACTGCAATGATTCGATAAGTGATTGCGTGATTCCCAATCGATTGGTCAGGAGTAGGATACTTCCGCAAAATTGCCGGTTCGGAATCAATGAGTCCAACATAACTTGTTATTCGTCCGGGTCTGATGATTCCGAGTTTTTGGATTATGAAAGAGTGAAGGAGAAAGGGAGCTGCAGCGTTCTGCTGTCGTCTATCATGGTGGATCTTAATGGGGATGATGGCGGCAATGCCAGCCTGCACTCTTCGGTCGTGCTGGACTTTCAGAAGGTGGAGCTCGGTTGGTGGCTCAACGGGAGCTGCAGTACTAATAACCGTTGCGATCCCAACGCGAAATGCACGACGGTTGAAGGAGAAGGAACCACGCGGTATCGTTGCAAGTGTCTCGATGGGTACGTCGGAGATGGTTTTTCCGCCGGTGGGGTTGGATGCCGGAAAGGTCAGTACGTTTATGTGCAATATTTTAATTCAATTGAGTTTTAAGAAAATTAAATACTTTTGGATATTTTGTTTCTTGGTTTTATTTTATGCCGCATACCATGTGTTTGAGTTGCTTAACTGCATTTGCATTTTTTGACTTGGAGGGAAGTCGAATTTTGACCAGTGTAAAATGCGTGTTTGGCCGATATCATACAACTCTATTGCTGGTGAAAGTGGAAATTGTTGACCTGTCTTTTAGCTGTTTTCATTAAGATTTGGATTTGGTCAGATTGATTGAGTAGTTATGAATTTGCTGCTGGATTGTCATATTGGTTAACTGGTTATGGGTTATAGGAACTGCATTAGCTAGAAGGTTTTAAAACTTATCTTAGGTATTAGGCGAACAGTACGAAATATATGCTCTGTTATCGAGCATAAGTTAGCTAGAGTTAATGAGTGAAGAAGTGGATTCAGAAGTTCACTATGCTACTTGAAGGCTGTATGCTTCCAAACCTTCATTCTTGAGTTTCATACTGATAGCATAGTATATTTGGTGAGAGATGACGTTTATGGAGTTTTATTCGGACAAAGTTATCAGTTTCTAATTCTATAATTATTCCAATCTGCAAGTTTGGCTACTGAGAAAGAAACGAAAAACTGCAAAAAGTAAAGGTTGATTGTGTCATCAGTGATGATACTTATATTCTAATGAATGGTTTACTAATAGATTACTAGTTATCCCTGAAAAAGAACAAAAAACCAAGGATTAGTAGTTACATTACTTAATAGTCTTGTCACTTGCGGATTGGATAATCACAAAAAGTCAAAGCTACTACTATTCTAATTACAAGTATGAGAAAGATCAAAGATCACAGAGGATATAAAACTCAGAGGAGAGAGATGATAGTTGATAGGTATGGTAGTAATCCATAATTTGGTCAAATCTGTTAGCTAGTTTATAGAATCAACCATAGAATAGTCATTTACTAAGTTTTCAGTTACAAGGGGCTTGATGTAGGGGATTGCTACTGAGATTGTGGATGAACATATTGTAGGATAAACACAGACAAAATATTGATCTATGTTGGGTGGATCTATTACTTGATCAGTCGGACCATAGGCGACTCTTCCAAACTCTATTTGTCGTGAAGAAGTTTTGGTGCCATAGTTTGGCTCACTATGGCAAATGAGAGTTATGCTTAATGAATTCAATGGTATAGAACGTACTTTTCAAACGTTTTCGAATAAGTTAGATGCTTGAAATATGTTACTTTTCTGGGGGCTACAGTGTTTCTTTCAAATTTGAATTAGCCCTTCATCTGAATCTCAAAGTTGGCTTTCTGCAAAAACAATCACTGATTGTGTAGTTTCTATTGATTTTTGTTTTCAGATTAATAGGTAAGCCTAGAAGTCCATCATGCATATATTTTGACTGATTTGGAGAGTCATGTGAATATTCTTCAGTCTGTAGTACATTAACACCCGGACTTAAGTTTGTCGAAACCTCGGTTATTCATCACACACAGCAAAACTGGAAGAAAAGACTCTTGAAATTGGCTGACCATTTAATACTATCATCACTGTTTCTGGTATATCATTTTTGCCCTACTAACTTCTCTTCTGTGTTGATTTTCTGTAGAAGTGTCCGGCTGCCGTGCTGCAACCTTTTCTTTTCGATGTCAGGGAACTAAAGTAGGCATTCTTCTTGGAGGTATTGTGTTTGAATATTCTTCTTGTATCTTCATCAAAATCCTATATCTTTCGTTCAGATGGATTAACTGCCATTCTGTAATCTGGGATTTACTGTTTTCTTGACAGAATTAGCTTGCTCCATTTTATAGGTATTTTTGCTGGAGCTATCTTAGTGGTGGTTCTTGCAGTCATCTACTACTGCTTGAAGACTCGAGCTACAACTTTAAGAAGCAGATTGAGTGCCAAGCGTCTGATCAGTGAAGCCGCAGGCGACTCCAGCGTGCCTCTTTACGCTTACAAAGAAATTGAGCGAGCCACAAACAGCTTCTGCGAGAAGCAAAGACTAGGAACAGGCGCCTACGGCACAGTCTACGCAGGAAAGCTCAACAACGTCGAAGTGGGTCGCGATCAAGAAGATACGGTACCGAGACCACGACAGTGTTGAGCAAGTCATGAACGAGATCAAGCTCCTATCCTCCGTAAGTCACCCGAATCTTGTCCGCCTTCTCGGATGCTGCATCGAGAATGGCGAGCAGATTCTTGTTTACGAGTACATGCCCAACGGCACTCTCTCCCAGCATCTCCAGAGAGAACGAGGCTCAGTTCTTCCGTGGACCGTTCGTCTCACCATTGCTGCAGAGACGGCTCACGCTATCGCCCATCTTCATTCGGCCATGAACCCTCCGATCTATCACAGAGACATCAAGTCGAGCAACATTCTCTTAGACTTCAACTTCAACTCGAAAGTTGCAGATTTTGGCCTTTCTAGGTTAGGTATGACCGATGACTCCCATGTCTCCACAGCGCCCCAAGGAACGCCAGGATATCTCGATCCTCAGTATCACCAAAACTTCCATCTCTCGGATAAGAGCGATGTTTATAGCTTTGGAGTGGTTCTTGTCGAAATAATCACAGCCATGAAAGTAGTTGACTTCACTCGACCCCACAGCGAGATCAACTTGGCAGCTCTCGCTATCGATAGAATTGGGAAGGGCAGAGTAGACGAAATAATCGACCCGTTCCTCGAGCCAAACAGAGACGCTTGGACACTTTCCTCAGTTCACAAAGTGGCTGAGCTGGCCTTTAGATGCCTTGCTTTTCATAGAGACATGAGGCCTTCAATGATGGAAGTAGCAGATGAGCTAGAACAGATTAGGCTCAGTGGTTGGGCACCTATGGAGGACAATATCAACATGGGTTCTTCAGTGGCCTCTACCTGTTCTTCGCCACGGTTGGGAAGTGAGAAATCGTGTAACACTTCTATAACGAAGAAGACGACGACGGTAGGTAGTAGGAGGTTGGTTGTTTCACAGAGGGATGCTCCTAGCATACCTGTAATGGAAGAGGAGAAGAACAACTCACCAGTTTCTGTTCAAGATCCTTGGTTGAGTGAACAGAGCTCCCCATCAACCAATAGTTTGTTGAGTAATGTAGTAAGGTGAACTGAATATAGCCTTCATCTGTTTATACATATAAAACTTCTCATGGGTATTGAGCTAGAGACAGATATGAGAGTTTTGTGCTGTTGAATATAGTGTTAATATATAAATGAAAATCTTACACAGTTTGAGAATGAATGTATTACACTCTCAACAGAAACTGGACTTTCCTACAGTATATGAATCCTAACTTGGGTGAACATGGAAGCCTTAACTGTAAAATATATCCTTTCTGTAACATCTTCAATCAGCTTTGGGCAAAGTTTCTCTTTACCTAGATTCCCTATCCATGGCTTCTAGGATCAGCAACTTGATGAACTCTCCTTAACTCAGCCTTTGAATACTGTCCCACAGCACGAGCATGAGGTACATTTGCTTCCCCACGAGCAAGCGCATCGACATTTTCGAGCAGGTACTGCCTTGGGAGGCGGCCTACCACGTTCCCCTCCTCGTTACCTTCTTTGTCGAGAAAAGCGAAGTGGGGAATACCCTCGACACCAAATTCATCGAGCTCTTGTTCCCACTTTGTATTATCAACGTTCAGCATTACAAAATTTACTTTGTCCCTACATAGCAAGAAGTCATAAAATCAGATTAAAGGAGAATGAGTTCTGATGGAAGATTCCCATGATTTAGTATATTATACTTGGATAAAAATGTCTCATTCATGAGAATTAAGAGGCTGGGTATGTAACAAAGGATTGAAAATCCAGTAACCTGAATGATTTCTTCACTAATAAAGACATAATGATCCAGAAAAGCCAAGCATAAGATGTGAAGTTTACACTACAAAGACAAGTACTCAGACAGCAAACCTTTTCAGATTGAAAATCCAGTAACCTGATTGATTTCTTTACTAATAAAGACTTAATGAAGCCGAAAACCCAGGCATCAGATATGAAGTTTAAACTGCAAGATGAGTACCTCGGACAGGAAACTTCTTAAATGAATGACACGTAACCTACCTATAGTAACTAGGCTTAGAAACATTTGGACAATGAATGATCAGAATTCAAAAACACACATTGACACATTCACAAACTGATATGATCAGCTAACTTAAAGAAATTCGAGTATTAAGAATTAAGATAATCACTTGCACTGCTGTTTCACTTTGTAGACATCTGGCGCTAACTCCCGACATACTTCACACCAATCGGCATAGAACTCGACAACCGTGGGTTTTCCATTCCCAAGAGCCTGTATAGAGGAACATAGAAGAAAAAGAGAAGCGTTGTAAATTCAGGAATCAAATACGCATTAGATGATTCACAAGTCTAAGGCATTCCAACTTTCTGAGAAGGAAAACTGTTTATGAATTCGATAGTTATCAATCTAGTCAAGTGGCCACAAAATAGTGCCTTTGCAAGAGTAAGAGATTTAAAACGATATATTTCACATACGAGTTCCTTAAAATGTCTCGAATCATTTTTTGCATCTCGATTCTCAAGGTCCGGCATAAAGAAATCATTTTGGTAGAAACCACAAGAAGGTCAGCTCCACATTTAGTCTACAAGCAAGGTAAAGGATCATTATCAGCCGGTTAATAGTTTTTCCTAAAAAGAATACATAACATAGTCAATCTCCAGGATTTACATACTAGTAAAAAACTGCCTGCAGAAAAAGCAATTAAGAAGCTTCACATCATCAAAAGTAACAGGCACAGCTTAACACCGTTAAGTTTTTAAAGAATTAATGCGTAAATCTATAACGACAAATGTTGTTAAATCTACCAATAGAGATTATCATGAACTGATATGCCATTGTTTCTGGAAAAGTAATGCAAATAGGAGGATCAAACCTCCTCATACGGCAATGCTACGGCAGAGAGATCCTTCAACGATGTGCCGCCAAAGTCCAAGCGTCGAGATAGGAACAATCCAACTGCTGAAAGCAGAGACACCACCGCAACTCGCCGGTTGAGACCCTTAGTTGGATACTCAGGCAGTCCAATGCCAGACGACGACGTCTCCGTCGCAGCGGCATCGACTCCAGATTCAGGCACCGGTACAGGCTCCTCCTGAACAAATTGACTATCATTAGCTAATATCAACAATGAGACTGAACAAACCAAGTCGGATCTGAGATCGGGACATAATCAGTAGTACCTCCGTCGCGGCGGAGTCGGAATTGTTTTGGCAGAAAATCCTGCCATGTCGAAGATTTTCCTTTTTAAAAAGTGAGGGGAAATTCACAAACCGAGGAGGCTGATGATGAGAGTGGAGTGACGAGCGGAATCGAGGTATGCCGACGGCGCTGGAAGTTGAAGTTACCCGTGCCATGGCGGAGCAGTGGAGGCGCGGTTGTATTTTTGCTGTGGTATAGAAGGTACTACACTTTGTTGACTTGTAGAGTTGTACGCTTGTACTCTTAAGGTTGCGGATAATGATGAGCCACACCAGATTATTTTATCGCGAGCGGTTGCAATTGGTCGTCAAATTCTACTTTCAAACGCCATCAGAAATATTGCCATAAATTTATGACTCCGGCGGTGTCTGGAAAAAGACAAATACATTTATACTCAATTCTTATATTTAACTACACTATATACTCAAGAAGACGAAAATACCTCTACTATGGGATGATCCGATCACGTGAACAGAGGGCCCGATCAAGGTCCGACCGGTCGGACACGCCCGACCAAGGGTCGATCACTACTTGAATAGTGGGCATGATCGGTCATGCCCTATCACAAGGCCATGATCGGTCATGCCCTATCACAAGGCCGATCACTATCAGGCCATGATCGGGCATGTCCGATTGGTCGGACACATCGACATGGTCCGATCACGATCCGATCATGGCCTAACATTTTTAGGTGAGAGAAGTAAAAAAGTGGGGATATTTTAGTAAATTTGGGTATATAGTGGATAGTTTTTATAAAGTTGGATAATTTTGTAGTTGTAATAGTCAAATATGATATATTGATATATTACTACTAAATTTATTGTAATAATAATGCAGATAATTAATTTCGTTAATTAATTTATAGTATTTCTGAAGTATAGCATTTATAAATTAGATTATTAGCATTTAAAAATATTGATTTTGGACGAATTTTTTAATTTTACTAGTATGATTTTTAAAATACTTTCTAAATGTACGCTTTTTTCAAATTATTAAATTTTATATTTAAACGTAATTTTTGCTGATGCAACCTGAGAAACGCTGTCGTTTTATATGGGAGCTCATTATATAAAGTCCAACTTCAATTTCCAGTCGATTTTGCGCCAAGAGGGTTTTTTCATTTCCGTTTGGAGGGTAGCAAACGTAGGCGAGGTTTTCCAAATTTGTTGCGTTAATTCGAAAATGGCAGAAGAAGCGGCGAATCCCAAAGTGGAAGCACCCGCCGAAGACCACTCCGTAGATGCAACGATTGAGTCCGGCGTCTGTGGCGGCCACGTGGAATCCACCTGCAACAACAACGGTGCTGAAAGCTCCGTCATAAACAACGACGATGAGCGCGAAAAGACCTTGGAATATGCGGACGAATTGATGGCTCGTGGCTCTGCAGCCGTTAAGGAGGGCGACTTCGCTGAAGCCACTGATTGCTACAGTCGTGCCCTAGAAATCAGGTGATATATATAACATATCTATACGTATACATTCCTTTATGAACAAAGAGCTGAGACTTAACTCGAGGTTAGGTTTAGGGATTCGGATGCCGATCTATGTGCTAGAGAACTCAATTTTTATTTTTTTTATTTTTTTATAAATAAAATTATAATTTATGCTCAAATTATATGAAAGATTCTGTGACGTTTCCTCTATTTATTTCTAGCTTACTGAACAGAAAATAAGAATTCTCTAGGTATTTGACATTTTTTTATGATCTTTTTTTCGACAACCTGAATTTGTGGTATGGTTTGAAATTGGTTTTTAGGACTGCACATTTTGGTGAACTTTCTCCTGAGTGCATTTCTGCTTACTATAAATATGGACGAGCTCTGCTATACAAAGCCCAAGAGGAGGCTGATCCATTGGGTTCAATGCCGAAAAAAGATGGTATTTCTCTAGAAGATTCCAATAAAGAAAGTGTAGCAAAAAATGCTGCCGATGGCGAATCTTCAGCTGCCTCAGTTACAAATAATGCAGAGCAAGGTGAAAAAGCAAATTATCACACGACTCTTCTTGCAGTTTATGTTCTTTTTCTAAGTGATGGTATTCTTAATAGTTGCAGCACTGATATTATAATCTACTTGTGATTATATGAGCTCTATTATGCTGTTGAACTTGTTACTCAAGATTGTGTATTTCTGAATAATATATCAGATAACTTACCTACATTTGGAGTCAGAGATGTGTAGCATTTTTAGACAGCTGAATCAGTTTGTTCATGTAGTTTTGCTTTGGATGTTCAGAGCAGGCTAATTTTCTTTCTCTTACTTCCAAATAGGTTCTTGTTAGATTTGCAGATCAATATATATATTATGTGTATATATATATATATATATATATATATATATATATTGTTTAGAAAAACATCAGTAAAACTTATGTTGCCTTCTTTCGCCTTTTAATATAACTTTTATGTGTATTATGACATCTAATATTTGTAGATCAACCTATTTAGTCATCAGAGTTTTTGCCATAATGGGATTAGCGTAGTTATTTTAGACCTTAGTTCCTCAACTATAAGGGGACAGAAGTTGATTAGTTTTACGGGGTACATGAGTAATATATGCAACCATTGCTACTAATTTTTTGTATTTTGAGAATTAGATGTAGGAGGGAATGATGAAGAAGGGGACAATGATAGCGATACTGAAGACCAAGTTGATGGTGATGAGGATGAGTCTGACCTTGATTTGGCATGGAAGATGCTTGATGTTGCTCGGGCCATTGTTGAGAAGGTCTCAGGTGACTCAATGGAAAAGATGGATATCCTATCAGCTTTAGCAGAAGTGGCTCTAGAAAGAGGTCTCTCCTTGTCTCTTATTCTCTCTATCTCTCTCTCTTGCATTTGCACACACAGAGTGGTTATCGGTCTTTGTGTGCTCATTATTATGCATTTGCTCTGTACAGAGGATGTTGAAACTTCATTGAGTGACTACTTGAAGGCACTCTCCATTTTGGAGCGCTTGGTTGAACCTGATAGTCGGCTTATTGCTGAGCTGTATCCTTTACAATGTTAATACAATTTGACTTGTATCTGTACAAATTAATGAGTAGGGCGCAAATTTTTAGAATCATTTCTGGGTTCCATGCATGTCTCCTTAACCGAAAATCAGGAATTTTAGGATATGCTTGTGTCTGGAAATTGGTTCAAAACCAGAAGAAGCTATTCCGTATTGTCAAAGAGCTATTTCAGTGTGCAAGTCTAGAGTTCAGCGACTTTCAGATGAAGCAAAGAACTTCTCAGGTTCAGAAGAAGCCTCAGCCACTACTGAGACTGGACTTACTTCCCAACTATCTTCTACCATAGGTGATTCTGCGGTAGATAAAGAATCTGAGATTGAAACATTGACTGGTCTCTGTAGTGAACTAGAAAAGAAGGTAGATTACCAAAAGATCCATGCTTGTGAAAAGTGTCTTTGCCATTTCATTAACTATTTTACTTGTTTGTCTGCAGCTTGAAGATCTTCAGCATCTTGTCTCAAATCCAAGATCTATTACTGATATCCTGGGTGAGATTATGTCCGCAAAAGCAAAGGCTATTGAGAAGAATGCTTTTTCAGCAGCAATGAGCTCCTCACAGATGGGCACCGCGAGTACTGGGGGAAAAGCAGACTCTCCAACTGTTTCTACAACTCATACAAATGACTCTGGAGTGACACATCTAGGCGTAGTGGGAAGAGGTGTCAAACGAGTTGTGATGAGCTCCACCATGCAATCTAGCCCGGCAAAGAAGCCTGCACTTGATTCCTCTAACAAGGGTGATGAGGGTACGTCTTGAAAATTTATCTTCTCAAGATTCTACTCGATTGGATGTGGGGCCAACACCAATGCAGAATGAACGAGAAGAATCCATTAAAACACTTTCAGTTTAACTACTATCGGCTTTGGATCTTCTGTCTATTACATATGTTGTCTTCAACTTGTTTGGTAGAGAAGTGGATCTTCTGGATTTGTAATTTGGCCATCTAATTGTGACTTGTCGAAATGTGAGAATTTAATTTTAGTTAATATCATGTTATATTAGTCCTGGGTAAAAATAGTAGCAACTTCAAATTAATAATATTACGAATATTAACTGGAAGAGTCTGAAATATGTAAGGTAATATGAACATATTTGAATATTTTAACAACTGGCCTATTAGCTCAGTTGGTTAGAGCGTCGTGCTAATAACGCGAAGGTCGCAGGTTCGAAACCTGCATGGGCCAATTTTTATTTAAAAAAAAACCTGTTTTAATGATGAATTTCTTTTGTTTTTTAGATTTTTTAAAAAACCTATTTTAATAAAAAATATAAAATCTTTATCCTAAACATAAAGATGGCCACGTTGGCACTCCAGAAAAACCTGAGCTGAACCAATGAAAGAAGGTCTTATCCTATCTCTTTATCTTTGCAACACCGAAGCCACCAAAACTAGATTTTGTCCTCGCCCTTACAAAACTATTTCCGACAAACTAAACTAATAACAACACTCACCACCTTGAACAACAATCACCACAAAATGGCAACCTCATCGCTACAGGCTGCCGCCACTCTCATGCGACCAGCCAAGGCTGGCCGAAGCAGCGGCGCCAGCCTCCAGCTCCGCCCTGTCCATGGCGTCGAGCCTTCCTCCGCCAGACTGACTTGCTCTCTTCAGGATTTCGCACAGAAATGCACCGATGCTGCCAAGATCGCCGGCTTTGCTCTCGCCACCTCCGCCCTCGTCGTTTCGGTACATTCGATTACACTTCTTTTTAAATTGCATCCCTAAAACAAATCGCAGTGAATTATGGATCATTTGTATTGTGAAAAGTAAAAGCATTAATTTTATTGATGAAGAGAGTGGGATATATATACAGAGATTTGTAACTGCATAGCAGTTGTTTCTAACTGATAAACTAACTGCTTAACAAACTAACTGCTTACTAACGTTTCTTTATTTCTATTAACAACTTTATTAGTTGTTATGATAACGATTCTTCTTTTTCCTTCTCGCGCCTTTATTAGTTGAAGTGTAGACGCGCCTTTATAAGTCTAGTGCTGGCGACTTTATCTTTTCCTTTTTGCGCTTTCTTCCAACGGCTCCTTTCTCTTTTCTCTTTCCTCTGCAACGGTTATATTCATATTTCTGATATTCCCTTTACGATCTTTCTTTATCTTTCTTTCTAGTTTGTTCTTGATTCTTCGGACCAGGCTTCGGATAGACTTCAGACTTCATACTTCTGATATTCCCTTGGCTGTCTTTTGTCTTCTTTTCTTCATTGATGTACTTGTTGTAGTGGTAGTTTGCTAGCTAGTTCTTCGAACCGAGCTATACTCATAGTTTTGGTTAGGATGTCTGCTAGCTGCTCTTGTGAAGAAATATATCGAACGTCCAGCTCTTTTGTCATAACTTTTTCCCGTACGAAGTGTGTATCAATCTCTATATGCTTCGTTCTTGCATGTTGAACAGGGTTAGCAGCAATGGAGGCTGCACTCTGATTGTCACACCAGATCACAGATTGTTTAGGAATTTGAATTCCTAATTCACTTAGTAGAGACTTTATCCACACCATTTCAACTGCTGTGTCTGCCAATGCTCTATATTCTGACTCCGCACTACTTCTTGAAACTACTCTCTGTTTTCTTGAACTCCATGAAAGTAGGTTATTTCCTAGAAACACACAGGATCCACTTGTTGACTTCCCCGTCGTCTAAAGAGCTTGCCCAATCGCAATCTCGCATATCCTGATAAAATATTTGTTGTTGCAGGAGTAAACTTTAGCCCTAGGTATTGTGTGGCCTTCAAGTATCTGAGTAGCCTTTTGCATGCTTTCCACTGTAGCTCGGTTGGAGATTGCATAAACTGTGACAGTTTGTTTACTATGAAGGCTATATCAGGCCTTGTTAGTGTGAGATATTGTAGCCCTCCAATGATACTTCGATACAAGGTTGGATTTGAGAAAATTGTACTGTCTGTTTTTGACAATTTTTGTCCAGCATCATAAGGTGATGGTAGAGGTTTACTGTCTATAAGATTTGCCTTGATAAGTATCTCTCTTATGTATTTAGCTTGATGTAGTATTGTATTTGTAGTATTCCTTACTACTTGTATTCCTAAAAAGTAGTTTACTTCTCCTAGTGTTTTTAATGCAAATTCAGTAGCTAGCTGTTTAATGAACTTATTTATTATTAGTGGTTCTTCTCCAGTGATTAAAATATCATCTACGTATACTAGTACTAATAGTAGTTTCCCTTGTATTCTACTATAGAAGAGAGAGTGATCTGATGTAGATTTTTTTGAAACCTTTTCTTAGTAAATGGTTTCGAAGCCTTTCATACCGGGCTCTAGGTGCTTGTCTCGATCCATAGAGAGATTTGTTGAGTTTACGAGACATGGTGAGGATATTTTTGATCTATGAAACCTATCGGTTCTTTGCATAAATACGAGTTTCTCTAGGATCCCATTTAAGAATGCATTATTAATATCTATGTGTTGTATTGGCCAACCATTTGATACCTGCTAAAGCAAAAAGTAATCGTCTCAAACCTGGTTTAATTACGTGCGAACGTTTCTTGAAAGTCAATTCCAGGTTGTTGTTGAAAGCCTTTTGCTACTAATCTAGCTTTGTACCTATCTCTTGTACCATCGGCTTTTGTTTTTATCTTATATACCCATTTATTCCGAATTAGGTTCATATCTCGTATTAGGTGGTACTAGTTCCCGGGGTTTGGTTTCTAATAAGAGCCGAGAATTCTTCTTTCATTGCTTTGTCGCCATAGAGGATTTTCTAATGCTTCCTTATCATTTAAAGGTTCAGTAGGTACAGAGTTTATAGCTGAGTATACTTTTGGCTTATAAATTCCTTTCTTTGCTCTAGTGCACATAGGATGTTTATTTTGTATTGTTGTTGAGTTGAGTTTGTTCTTTATATGCTCAGAGGTAGTATTTTGAATAGGTTGTGTAGGATTGTTTGTTGGAGGCAGAAGAGGTATTAGTTGAGTTTGTATATTATGTGTTATATTAATTTTATTTGGTTCAGTAGGGTTTTCTGTATTATGAGTAAACAGTTTGTTGAATGGAAAAACTGTTTCATTGAAGAGGACGGTTCTAGCTATGTATAATCTTCCTGATGGGTGTAGGCACCTATATCCTTTGTGTATTGTACTATAGCCTATAAAGAGACATTGTGTTGATCTAAATTGTAATTTATTTGAGTTATATGGTCTGAGATATGGGTAGCAGGAGCAACCAAAAGTCTTAAGGAACTGGTAATCTGGTTTTCTTTTGAATAGTATTTGGTATGGGGATAGTTGATTTAGGACATGTGTTGGTAGACGGTTTATAAGATAAACTCGAAGTAGTGAAGGCATCCCACCAAAAATTATAAGGTAGTGTGGCGAGAGGCTAATAGTGTTAGGCCTAATTCTAATATATGTCTATGTTTTCTTTCGGCTTTACCATGTTGTGGATGAGTGTGTGGGCAGGGATGTTGGAAATGTATACCTAAGTTTTCAAAAATAGGTTGTAGGCTTCTATATTCTCCACCCCAGTCACTTTGGAACTTCTTTACTTTTGTTAAGAATTGTCTTTCTACGAATATTAGAAACTTTTGAACTATTGCAGCTGCTTCTGATTTTAATGTTAGTGGATAAATCCATGTGAACCCTATCAAGTCATCTACAAAATGTATATAATATTTGTATCCTTCTCTAGATGGATATGGACTTGGTCCCCAAAGATCACTATGTACTAATTCAAATGGTTTTGTTGTTTTTGTTTCTACGGAAGGTAAGTTCTTTTTGGTGTATTTTGCCTACAAGCACAATTTTCACGAGAAAAATTCTTTATTTATTGTAGACCTAGGTATGTTCAACGGTTTACGTACGTTTCTAACACACTTGAATTGGGATGTCCTAGTCTATTATGCCATAGTGCTTTATTTGTTGTTTCAAGTGTTCGGGATAGAGGTGTTATTGCTACTAATACTACTCGGAATTAAAAGTAGAGGTACCACCAGTCTTGGCTTTGTTCTTCACAGTTGTAGCTTTGTCGAATGCCTGTTTGATATCCAGTTGATATAATCCGTCTTTAAGAGGTCCCTCCAGCAATGTTTTGTGTGTAGCTTTGTCCTTGACAAGACAATAATAGTCATGGAATTGTATATAAACCCTGTTATCTGAAATAAACTTGGAGACACTTAGCAGATTTTTGGAAATCTTAGGCACATGTAATACATGATTTAATAGAAACTTCCTGGTTTGAGCAGGATTTGTAATAGTAGTATAGCCAATATTTTTAATAGGAATTGAATTACCATTACCTACTACCACCTGGTCTCCTCCATGGTAAGGTGTTGCAGATTGTAGATTTGTCATATCTGCAGTTATATGAGCAGTTGCTCCACTGTCCAGATACCACTCATGTGATGATTGATTTGATGATCCAGAGGCGATATTTGCCATCTGAGGACAGGAAGAAAAATTGTTAGTTTGGAAATCAGGAGGGGTAGGTAGTAGTGGAGGATTCTGTGTACGGTTGATGGCTGCTGTATTGGCTTGATGTGGAGGATTCTGACTGGTTTCTTGTCCTGAGAAACTTATGTCAAATCTTTTGAAACATTTTATTGCTAGATGTCCTTGTTTACCGCAGAGTTGGCAAACAGCTCTTCCTCCTGGATTGAACCTTCCACTTGTTCTGCCACGATTTGTTCCCCTGTAGTTTGAGAATCTTCCTCTGTTTCTTGAGTAATTAGAGTATCCTTGACCTCCATTAGTAAAATTTGCAGTGAAAGGATAGTTTTGAGCTGATCCTTGTCCTCCGAGCTTGAGATAACATTTGCGGCGAATTTATGAGAATGAGTCCGAACTCGCTTGATTCATCAACCTTACCTCATGTGTTTGTAGTTGATTTTGTACATCATTTAGGGTGAGTGTGTGTGCTTGAGCAGTAAGATGCACACAAATAGATTCATACTCTGGTCCTAGACCAGCCAGTACAAATAGAACAAGCTCTGACTCTGGTATCTTTTGATTAATGTTGTATAACTCATCAGAAATGGTGCGGAACTTCATGATATAATCATCTATAGGAAGATCTCCTTTCTTCATGGTTTGTAATTGAAAACGCAGATTCATAGCTTTTGCAGAAGATTGAGAGTGAAATAGTACCTCAAAAGCTTTCCACAATTGGGCAGAAGTTGTGCATCTACCAATGTAGCCTAACATGGAGGTTGAAATTGAGTTTAATAGCCAACCGAATAGGTATTGATCTCTGCGCAGCCACGTCAGATAGGTTGAGTTTGGTGGTGGATGTGGATTTTCAATTGTTGGTGGATTTGCTTTGGAGAATTGTCCCGGTGGATCAATTTGAGAAGCACATCTTCGAGACAGTAGGCTCTCACAGTTGCTAGAATCTGAGTTTTCCAAAAGATATAGTTACTTTTATCAAGTTTGATAGAGATTGGATGGATATTTGGTAGTGGAACGTTGTTTGAGTCTGCCATTTCTGTAAACGGATGAACAATTTGCGAGATAGAAGATGAGATCTGAAGAAGAAGAAAGAAGATGATCTTGTGAAGATGATCAGAGGAAGAAGATGATCAGATGAAGAAGACTGGTTGAAGAATGCTTGAAGGAGATCAGATCTGAATCAGATCTGAGAAGAACTAGACGGAGAGGAAGGATTTTGGGGAAGATTCTAGAGTAAGCTCTGATACCATATTGTGAAAAGTAAGAGCATTAATTTTATTGATGAAGAGAGTGGGATATATATACAGAGATTTGTAATCGCATAGCAGCTTGTTTCTAACCGATAAACTAACCGCTTAACAAACTAACCGCTTACTAACGTTTCTTTATTTCTATTAACAACTTTATTAGTTGTTATGATAACGATTCTTCTTTTTCCTTCTCGCGCCTTTATTAGTTGAAGTGTAGACGCGCCTTTATAAGTCTAGTGCTTTGGCGACTTTATCTTTTCCTTTTTGCGCTTTCTTCCAACGGCTCCTTTCTCTTTTCTCTTTCCTCTCGCAACGGTTATATTCATATTTCGATAATTTGCAACTAATAACTTTATTGATCATTTTGGATATTGGAATAAAGGATTTTATGTTATAGTAAATGATGAAAGATAGAGTAGTAGTTAGAATCACAGTTCTGGCAGACGGCCAACATTCACAAAACACTATGGTCTGAGATCAAATAGATATCGAGAGGAAATCTATTTTCTATTAACAATTAAAATATTTAGTCTTATCCGTCTATTATAAGGGAACGGATCCAAGATTTTGAATTAGGAGGAACTAAATCTGCAATTACTAATTTGCAAATCCCTAAATGACAAAATTTACAATTTTAACGGGGATATAGTGGAACTTCTAAAGTTACAAATATAATTTCCTTATAATTGCATGTAGGCCTCATAAACTTTTAATATTTGTAGTTGCAACTCTAACATAGGAGTATATCTTAACCTGTATGTTAAGTCCAAGAAAATTCAATCATTTTTATAACAAAAGATGGTATGGTTGTTGGCAGGGAGCAAGCGCTGAAGGAGCCCCAAAGAGGCTAACCTTCGACGAGATCCAGAGCAAGACCTACCTAGAAGTGAAAGGCAGCGGCACGGCCAACCAATGCCCCACCATCGACGGCGGCGTCGACTCCTTCGCCTTCAAAGCCGGCAAATACAACGCCAAGAAGCTCTGCCTCGAGCCCACCTCCTTCACCGTCAAGGCCGAGGGCGTGAGCAAGAACTCGGCGCCGGAGTTCCAGAAGACCAAGCTCATGACCCGTCTCACCTACACCCTCGACGAGATCGAGGGCCCACTCGAGGTCTCCTCGGACGGGACCCTCAAGTTCGAGGAGAAGGACGGGATCGACTACGCCGCTGTTACCGTGCAGCTCCCGGGAGGCGAACGCGTGCCGTTCCTCTTCACCATCAAGAATCTAGTAGCTTCTGGAAAGCCCGATAGCTTCAGTGGGGAGTTCTTGGTGCCGTCGTACAGAGGGTCCTCGTTCCTCGACCCGAAGGGCCGAGGTGGGTCCACCGGGTACGACAACGCGGTGGCGTTGCCGGCCGGAGGGCGTGGGGATGAGGAGGAGCTGCAGAAGGAGAACAACAAGAATGTGGCTTCGTCGACCGGGAAGATTACGTTGAGCGTGACGCAGAGCAAGCCGGAGACCGGTGAGGTGATCGGAGTGTTCGAGAGCATTCAGCCGTCCGATACGGATTTGGGATCGAAGGCTCCTAAAGATGTGAAGATTCAAGGCATTTGGTATGCCCAGCTTGAGTAAATCTTAGATTGCTTCTTTTTTGTGGTTTAAATTTTGTTTTTTTGGTACAATGCTACAAGTTTCTTGGTTTGAGTTTATGTTGTAATTAAATATGCATGAACTCCTTGGTTTAAGATGTTGGAGAAGCATTGGAAATCCATCTTTAATTATCGAGCTTGTATATTAGCTGCTGTGGATGTGTAATGACATTTTCCAATTTCTGTATTCAAAATTGTGCATCATTCGTTTACCACACATCTTAGATAAATGACACGCGAACCGCATCTTAAATAAATGATACGTACTTCCAAAAGTGAAATTATATAATTTCCCATTTTTATTTGGTGAATAAAAAAAGGTTTTTTATAAATGGGAAAAAGAAAGACTTCTACTTTTGCTTTCAGTTATATATATATATATATATATATATATATATATATATATATATATATATATATATGAAACTCGATCATTCCTGAAAGCCAAAGAAAGAAAAGATGAAGAAAATTGAGTCTTGTTCATTCTTCAAGGGCGATGACAACTCCGGCGCCGGAATGGTTAGCGGCGTGGCTGAGAATAAACATGCAATGAAGACGACAAGTATACCACTCTATACTGCATGGGCCAACCCTCCTGTGAAAGGTGCTGGGCCCTCCAGTCCACTACCAATGCCATGATCATGTTTTGACTGACAAATCCAAGCTAGTTTTGCAATCTATGTTTACTTTTTCTGATTGGAAATTGATCAGATCTTGTTCTTTTTTCTTGTTGTATGGCTATAGTAGGTTTGTAAATCTTCTCGGAGGACAGCATTGTTCTATTATATCTTTCATGTTTTATTATTTATTTGAATTGGCAGTATACACAATATGAAATTAATTGGAAAAAATTGTTTTATTGAATCTTTTATTCTCAAATTATCCGTACATATTGTATGAATATATAAATGGGCCTCATTGGCTAGCTTAGACAAGATACATCGGTCTTTTATTTTATTTTTTTATAACGAGGAACCCACAACCGTTAACCACACGGGAGAGTTAAACCACACGAGCACACATGGCATGGCCATGGGAATTGAACCCAATATTTCGGTCCCGGACCACCCACCTTCACCACTACGCCATCCCATGGGGACACAAGATACATCGGTCTTGATTTTGTACTTGTGCGTGTGTGGTTTGTGCATGAGGCTAACTAATGTGCTACATTTCTTGCTCAAATTTTGTATAAGCAAGCTAGCATTTTGAAAGCCCTGCAACTTTATAAGGCAGGGGACATACTGACAATAACAATTAAGTGGTTTTTTATATGCACTTTGTTAGCACAAATTTGCTCATACTGACAAATGTCATTCCATGAATCCATACTTTTAAGAAGGCCAAAATTCAGGATTTTTCTGCACCTAATTAATGGTGATATGCCGTTGGATTAGGGCATTTTAGAGTTATTGAGTATGACTGACCTCTTTCTTCAAGTTTACGCTACTTTATTTGTAGCCTTAATTTATTTGGAACAAGAGTATCGAATTAAAAAATGTGTAATTCATGAAATCAAATGTATGGAAGTGTAATTACGAAATGACGACAATTTCCATGGAAAAATTTTAAATATTTAAAGTTGCAATTTAATACGATTTTCTTATTACTCAAAACTCACACCATAACTATATTCGATGCTCTGTTAATCTGAAAATTTGAAAATACTTGTTTGAGTCTTTTTTTTCCTCTAATCATGGTGGTGGTTGTTAGTTTCATTTTACCATCATTTTAATTTTAGTATTTTACTCGTTTGTTTCCATAACATTATTAATAATTTAGGTACTATAATACTTTTTAATGTATGAAGATATAATTTAAATGAAATACAAATTTTAATTGCAAATTTAAATGAAATTCAAAGTTTGTGCAAAATAAGAATTATTACAAAGTTTGCGTATTTATAAGAAATTAAAATTTTAAAGTTCGTGACTCGGCCACGTGTGCGAACATGTCGAGATCAAAATTTGTCATGTCATAATCGATTTTACTGAAAAATTAATCGGTGTAGAATTTGAAACAAATCAAAAGTTCGTGTACAAAACAGAAATTTAAACAAAGTTTGTGTATCTAGGGGAAGAATAACCCTTTTAGATACCCTAATCTAATCCTTAATAAAACTTCCCAACTTATATCAATTGCCATTTACTATTATTTAGATATGTGGCAAAACTCTCTCGTTACAACTTCATGAAAGGAAATATTCCTTTAATACTAATTAGGGCCCAGCTGGATGTGATCAACGGGCCAAAATTAAGACCTATTTTTCTCAAGACCTATTAAAGTCTAGAAAATTTATTTTCAACTGTTTCATAAGATTTCTTTGCAAATATTCAAAATTAACAACAATAACTCAGATATACCTTTTCGATTTTCTCAAACATATTTTCTCCATCAATATCTCATTTCTTCATGCTGAAATGCAAAGAAGATGAAGCTGATGCCATACGAAATGCCCACCAAAATCGGCATCCCTGACAAAATTCAAAACGCAAAATCATCTATAATCAAATTGGGCTAAAAAAAAACCCAGAAAAAAATAAAAAAATAAAATCTCTCACCATATTTTGTGAGTTTAGTAGGATGATTCATTGAGGTTGATGAATTCTCCAACACCAGAAACATGGAGCTAACAACAAACCCACTCCCATATTTCTCTCTCACAACTCTCTCTCTCATATCCAAAGACCAAAACCCAGATCCCCCATGAATCACATCCTCGGCTACAACCTTAATAAACAAGAACAGCCCAAGCCAGAATCCAAATCTGCCCAATTTTCTGATTCTTGATGAATTGGGATCAGCCCATTTGATCAAATTGACGATACAAGCAGATGAATATAAAGGGATCCAAAAATACCAATCTAACATAAAAAACACACGAGTAAAAAAAAAAAAAAACTCGCGATTTCGGATTAACGTAGTTAAAATCTGGATCAAAGAAGTTACCCGGGTCGTTGAATTGGAAAGAAGTCGATAGAGCAAAAAGGGAAGCCATTAACAGACAGCAAACTCCTTGTAATGATTTTTTGCTGTCTGAAGTCATTTGTATTAGAGATTCTTTCTCCTTGTCAGCAACTTTCTGTTAATTCTTCGAAGGGTGCTTTAATTTTTTCAGTTTTGACTTCTGGAGATGGTAGAAAGATCAGTATTTTCTTTATTGTACATTATTTCATTTTTATATAAAAAAAAATGGTAATATTTATTATATTTGCCCTCTTGCATCAGGAAGTGAAGCCAAAGTTATTGCTCTTGACATTATTATTACATTAGTGTAGATCTTATAATATTATTTGAGGATTAATTTCTTAAGCTCTAGTTCAATTATCAACTAAACTCAAAGGTCACCAGCAATACGCTCATATTAAAAGGATAATCTTGATAGATATCTATATATGTATCTAATTCTAATAAATGTATTAAAGAATTAGAGCACATGCAGAGTGGGGACAGCCGGACATTATACAGCAAATGCATCTGAGGCATGGAATTCTTTTGATAGTAAAAGGACAATACTTATGATGGATTCTTGATGCTTTTTTCTTCACATTCATAATTTGTTTCAATGTCTACAATTGCAATAAATCTAGGGCCCCATTCCTTAAGAGAATTACATTTTTCCAAAGAGGAGAAAAATTCAAATTTGGTCATTTATTATGGTTTATGTTCGATTTTGGGCATTATTTATTGTGGTCGTGTCCAACTTAAGTCTTCTCTAACTTATTAAATCGTTCGATTTTGGTCATCTGTTGGAGATTATCGAACACACGTCTACTTAAAAACTCACACCCTTTTGTTTATGTGTATATTATTCTTTTTATATTAATTTCTTTTTTAAATAAGTCGACAAGTTTCTCGATGAGCTTCTGCTCCCTCAACAATTGCCTGTGGAATTAAAGAATTTGCGTAATTGTGGACCTGTATATTGTCGGAAACCTGAATAGAAACTCGTATGCCTCCGCCAAATCCGAGGGTGAATCCTTCCAATTTTGACAGAGGACCAAAATCACATCATTTTACGAGTTAGATGATCAAAATCAAACATGATCATAATAAAGTTCTAAAATCGGATAATTTTACAAGTTAGAGGACTAAAATTAAATATAATCATAATAAATGATCAAAATTGGACGAAAGCCATAATAAATGACCAAATTCGAATTTTTCGGGGATGTGTGTGTGGTGGTGGTGGGTGGTGGGTGTCATAATAATTTAATTATCTTATTGTTGATTTTTCTTAATGCTTTCCTTTTTAATTTTTTCTTATTTTTATTCCCTTTCTTATTTTATTTTATCTTACTCCTTTCATTTGTAATTTTTTTTCTTATTTTTCCTTTTAGTCTTTTTCATTGTAATTTTTTCCTTCTTATTTTTACTTTCAATAAACTTCAAGATCTCTCTTTCTTAAAAAGTTAAAGGAATATTTATGGACTTCTTTGTGTTTCTAATTTTGTATCTATGTTTTTTTAGAAAAACTATATATATGTGTTTTTCATATCAAAGTGTTCAGTTTTCAGCCCACCCTACTAACGAATCCTAGATCCGTCCCTGTCCAACACCACTTAATCCGAGACCATGTCGAGAAAAAGGATATCAGGATGGAGAAAATTCATACTGATAAGCAAATGGCAGACATACTGACCAAGCTGCTAGCTGAGAATAGATTGAGAGAACTCTTAGTTTAGCTGGGTCTGCTAGATCCTACTGACCCAAGTCAGTAAAAGGATCAGTACGAAAAGTCGATTAGTCGGACTCGCATACTATGGTTCAAGCGAGGTGAACCATACAGAATACTCGATAGGGGGGGAACGTGAGATAAATACTAAACCTTCAGTATCACTAACAACTGGTGTCACCGACATGTGGTATCAGCTGACTACTATGTTCAGCTGACAGGTTTGAGCGTTAAATTCAGTATTTACGTTTAGTGGCATGCTTCACATTTATTTCCCGCCATTAATTCTTAAAGGATGCATTCAGTAAAACTGTTTTCCGCCATTTACTGTAGCGCATTAAATGCATGTCATCTCACCTTACTCCAATTTGCAAATCTTTATAGGCAGCTAAGTATTCATTCCGTTTAAAACATCAAACCCTAACCGTCTATAATAAATCAAGATTAAATCTTAACCGTCAGATCTGAAAATCGCTTGGTATTCAAATCATACTCAATCTTCTCGCTTATTCTTCTCACCTATTTCACCATTTCGAATTTTAAGAGCTCTACACATAAGTGCATCTAAAACTTCTACTACCTCTTAAGCTCTTAATCTACGGTAAATTTCTCATATCGTTTATGCAATTCTAACTTACTTTATTTTCAAGTGCTACCACTTGTTTTACATATTATAGATCAAATGGCGTTATAATCAAATATAGTTCAAACTCCTACCGATATGAACAAGATCATCCAAAGGTCAGAGAGTTTGTTTCGAGCCAACGATGGCGTTTCAAAAATCGAACTCCCTTATATGGAGAATATTTACATCGCTCTTCAGACATCTGGCCTGAAGATGCTCCTGACGAAGCAACCGAAAGCTTGTCTTCCTCAACAAGTGGTTGAATTCTACTTCAACCTGCATCATGATGAGGATACCAACGTAGAGGTCACAACAGTGAAATTCTTGAAGGAAACTTCTTTGCAAAAGTGGGAAGAGTGTGTCGCTCACATCAATATTCTTGAAGCGCTAACAACGGCTTTCGGCCTTCCCGACTCATGCGTTTCTCCAATCGGATATAAAGAAGCCTAGATCAACGATAATATTAAGGCGTTTCTGAAGGAAATATTAGGTTAGGAATGATACCTTCCTCCTTCGTATGTTGTTGCAACTCTGATTGTTGCTCGTGTGTCAGATCTTCTGATCTGTGTCCCGGCCTTTTTCTCCCTCGGGTGGTCAGAGAACTGGAGAAAATATGATTACAGTCTCTCCACACAACTCACGCACGGTGTCTCTTTCTTTTGTGTATGTGTGTAATATTTCTGAACAAAATACTAATATATATATGCTTCAAAAGCTAATATAATATTAATATATTTGTAGCTCATTAATTTAATTATATTTCTAATGGGCTTCCACATAATTAGCCCATAATATAATTAATTAATCTACTGGGCTACTAATATTTATCAATTAATTGGCCCAGCCAATTAATTCCAGATAAATAACATTATTAGATAATGTTAAAATATATTAATCTATTAATAATGATTTCTGAGAGACAATAAATAACTAGGCAACTAATTGGGCCAGATCAGGGATCTAATACAAGAAATAAAGCTGGGCCTCAAATTAATTAATTATCTATGCTCAAACCCGAAGCAAAATTAATTAATAAACACGCATTCATTCCACTAGAGAATCCGTGCTGACTTACCCCTTTATCCCAAATTGAGCAAGGGCTTGTATTTTAGACTTAATCGATCTCCGTATTTAAGATAGAAATATTCGTTAATTAATTAAGCTCACTGACAGCTTAAATTAATTAACATCTTATATGCCTGGGTAGTACCACTCGACCTTATTAACACACCTGAACTTAATCAACCGGCCGAGTTTAGTGTGCTAATCCTTTCGAGTTCCTCAGGGGATATTATCAACCCATTTTACTAGGATACGATTGCAAGATACAACCAACCATCCTGAGCCACAAATAACTACTAACACCCGAGATACGTAGATCTAGTCGCGATGACGTTCACCATAGTAGGTCAAAGTGATAGATAGCCAAATGCACTCAGCTGAAGTCTTACCAAGCTTAAGACAAGCTAAGTCACCGAGATCTTGGTTCTCCACTAAGGTCAGTTAGGAGAACACATCTCACTGTAATCCATCAATACACCACCTTCGGTGTACCAAGAAAAGACAAGCAGCCTAAGACAAGCCACTTCTTATCTAAATCGTAGCTTAAACCGACAACTTATCCCGAAGTTGTCTCGGATGTGATAACCTGTTTATATCTTGTCGGCTCAACCAATTTGTGTTGTCTTCTCGTGATACCCGACATACTACACAAATCTAACTTTTGTACAAGATAAAGGATTACATGTGCAAATATATACATTTATCAGATAGGAGAATAAAATAGTGGTAAGGACAAAAACACATTGTATACAAACATAAAAAGTGCTTCCAATATACAAAATCCCAACAGGTTTTGCGTGAGGTATGACAAATCCTTCAAAGCCGCTTTCCCCAAAAGTCGGCCTCCCGCCGTAATACAGAGGTCCGGCTTACATTGTCCTCCACATCCTCACTAGCGCAGCTGGATCATTCGATCGCTTGTCCAAGCCTCGACCTCCGCATTATGATGGATAAAGTAGATGGAGTCGGAATCAATTGGGCTCGCTTCTTTCTTACGTAACCGATAGCTCGATCGCAGTAAATTTGTCTATGGCGATGACGATGAGAGTAGACTATTGTCGATAGGCAACCATCGTATGGGACTAAAGTTTCAAAGACTGGTCGAAGCTTCGGTGTTCTCAAAAGCTTCGTTCAAGATATGAAGTACTTCGACAAGAAGCAAGTAAAATTCATAATGAGGACTACTCGCCGAAAAGTCTAACGGCCGTGGAACCGTATTGAAAAGGTCATCTACTGACTTGCCTCCATGAGCCAAAGAGCCTAAGCTAAAGAAACTATCGAAAAAGGAAGTTTTTAAGGCTGATTCTCCACCCCCTCCACAAGTGGAGACAATACTGGACTCAGACACTGGCATGGAAAGTGCCACGATAAAAGATAAAGTTTAGAGAGTCAGCACTGAAGAGACTCAGTTAGAGCATGATGCTGATCCAACTACTAAAGTTTCTTCAGAGCTACCAACCACCGTTCAGCTGACCATGCTTGGAGCTAAATCTGAAGTCACTGAACAAATTACTGAGATAGCCAACTATCAGGATTTGGTGGATTTAGCAGTTAGGGCAAGAACTCTGATGCTGCTGAGGTTCCTTAACTGAGACATTCTGGAAGAGACTATCCAGCAGTACTCAGTGCCTACTCTCTTGGCAGAGGAGCAGCAATTGCAGTCTGAGATAGGATTTAGGGAACCCTCAGACATTGCTTCCTTCGAGGATCTGAAGTCAGCCATGCTATATTTGCTTGAGTAGAAGACTGCCTCCTCGTCTGCCAAGAATACTTCACCCAATAATGACCCAGCTGATGATGACTCAACACCCAAGGATGCAGTGCGGGGAGAAGGGCGAAACTCCTAGCGAGAAGGGCGACTCACCACCTCCACCTCCTGAATCTGGTGCCGCCCCAGTTGCGTCTTCATCTGGGACAAAGAACAACTCGCAGCCTCTGAGCAAAGGATCAGTAGCTCATCTTATCAGATAAAACCTATAGTTGTTGTATCCAAGAGGAGCATCAACAGATCAATTCAGAAGCAAGGAGACAAAAATTGTCTCCTCGGCTAAGGATGTGCACCCGAAATGGTCACAAGACACTCAAGTGCTCGGGATTGAGCGAATTGTGCCCTCGCTGGAGAAGTCAAGAAGGCCTCTGAAACTTCAACGCCAAGCATTCAGGAGATCGTTGAGACAACTCTAGCTGCTCAAAAGACGGACTTAGCCACTCAGTGGCAGCAGCTGCTTGAAACTCAAGCCAAACAATTCTCTGAGCAGCTTGCTGTGGTAATGGCTGAAGTCCAGAAGACAATGGATAAGAGGAATGGAGTTTTATCATCCAGTGTGGCTCAAGCTCTTACTCAACAAGCCACATCTCTCGACCTCATCCAGATCCGACTCCATGAGGTTACTAGACACATCTCTACCGCAAAGACAAAGCCCATACCGATACCCCTGATCAAGGAGATCCGCCTGGATCACAAAAAAGATTAGGACAAATATTGTGATGTCGTCAAGGACCTCAACTCCTCCTTCACCCAAATCAAAAATTCTCTCTACAGCCTATGAGATGATGTAGTCACTGTCAAGACCCTACTGACCCCGATTGATGATGCCAAAAAGGGAGAAGTAGTCGAGTTTGTTGATTCTCGGATATGAAGATATCAAATGGGCTACATCAAACTCGCATGCCCAGTAACCCATGTGTGGTATAAGGGGGATGGGGAAGAGAAAAAGGGGGAAGAGATAGAAGAGATTGAGGAGATTAGGAGAGAGCACATTATATCCAAAATAGATCTCCCTCTCCACAAAGGAAAGGAGAAGGAAAAGGCTACTGAAGGCCAGGGCAGAGCCTCAGGAGCAAATTATGCTGGCAGTGCAAGCTGGAGGATAAGGTGAAGGATCCTCAGCTCAGGCACACATTGATGAAATAGCTGAATTCATCGAGGGGACGTTGCCAATTGTGCCGAAGAGGCATGGCAAAGAGATAGCTACTGAGAGCTCTCCCCCTCCATCGCCTAAGTTTAAGAATAAGGAAGAACAACATGCGTATGATGAATTGATGGCTCAGCAGCTACAGGGTCAGCTGGATCACAAAGTGAGAATAGAAGAACCACTATCCGAAAGGCTAAACAAGAAAGCTCCTAAACTTACAGCTGAACAGATTGCTGAAGAGAAAGCCTTATGGGACACAGTTGAGATAAGCATCGACTTCACAACTAAGGAAAGGCTCACAGATGAAGCCAGAGATCGACTGAGATAGGCTGAATTGATAGAGCAAAATGTCAGAACTAAAAAAGCAGCTAGGGAAGCCATTCCAGTTAAGAGGAGAGAGATCCTAACTACACCAAAATTCTAAAGAGGCGGTGGACAGAAGCCACATCTCAGGAAACCTCTATTCCGTCGCACTGACAAGTGGATCCCATGGAACCCGCATGAGTAGTGGGAGAGTCTAAGGGAATATTTCATAAAAAGCTACTATGTAAGGCAATGCTATCCAGGCGACATTCTAGTGGACAAATTGTTCGATCAGTTCTTGTATCAGTATGATCCCAACTTCCGTGCTCAGAATATCATGATTCTTCATAAGGAAGGAATATCACTGAAAGTGCCTACATTCGCACGTCCGACTCCCCCCCATGACTCTTGAAGGTAACATATGCACGAAAGAGATAGAGAAAGAGGTGAAGATAGCCATGGAACGCAACGAGTCTGTCCTCCCGCATGAAAGGAGATCTTCCACGCATACAACATCTCGTGGAAGCCATCTACAAATCCTATGGCTAGAACTTCCAGAGAGCAAGTCTCGCCGGCTTCAAATCGAGAATTCGGAAGTTCGGATCGCAATAGCAAGCAGACTAAGTTGTCTTTCGCTGTTTACCTTTCTCTTTTCTTCTTTTGGTAGTGTAGTACTCGATGTATATGTAACCATTTCTCTATCAATGAAATCAGGACTTCACTTGGCCGCACAACCATTCATTGTCTTGTGGCTATGTCATTCATTATCACGACCGATCACCGAAGTGATCAACACACACTCACCGTACTTAATTTCTTCGATGTGCCCCGATGTAACCGTTAATCCGTGTTGTAGTTCTTTCATTTGTTAGTGGCTAATGGTTTTGGCATCATCAATTAGGGGGGAATTGTAGGAATATGAGTCGATGGACGGGGAAATTGTTGGGAGATGATTCAATACCTCGATATCGAGTAATTGTTATATAAATGTTTTAAGGAGGAATTGAAGATCCCCAAACCCCCGAGTGTGTGATGCACCGACATGATGTAATAAGGCTAGACTCGCTTTGATCTTTCTATATTAGTTTGTCTAAGTCCCGTAAGGGGTAAATTGTTGGGACCGAACTTTAGTAGAGAAGTTAAAGTTCCGGTAACCCTATGTCCCGTTATCGGTTCGGTAGAGCTCGTCTCGTATAAGAGCTCGTAGTTTGTCTTCAAGTCAATAGCCGGAAGCACTCAATAGAAGATCACTCTTCAACCGACTCGTAAAGAAGACTCATTATGATCATCCTTGATCTATCGAATGAGCCGCAACTCGCTTGCGCACCGTACAAAGGAAATCGATGCACCGACTTTATCAATCGGATGTCAGCAGAGGAACACTTATGCTCGAGGTTCAGAGGAAGTCAACTCAGCTAGAAGACTGATGTCTGATAAGTTTCACCTACCTCTATACCTCGACCAATGAGAAGCAAGAAAAGCTTACATGTTCTAACACAAAAGCTGCTCTCATGTACCTTAAGCTAACCACCCTCTGCAGCGGCATTCAACTTAAATGGTTGTTTCCCTTGGAGTCTTGTGACACGTGGCATGGTCCCCTCCAACGGATCTATACATGGGTCACAACTATATAAAGAGATCATCTTCAAGAATTGAAGATAAATGAACAACAACAATGGGAACAGAGACCAAGAAATTCAAGAATACATACTCAAGCACTCTAGCAAGCTTAAAGCTACATCCAGCGAAGAACTAGAAATCTTAGAGATATCCTAGTAGTTCTTTACTCTAGAGTTGTTTCCGGTCTCTTTTCAAAGCTAACCTTGTTAGATCTTAAGCTTAGACACTTGAAGGAGTTCACTGATGAACAAATTATAATTTTTGCAAGTGCACGAATCGGTGTTATACCTAATCTAGCAACTCCCGAGGTCGATCTCACAAGGACTCAACTGGGTTCTAATTATCCTAATTATTTCACTAACTACTTGGTCCTAAACTGGGTTTGGTTTATTCTAAACTACAGAAGTAAAATAGCAAGAAAGTAAAAGAGCAAGTAAAAGCAAAGCAAAATGGATTAATGGGTGTGGTTTCAAGTTTGATGAAGAGTGAAGAGGTCTAACAATCACTATGTCTAAGATGATCGATTAATTCACATTCTCTAGCTAACATTTATGAATTTCTTTTGTTGGTTCATCTACTAAGGCTCTAGGGATTCCGTATGATGGCGGGAGATCTCTAACTTATAATCCTAAGGGTCAATCAAGTGATCATATCATGAACCTAAGGATCGTATCATGCTCAAGGATTTAAAGAACCATCTAAACTATCCCAAATCAATAGTGACAATCTAGGCACTTAATTGTAGGTCTAAATAAATAATCGGGTATGATCCGCCGTATTACCTATTACCTATATTCTCTACAATTATCTAAGATGATGGTCAATCACATTAACGAATCATAGAGAAATCAAAAGCAGGCTCAACAATTAAGAAACAAAACAATTCATTCATTGAAAAACTAGGGTTTGAATCAATTCATCAAAAACATAGGTCCTGCTACACCCCCACACAAGCGGATTTAGCCACTCATATTCGTAGGAAAATAATCACAAAAGATGCTAAAATAATCCATAGAATTCAAGTATCAAAAACCCTAAACAAAACTGAGAAGGAATAATACAACCTAGAATCTAGCGGGTTGATCCTCGCACTTTGTTCTCGGGTTTTGGTCTTCAATCTTCGTCTTGAATATTCAACGGAGGGATTCTTTGGGTGTTTCTCTGCTTTGGAGGGTGGAAGAGGTCGAAAATATGGTGTGTTGTCCGAATGAAAGAAGTCCGGAAGGGTTTATATACGTTTCGGGCCGAGAAAAACGATTCTAGGACTAAACAGACGCAGACCGCGGTCCAACACAAAAGGCGGACCACAGTCCGACTCCCACGAAAAGTCCTATTTTTGAGTCAGAACAGTAGGGACCGCGATCCGACTGTTTCGGCCGAGACACTCCCGACTGCAATTTTTTGCACTGACTAGTTTTGGAAAAAATGCGATATCTCCTTCGATAACCGTTCGATCGTCACGAAACTTTTCCACAATGTTCCTAACACATAGAAGCACGATGTGGACGGTGGAGATCAGATTCTAAGATTTTTAGATCCATATGCCACGCGATTTCCCAACTGCCTTGTTACAAGAGCTTCGTAATACGGTTTCTTCAACATCCGGTTTCAAATTGTAATAACCCTCGGGTTAATTACACTTAATTATCACGAAAAGAATGAAGTGTACAATGAAGGGTGTAGGCATGTATACGTATGTGGTTGAAATACCTTAAGATTATAATTCTTTATAAAGAGGCCAAAGTCAAATTGAATACTTCACCTTCTAGAAGAGAAGGAGTTGAATAGAATTTATTTGGCAACATGGAATCAGCAGGAACGTATAGCCTATTACCATGCAAAGCTATACCTACGCCTAGCATGAAGGACTCAGCAACTTAAAAAGTTCTATAAATAGTAGATGATCCTGATGAAAATTTTACTCAAATTCAAAGCGTAACGTAGTAGACTTTGAGAAAGAGTTAAGAAGAGGATTAAACTGAAAGACCAGAGAAGGACCGAAACATTTCAGTAAAGTATAACAAGGTGGGTTTTACTTCCTCAAAAACTATCTTGAGTTATTAAGCTCTATGAACTGCTTGTTTATCCATGAAAGATATTTTTGTGCGTTCTACTTGGTTAATGCTCTGACTTAATCGATCGAGATTCTTGACTGGCCTAAAATGCTAGCGAGAATTGTGTACACCATTGTTAGTAGTGCAATGGGTTGATCTCCATTGTGTGCTAACTAAGGGAGAGGACCTATGGGCTTCGGCTTTAAGTCTAACGGTTGGGATCTCTGGGTGATGACCCGAGATCGAATGATTGTGGGACTCACTGGGCTGTACCCAAAGTCCGAAAGGAAGGAAGGGGTAAAGTGAGAGTAACAGTAGAACGTGACAGCGCGCGCACATAAGTAAATGATGCTAATATGATTGGGAGTGGCTTTTGTTTAAAAACCTTCCAAGTCATACGATTTATGCATGGATAAATTATTTATAAAAATGTTTATGAATTGATTCACCCACTGAGTACACTAGTGCTCAGCCCAAATATTTTCAAAATATTTTACAGACTGATGATGGAAGTGCGGGAGTGGAGGTGCTGAATCGGTCTATTATGGCAATCGAGTTTTCTATTTTGTTCAACTATCCGTCCTGTTTGAGACGTTTCCGTCGTATATTACACACTACCTCTCTTGTTTCTACCGAGGTAGTTGGATCTTACTTATATAAATATAAGTTTACCGAATTTCAAGTCTACCGAAATACAAATCTCTCGGCCGTTCTACCGAGTCCAAATAAGTTTGTTTTTCCCCTTTTCTTTCCCCCGCTTCTTTCACCCCCTCCCCGGGCCGCGCTCCGGCCCAGTTGCCTTCCCTCGGGAATTTGGGGCGCGTGACAGAGTGGTATGGAGCCGAATATGCTCCGGACCTTTTTATTCTCCGGATTTCACCGAACATGCTACTGAAATTTTTATTCTACTGAGTTCAAATCAACATGCTATCGAATTTTTTTCTACCGAGTGTCGCCGTAACGTGAGCTACTAACCCTATCTACTGAGTTCAGTAAGCTACTGAATTTGTCTACTAAGTTCAGTAGATGAATCTGAAGATTGTTTCCGTGGATTTGTATTCATTCAAGGAGGTCTAGATTTGATTCGCTAGACTTTAATGTGTCAGTGTCAATTATTATCCAAAGAAAATCTAAATTTTCAATGACTCTCAAAGACCCTCTCCACTCGCCATTGAGATTTTAAAAAAGGGAATTTTCAAGCCGAAAGTGGAAAATAAACGAGGAGATGATGAGTATGTAAAGAGGAGATGATTATTTGAAATGTGAAATGATTGGTCGTGTTAGGGACTTGTGAGCCCTTACGACTCAAGAAAGGAATGATATGGGTACTTTGTTAAATGAATGATTGTCATGTTTGGGACTTATGAACCCATATGACCAATGGTCGTGTTAGGGACATATGAACCCTTACGATGCAATAAGGAATGATATGGAAAATACCTTGTTGAAGGTGCGATTTTTACGGGACTTGTGAGTCCACATGATTAAAGTTGAAATGTGAATTAATTCAATTTCTTTTTCTAAGTCCTTTAGATGTGGTAAAGGATCTGCTGGACCTCTGGCCGAGGCGAGCTTTGGGTGTAGAGTACACCCGAATGTGAATTTGGGTACTAACGAACCATAATTGAACCGCTAACGAGTCGATACTCGAACCGATCACGAACTTTACTAAACTGCCTACTAATACTGGACGCTACTGGATGTTACTGAACTGATAATGGATACTACTGAACTGAATCCTATTGAAATGTCTATCTACTGAACCATACTGAGCTCCTCTACTGAAGTTCTCCACTGAAACCGAGTTTCACACAAACTCAGTAGATGCGCGCTATAAGAGTAATAATGCTGAGATAAAGTTGGAATTTGTTGGAATACTCAGTTACATACTCCTATGATTTACTGCGTATTTACCTACTGAACGTATTACTGAACTGCTACTGAGTACTACAGAACCACTACTAAACTACTACTGAGTAGTCTTTGAACCGCTCTACCGAGTTCTCCTACCGAACTCTCCTACTCGAACTATTCTACCGGGAGTTCTCCTACTGAACTCTCCTACTGAACTATTCTACTGAGTTCTCCTACTGAACTGTTCTACTGAACTCTCCTACTGAGTTTTCCTAATGAACTACTGAACCTTCCTACTGAACTTATCTACTGACCTTTCCTACTGAGTTTTCCATCTGAACTACTGAACCTTCCTACTGAACTTATCTACTGACCTTTCCTACTGAGTTTTCCTACTGAACTACTGAACCTTCCTACTGAACTTATCTACCGACCTTTCCTACCGAAGTTTTCCCTACCGAACTACCGAACCTTCTTACCGAACTTATCTACCGACTTTTCCTACCGAACTTTCTTATCGAACTACCGAACTTTTCCCGAACTCTCCTACCGAACGTTCCTACCGAGCTTTCGTCTCGAACTTTTCTACCGAGCTCTCCTATTGAATTTTTCTACTGAACTTCTCCACCGAATCCCTCTACTGAACCTACTACTGAATCTGAACTCGCTACTTGATGCGAGAGTAGCGCAGTGCAAACGCAGAATGGGCGTCTGATGTCCGTTTTGGCTCCATAATATCTTTTCGGAAAGGGAATCGCGTTTTTGATTCAACTCACTGCTTTGCAGTGATGTATGGGCTCGAAACAGCGTTTGAGATCATCTAAGGCCCGAAATCAGCATTTCAATATTTTTCGAATTTTTAATTTATTTACGTTTTGCCATTTGGTCTTTGCTAGCAGTAATTGTACATATTTGTAAGACTTCAGCCGCAAACTTTTTACCCTAATATCAATTTCGAGAATTTCCTCAATTCTCTGGTGGATTCGGAATTAGCACTAGCTGTTCGACGGTTTCTCCGACTGCGTCACTGCTGAACTTGAACTCGCCACTGAACCCGAAAATGCTACTGAACCTGAATTTTTCCTACTAATCTTCCTACTGAATTGTCCTACTAACATTGCTACTGAATTTTCCTACTACATTTCTCTAATGGACTCCTTCCTACTGAATCTCTATATTGAACTTTTCTGCTGAACATACGACTAAGCCAATGGTTTCTATTAAACCAATAACCGTATATTATCTTTTCTCCTTCAGCTTTACAACAGATGCTATTTTCCTTGATTTTCATACTGTTCTTTTTAAACCAAGCAAGAAATTTAATTAGGGACCAATTTGCAGATGGCCGCGGGAAAAATCACCGCTAGGAAGAGCATCCCTATACGCCGACCCAACCTTGTACAACGATTTAGGAACTACTTCAGAGACCCATCTCTGTCCATTGGTGAATTCGTCACCATATACTTCCAACTGTGGCAGGAGGCCAAGATGGAGGTGAAGGACTTCGAGGCTTCTAATCGCCTCATTGAACAACTACCCTCGGAGTGGCATGCTTGGACACAATATCAACTAGATATTAGTGTCTATAAGGACCCGGTTACCTACTAACCCGTCTGCAGTTTTCCGGCACTGGTGTCCTTAGTTTTTGACAAATGGATTATGGGTGACAAACTCTTGATGTCAGAAACTGGATCCTGTAGTGCGGCACCAAATGTAATTTTCCGGCCACAACATCCGGGCCCAATATGAAGTGGTATGATCCCAACGATAACAACACCCTCTTGTTGTTTACTATGGGAGAGAAGGTATACGAGGCAGGACCATCCATGTTGCCACAACAAGACTTACCTGTTGAGGAGCAAGTTCAGACTCCTAGGACACGGGAAATAGCAAGGAAAGGCACACACGATGCTATCGAACAAAGGAAGGGGAAAGAAGTGGTAGAAGATCCCGAGATGTAGATAGAGGAGTAGGAATACCTAGTAGGCTCTTTTTGTATTTTTTTAGTTGTATAGACAGCATTAGTTTTGTTGTAAAGATTGCCCGCATGATGGTATTGTAAATTATGGTTTATGAAAAGTCCTTTGAAAAATGATTGTTCTAAAGCACTTCGTTATGTGTCAATTGAATTCAATTACTTCTCAACAATGCATTCTTTCTTGAGAAATATTAACCGGATTATTATCACGTAATGGCCGACTAACAAAGAGCTCAACAACAAGAACCGATAGTTCACCTTTATCCCGGAGCGTACGTTTGAAGTAAAATTCCGTAAGGAGAGACCTCCTACTTTTAATGGTATGGGGGAACCTATAGACGCCGAAAATTGGATTCGAGCAATAGAAAGAATCTTCGACTATATTAGGTGTGAAGAGAAAGACAAACTAGAATGTGCCACATACCAATTGATTGAAGAAGCCGACTTTTGGTGGGAGTCCACGAGGCGTACTATGGCCGAGGCTCAATACGCTACTTATAAGTGGACTCGATTTTAAAACCCGAGTTTTTAACAAAGTATATTCCCCGAGAGTTACCGCCAAAAGAAACATAATGAATTCTAGAATCTTAGGCAAGGGGACGAAGACGATTCATCGAGTATGATAGAGCTTTTACTCGCTTATCGAGATATGCACCAAATACGGTAGCCACAGAGACGCAGTAAAGCGTAAAAATTTAGAGGTGGACTACGAAGTGAGATTGCAAGTATCTCTTGGCAGCATGGGACGGATGACCTATGCCGATGTACCGAGCGAGCTCTTTACATAGAATCCGTAATGCCTAAAGAAAGAGAGAGACAAACTAGTGCAAGTACCGCAATACGACAATAATAGAGGAAAACGAAAATGGGAAGATAGAGTTGGTGGAAACTTTAATAGAGGTGGAAGACCATGGAGAGGGTACTAGCAAAGAACAACAGAGACCACCACCACCACAACAACAGCTTCGACTAGGGAGATGCCCATATGTCCGCAATGTCATAAGCCTCATATGGGGAGTGTAGGATTGGAACGAATAAATGTTACCAGGTGTGGAAATGGTGGGCACTATGCAAGGGACTGCCCCAATCAGCGGAGGATGGAAGGGGCACCTGCAGGGTGGAGACCACCAGTATACCCTATTCCACAACAACCGTTCCAAAGGCCAATGAGAAATCAAAGGCCAATGGGAAATCAAGGAGTAAATGGAAATCAAAGGCCTAACGGAAACCAGCGACAAAATCAAAGGCCGCCACAGCAAGCAAGGGCGTGTGCCTTAAATCAGGAACAGGCAGCACGAATGCCAGGAAACCTCGCAAGTATGATTTACTTGGGCAATCTACCTGTCTTGGCTTTGTTTGATACTGGAGCTTCGCATACATTTATTTCAAAGTTTATATGTGAAAAGTTACACTTGAAGACTGAACTGCCTGAGTATACCCTTAAGGTTAGAATTGCTTCAGGAGAAATAATAACTTCAGATGAGATAAGTGTTAACCAGGATCTTCGGATCGGTGATATGTCTTTTAAGACAGATTTATACGTAATCGATGCAATAGAATTTGACATTATCTTAGGAATGAATTGGTTGGAAAAGAATGGAGCAACTATATGTTGCAAAGAGAGAGAAATATTATTTCAGACTCCCGAAGGAAACAAGATGAGTTTCCAAGGGAAGAGAATGGGTACAATCGTTCCTGTTATATCATGCATGAAAGTTGCTAAAATGATGAGAAAGGGGGAATGCCAAGGTTATTTAGTAAATATCACTGGGAAATCAGATGAAGAAATCAAGATAAGTGATGTGCCAGTGGTTTGTGAATACTCTGATGTATTCCCAAAGGATTTACCTGGATTGCCAATAGATAGGCAAGTGGAATTTACAATTGACTTGGTACCTGGGGTGGCCCCAGTATCAAAAGCACCATATAGGATGGCCCCAAAGGAACTGCAAGAGCTGAAGATACAACTACAAGAGTTATTGGACTTAGGCCTTATACAACCTAGTGTATCGCCGTGGGGAGCACCAGTTCTGTTTGTCAAGAAAAAGGATGGAACATTACGAATGTGCATTGATTATAGGGAGTTGAATAAGCTCACAATCAAGAACAAATATCCGCTTCCAAGGATAGATGATTTATTTGACCGAGTTGAAGGGAGCCAACAGTGTATTCTCCAAGATGGATCCGAGATCCGGATACCATCAACTCAAGATAAGAAAGGACGATGTTTCGAAAACAAAGATTTCGGACACGTTATGGGCATTATGAGTTCACGCTATGCCCTTTGGATTAACTAATGCTCCAGCAGTTTTTATGGACCTGATGAATCGAGTCTTTCATCAATATCTGGACAACTTTGTTCTTGTATTTATTGATGATATTCTTATATACTCTAGAAATAGAAGTGAACATGAGGAACATCTGCGCATGGTACTTGAAACATTGCGTAAGGAAAAGTTATACGCTAAGTTTAGCAAGTGTGAATTTTCGCTAAAGGAAGTTATGTTTCTTGGACACATTGTGTCAGCTGAAGGACTTAAGGTTGATCCTGCCAAAGTGGAAGCCGTAAATAGTTGGAATTCCCCAACGAGTGCAAACGAGATCAGAAGTTTTCTCGGTTTAGCAGGATATTACAGACGATTCATAGAAGGATTTTCGAAATTAGCTAAACCAATGACACAACTACTAAGGAAAGGGATAAAAATTTATTTGGCTGATGAATGTGAACGGAGTTTTCAAGAACTTAAGAAAAGACTTACTACTGCTCCAGTATTAGCTGTGCCAGAAGTAAATAAGGAGTTTGTAGTATATACGGATGCATCGAAACAAGGATTAGGTTGTGTGCTTATGCAAAATCAGAAAGTCATAGCATATGCATCTCGACAACTGAAGCCTCATGAGTTAAATTATCCAACTCATGATCTGGAATTGGCAACGATGAGTACATGCCTTGAAGATATGGAGACATTATCTTTACGGAGCTAAGTGTGAGATCTTCACAGATCATAAAAGCTTGAAATACTTTTTCGAGCAAAAAGATTTGAATATGAGGCAAAGGAGATGGCTTGAACTGGTGAAAGATTATGATTGCACAATTAATTATCATCCAGGGAAAGCAAATGTCGTAGCCGATGCTCTAAGCTCGAAGAATAGGGCGAAACTAGGTTGCATGATCACTATACGAGAGGAATTGATTCGTGATTTTACCGCACTTAATCTAGAAGTGATAAGACCTCCCGCGACTATATCGAGATATATAGCTACTTTAGTGGTAACACCAAATCTTAGGGAAAGAATTGTGAACGCCCAAAGAGGGAACGAATTCTTAGAGAAAATGCGAATATTTGCAAGATCAGATGAGTCAAGGGGATTCACAGAAGCTAATGACAACGCTCTTATGTTCAACGGAAGATTATGTGTTCCACAAGATGAGAAATTGAAGAATGAAATCATGAGTGAAGCTCATGACACGCCTTATACAGCCCATCCGGGTAGCACAAAGATGTATCGAGATTTGAAGCAAAGATTCTGGTGGAATGGAATGAAAAGAGATGTAACATCATTTGTAGAACGATGTCTTGCATGTCAGCAAGTAAAGGCTATGCATCAGAGACCGAGTGGGATGTTGCAACCACTACCGATTCCAGAGTGGAAATGGGAGCACATTAATATGGATTTTGTAGTTAGCTTACCAAGGTCAGCACGTGGAAACACTGCCATATGGGTTATAATTGACCGGTTAACTAAGACATCACATTTCCTACTAGTTCAAATGACGTTCGGATTAGAAAAATTAGCAAAGCTCTACGTGAAGGAAATCGTGCGATTACATGGAGTACCTGTATCAATTACATCACATCGTGATTCCAGATTTACTTCACAATTCTGGATTAGTTTACAACAGGCAATGGGTACTCAATTGAATTTTAGTACAGCTTACCACCCTCAAACTGATGGACAAGCAGAAAGAACAATATAAGTTCTCGAGGATATGTTACGAGCTATAATAGTAGATAAGGGTGGAAATTGGGAGGATTTGTTACCTCTTTTTGAGTTCGCTTATAACAATAGTTATCAAGCAACTATCGGGATGACACCATACGAAGCTTTATATGGCAAGAAGTGTAGATCACCACTTTATTGGGATGAAGTTGGTGAGAGAAAACTTTTGGGTCCAGAACTTGTTCAACAAATGATTGAGAAAGTTGGTCAAATAAAAAGACGAATTAAAGAGGCCCAAGATAGGCAAAAATCATATGCGGATAAGCGCCGAACGGAGTTGGAGTTCAATGTGGGCGATCATGTTTTCCTTAAAGTTTCCCCTTCTAAAGGGATTGCACGGTTTGGCAAAAGGGGTAAGTTAAAACCCATGTACATAGGACCTTTTGAAATTTTAAAGAAGATAGGCCCTAGGAAGATATAAGTTGGCTCGCCACCGAACGTTGGAGATGCACATAATGCTTTTCATGTCTCCCAACTGAGAAAGTATGTGTTTGACCCTAAGCATGTTATTAAATACGATGAAGTGGTTCTGAGTCCAGACCTAAGCTATAATGAAAGATCAATGAAAATACTGGATCGCAAGGTTCAGACTGAGTCCAGACCTAAGCTATAATGAAAGACCAATGAAAATACTGGATCGCAAGGTTCAGATACTGAGAAACAAGCATATTCCATTAGTAAAGATTTTGTGGAATCATCATGGACAAGAAGAGGCTACGTGGAAATTAGAAGAGAGGATTAAAACCCAATATCCTGATTTACCTGATGAAGGTATGTAAATTTCGAGGACGAAATTTTATTTAAGGAGGGAAGGATGTAATAACCCTCGGGTTAATTACACTTAATTATCACGAAAAGAATGAAGTGTACAATGAAGGGTGTAGGCATGTATACATATGTGGTTGAAATACCTTAAGTTTATAATTCTTTATAAAGAGGTCGATGAGTCAATTTCGTACCTAATTATTTCTCGTCCGATAAAGGTCTCTTAACCGTGCGGGTGAGACGTATTTGTTGGCAAGTCATGCGTAAAAGGAGCCGATTTGGCACGACAAGTGGAGATGAGGTGGCGACGCGAATTACAGACTGGAATGAGGATATTTTGAGCGGTTTTGGTCGAAGGAAGAAAGAAGGAAAGAAAAGGATCAAGAAAGGAAAGAGAGAGGAAGGAAAGAAGAAGATAAGGAAGGATTAGATATTTCCATATCTATCAAAATCCTTTCCTTATCCAAGAAGAAACCCTAGATATGATCTAGGGTATTATAAAAGGAGGATTGAAGCACGAAAATCAGAGCTTTTCACCATCAAAAACATGCCGTGCATACCTTTCCACCCTCGAAGACTCATCCTTTCTATCCGATCAACTTACTGCCGCCGCCGACAAGAATCCGCCATAGCCAAGCCACCGCCGAAGCTATTCCACACCACCGCCGAGCAGATTTCAACCACCATTCCTTCCGATACTTCATGCAGCTAGTAGTTTTATGTTAAAGAAACAAACACTTTCGTATTTCATGTTTTAGTTTTTAGTTTCGGATATTAGCTTAGTTTCGTTATCGTTTTAATTTCGTTTCTTGTTTCATAAGACCGAAGGTTATGATACTTTAATCTAGTTGCAATTCTCGCTTTTAATTCGCTTTATGTCGGCTTGAATTCCCGTTAATGTTCGTTTCCAGTTTTTAGTTCGTTATCTTTAAGTTAATTTCGTTTACGTGCATGCTAGGGTTAGAGTTACAAATGGTGCATGTTCTGTTTCGTAGGGTGTCTTATCTGTGCAGTCAGGACATTGTCATGAGTAGCTAAACTTTTAGTGGTCCGGCAGGATGTGAAACGCACACGTGAACAGTACATGAGGCTTAGGTTCTTATAATTAATCAAAGGGTTTCGAGTTAATTCTGAATTATTTAATCTGGCTAGTAATTTAGGCTTGATCACCCTAGGTTATTCAGTCTGTAGCTAACTTAGTACTTCCATCGTTTCTCGTGGAACAAGGCTAGGTAAGTAGCGAAATTATTCGAAAGAGTAGTTGAATTAAACCGGTAGGAGACTATTAGATGCCCAACATACGAGTAGGCTCCTATACTAGGCTCCCTTAGTTCGATAAAGCTGTTTAGCTATTAAATCTATTGATTGCCCAACAACGTAGGTTGTAGCTAAATTAGAGAAGTAGCCGTTTCGATGCCCAACATGGCGGTTACCGACTAAGTAAGTGGGAGTAAGGATTACGCAGCTTTAAGTTACGGTAGTCTATAACTAGTTGATTCTTAAGATTAATTCATTTTATGTGCCAAGGATTGGAAATACGTGTGTGTGAATATTCTCGCTGGACCCATCTCTTATCCGCCTAGTTTAAACAGCTTTATCTCGGTCCTCGGCCTTTATATTTAATTCAGTTTTTACAAGTTCTTAGTTTAGAATAAAACCCAAAACTTGCGTGGTTGCTAACCAAAACCAACATAAGTAGAAAAATAATATGTCTAGTCCTCCGTTCCCTGTGTTCGATACCCTGTGAACTATACCGATATAATTCTCACGTTTTGCGGGATTATTTGGTGCACATAACGATCACCGTGAGGCCAAAGTCAAATTGAATACTTCACCTTCTAGAAGAGAAGGAGTTGAATAGAATTTATTTGGCCACATGGAATCAGCAGGAACGTATAGCCTATTACCATGCAAAGCTATACCTACGCCTAGCATGAAGGACTCAAACAGCCTTAAAAAGTTCTATAAATAGTAGATGATCCTCGCTGAAAATTTTACTCAAATTCAAGCAGAACGGAGTAGACTTTGAGAAAGAGTTAAGAAGAGGATTAAACCGAAAGACCGGAGAAGGACCGAAACATTTCAAGAAAGTATAACAAGGTGGGTTTTACTTCCTCAAAAACTATCTTGAAGTTATTAAGCTCTATGAACCGCTTGTTTATCCATGAAAGATATTTTTGTGCGTTCTACTTGTTTAATGCTCCCGACTTAATCGATCGAGATTCTTGACCGGCCTAAAACGCTAGCGAGAATTGTGTACACCATTGTTAGTAGTGCAACGGGTTGATCTCCATCGTGTGCTAACTAAGGGAGAGGACCCTATGGGCTTCGACTTTAAGTCTAATCGGTTGGGATCTCCGGGTGACGACCCGAGATCGAATGATTGTGGGGACTCACCGGGTTATACCCAAAGTCCGAAAGGAAGGAAGGGGTAAAGTGAGAGTAACAAGAGAACGTGACAGCGCGCGCACATAAGTAAATGATGCTAATATGATTGGGAGTGGCTTTTGTTTAAAAACCTTCCAAGTCATACGATTTATGCATGGATAAATTATTTATAAAAATGTTTATGAATTGATTCACCCATCGAGTACACTAGTGCTCGGCCCAAATGTTTTCAAAATATTTTACGGATCGATGATGGAAGTGCGGGAGTGGAGGTGCCGAGCTCGGTCTATTATGAAGTACTCGACCGAGTTTTCTATTTTGTTCAACTATCCGTCTGTTTGAGACGTTTCCGCTGTATATTACACACTACCTCTCTTGTTTCTACTAAGGTAGTTGGATCTTACTTATATAAATATAAGTTTACTGAATTTCAAGTCTACTGAAATACAGATCTCTGGCTGTTCTACTGAGTCCAAATAAGTTTGTTTTTCCCCTTTTCTTTCCCCGCTTCTTTCACCCCTCCCCAGTCGCGCTCCGGCCCAGTTGCCTTCCCTCGGGAATTTGGGGCGTGACACAAATCCTCTTCATTCTTCATTTAAATTACTCCATATTTGCCAACAATGCATCAATAGTCATGGTTTCTTTCATTTAGGTGCGAAATAGCACCAAATATGCTCAAAACGCGCGAGAAACCTACAAAACCAAAAACCATCGAAAGTATACGATTCTAAACAAAACAAAAGCTAAAAATAGATATAAAATGATATAAAAAAGCTTAAAAAGAACACGATGAGATGGTATAAAAACCACTCATCATTCACTTTTAGTGAAACGTTCTTATTGTAAAAACTCCTTCCTTGTTGGAGATAAAACCCTTCAAACTTCGGGCTTGATCTTGCAAAGTCTCTAAGGACTATAACTTAGAAGGTTATGTCCAATACGACAAAAACTTGCCGAGGCTTGTTCAAATTAATCAACAAGAACTCCTTTTCGGTAGACCGTGGACGTAGGATCTTGCGTATCCGAACTACGTTAAAAATTGCTCGTGTTATTTACTAATTTATCGCATATGTTTGTCAACCTGTTTGCAAAATCATATTTTCAAAGAAACAAGATTTAAAACCGCACTAGCCAACTAATTTGGTTTGCATAAAAATGTTTTTCAAAGAGATGCACTTAAACCGGGCCTACACAATTCCGCACTTATTCATCTACTGAACTACTCAAGATCGACATCGCCCAGAGAAAGGATTCGATCATTCAATCACTCGCCCCGCGATCGAAGACTTAACCGACAACCGAACTCGTTCAAGTAGCATACTCGAAAAAATACCGACCTTCGCGTTTGAGCAAAACTTGGACTCCGGAGTATTCACCCCCTCTACACCCGATACTTGTCTCTCGGACCAACAATGGTTTTGGAGACCTTGATATTTAGTTGTTGTGGTTTTGCTCGGCTTTCGATTATCTTATGCGACCTATTTTCATTTCTCTTTGTTGTAAGAAAATTATTCTTAGAGTCCATTTCTCGTGTAGATAGCTCGTGACTTGCAGGTAAAAGTATTACATATATTGATGCAATATGTCTTAGATAGATCATGACTATGTCCGAGCATTTGTATGTAGAATCATTAGAATGCTATTGTTCTTAGATACATCTCGATTTTAATTAAAAGTTGCAAGAAATCGAACATCAAATTTGAACACACAAAGAATTTAGTATTTTAATTATAAATATTTTAATTGCGCAAATAGGAAAGTAATTTTACTCGAATAAATATCAATTCAATGTCGTTGGTATCGATTTAAAAGAAAAAAAATGATTTTTTTAATTTTATTTTTAAACCTTCAATGCCAACTTGTCCATTTTTAGTCATTTAATGTTGATTGTGTCCATTTTAAGTCCTTTAATTTAGCTTCTGTTCGTTTTGGTCATTTATTGTGTCCGTCCAATTTTGTTTCGGTAGGTTTAAACAATGTTCGATTTTAGCCATTTATCTTTCATACTCGCCAATTTTGATACACGCGCCGGTTCCTATTCATCAATCTACAAAATATGATCAAAATTGGACAAGTATAAAAGATAAATGATCAAAATCGACATAAAAGAACCGAAATCAAATAAGAGCCACGATAGAGGATTTATTTTGACATTTACTCCCTAAATGCTATCTCCTTACAAAAGTGTTGGTAAATGCAAATAACAAAGCACAGAGTAACCCTTCTTTCCTAATACGGTCCATTCTTTCTTTTGAAACCAAAAAGAAACGGGTGGTGGTATTATAAAATTGGGGCTGAATGAATTCCGTCTACCTATTGCGGTGCGGTGGCTCCAATTTCCATTTTCTCCCCTTTTGTTTGTGTTTGTGTTTGTGTATTTCTGGAATTGAATTGGTTAGCGATGTTGTTGTTGAAACAGTGGACCTTTATCCGTGCGGGCATTCAACTTCATCAAATCCGCTACTCCATCTGTTCCCCGGATTCAGAATGTGTTTATTCGTCGCCCAATTCAGTCCCGCAGGTATTCATTTCGAGCGATTCTACCATTAAGCATTGTAGTTTAAGATTTTTTTTTCTTGAAATAAACTGATTATTTTGTGTTTCTTTCTTTCTTTGAGGGTTTTGTCTTGTGTAAGAGCTACAAGTGATGAAGAGTCTGCTGCTAGGGCTGCAGCTCCTGACACTGGAGCACCAACAATGTTCGAACCCACCCACTATCATGCTTTATATTCATGTTGATTTCCAAATTTGGATATTGAGTTGTTTCTTACCTGCCTTTTTCCTCTTGTTTCTTTTGTTTTGGCATCAATAATTTATATTGTCAAAGTTGAGTACAATCCACACACCTTTGAAAGATCCTCGTTCTAACTAGGATCATAATTCCATGCTTTATTATTTATCTAGATTTGACAAGATTATTTCAAAGGAGATCCCGTCTACAATCATATATGAGGACGAAGACGTTGTTGCTTTCCGTGATATTAGCCCACAGGCTCCTGTTCATGTTCTAGTCATTCCAAAGTTACGTGATGGTTTAACCCAGCTTGGGAAGGTAATATGATGATGTTTAATGGTTGATTACTTGTAATTGTGCAGTTACCGGATCTTTAATAGCATTTCGATGTTTGATAGGCTGAAAAAAAGCACGAAGGTGTATTGGGTCGGCTTCTTTATGCTGCTAAAATAGTGGCGGAGAGAGAAGGCATCAGTGATGGTTTTCGTGTTGTCATTAACAGTGGCCCATCTGCCTGTAAGACCCTCCCCTCCCTCCCTCAACTGAAAATGGAACTGTTGATGGTTATTTGATATATTACAATACCATCTTAATGCCTCCCTCACTCTCTCTCTCTAGGTCAATCTGTTTACCATCTTCACCTGCATGTACTTGGAGGGAGACAGATGAAATGGCCACCGGGTTAAGAATAAGATACAACAAGGATGAGTTATCTGAAACTTACCTCTCTCTAGTCCTTGTAATACGACCATCTATTTCAATAAAGAATCGGAAAATTGTGCTATTTACTTCTTTTTTGTCCAAAAAGATGTTTCATTTGTTTAGTGAAGTTTTTATGTAGCACTGGTGATTCTGTTTGTAATAACAATAACTCAATTCTATTAATGAGATGAATCAAAAGTGAGAAGGTATTTATGTAGCTGTGGTTTTCTCATGTGGTAATGTACAACCTCAACTCCTCCTTATTACACAGTATTCGGCTCCTAGATGAATAAATTGAATGCCAACGGCAGCCCCGCACCATCAAAACTACACGATTGGTGAAATATGGAACATCATCATTCTACACCTGTCCGGTTTGAGCAGAGACATGAACAGTCCGGCTCCTTCAACACAATCCGTTTGTCGCGGTTACTCATAAGTTTGACAAGAGGCAGCTTTTGAGAAACCTGTCGCCAAGTTTCTTTAACAGTCCCGTTTGGATCTTCATACTCAAAGTATCTCTTCACCTGAATACAATACTCAGATTCAATAACAAATCAAACTCAATGTCAGCTTGATTTGATCTACTCAAAGCTATATACCTTTAGCAATTCCTTTTGGAACTCCAAAATCTTCTCCGGCCTGATTTTTCTCAGCAATTTCACCAAGTGTCCAGGTTTGATTGCTGTGTTGGAGTCGACGAAAATGGCAATCTTTCTATAATCTATGGCATCTTCAAATGGCAGCTCTATATAGTCGCTCACAATAACAGGCACACATAAACTCACTATTGCATCAAAAAGTCGGCAAGCTGAGGGAGTATCGCCAGCTGGATGTAAACAGAATTTTGATGTATGCATTCCTTGTGTTGCTGCACGGCGGCTCTCCCTAGACTGTGCTCCATGTTTGATTATAACATCCTTTTCGTTTTCAAGCAGTTGGAAAAGCAAATCTCGAATCTTACCACCCTACAACAATAAAACCAACATAAGTGTAAACGTACACTCACAAGTTACCCTACATAATGCATGGGGATCATAAACAGCTTTACAAGAAGCATGAATAGTTATAGAAAAATATTACAAACAAGATGTTATAGATGCCTAGCCTACATCGTAAAAAGGCATCTGTGCAACATCATAAATAGAGATAGTGAGCAAGCAAACGAAATGATTTATAAAGTTTTAATATTAGTCTCATACTGATTATATTATATTATACATCTAGAGAGAAAGTGAATTTTGGGCAAAAAGCACATAACAATATCTTGTTCATTAGAGAATCAACAATAAAGAAAGCAGATTATAACTTCCTCTTCATTCTCAAGCACTTGGAAAGGATTTCAAGGATCTTACCACCCTACAATCTACAACAACATCAAATTATGTGTTTTATGCAAGCACAAATTACCTAGAGCAAGTGAGATAATAAACATATCCAACATATCCGCAATTAAGATGTTCTAGACACCTAGAGATGATTGCAAAAGCTATAACGGTTTACGATCTTTGCAAGATAATTACCATTTACAATATAACGGGTCTAGTTCATCCAGGATCTTAAGCAATGAGGCCTTTTCAATGAAAAAAAGTTGAGACATCTTCACTATTTATTTCCATGCTATTACCTTGCAATGCATTATACAACACAACTGAACAAAAAATTCTGGGCAAGCCATACCAATTCACCAAGTCATGCACATAATCAATGATCAAAGACAAGATTAGCACCTCTTTTCGGTAGCGATTCCCCATAAAGAATAACAGGGACTTGCGGTTTTCTAATCCAGCATCCCCTTTGTATGAATTAATCCTATGTGAATAGGGCAGAATCACATCCTTGACTAGAGATGCTTGATTGCTAGTTAACCTCCCAAAATCAGAAACTAATAGCACACCATTCTTCACTCTGTCGATGACCTTATACAGAGCATTGGGATCTTGACATATGAATACATGATCCCATCCATTATTCCTCTTCCAGTATAATTGTTCTTCCAACCAATCCATCAAAGCCTCCTGCATCAGTCAAATATATAATCATTATTCCTCCTAACTAGTTCAACACAGTCTCCTACTTGCAAAATTCAACTGATCTTTTACTACTTTCCCATTTCATCATGTATTTTAATAAAATTAAGTTAAAGAGCACGATGCAAAGCATTTAAGTATGAACTAAAATGGCATCAATTGGCTATAAATGGGATAAATTCGACATATATACACACCTGAGTTTGCTCATCGCTGTAGATACTCCTGTCAGGGGAGACGTTTGCGGCGGCGGATCGAACTGGATTGACAACGAGACTTAATGAAGAGAAGAACGGTACATAGAAGAGGTCGGCTTCTTCAGGGTCCATCACGCGACTCACGGCCGAGTCGATCCGGTCTTCACTCGGACGATTCAGATCGGAAAACAAGTACCACTCGGCGGAGTGCTGATTCCCTGGGTACTTGAGCAGCGCGTCGTCGGCGACAGGTACTCCACCGCGCGCAGCCGAGTAGCTCTCGATCACTCCGTACGTAAACCTCCTCGGCAAATCGTACATATATATCTTAACCTTACCACGATCGAGGAAACGAACGCTGTGATTGTCGACGACATCGATTAAAGTGGTAGTTCTGTAATTGGGAGGAGTGTGGAAGATGAAGGAGTAGAGGGCGAGAAGGGAGAGGAGAAAGGCGAGAACAAGCGTAGGTCGCAGGAGAGATTTGCGGGCCATTTTAGGCAGAGTGATTTTAGGGGTGGACGGCGGAGAGGTGGCGACGAGTGTTGGCGATCTGAGTTTGGGCCGGAGATTCATTTGCGGCTGAGGGCATTCCGACAACTTTACGATTGAAATTCAAACAGTATAGTACCAGATACTGTTCCGTTAGAAAAGTTTTACAAGCGGAGTAAAGAAATTTTGATTTCCCAAATTTCAAGAGTGAAAATGTTTTAAATATTTTAATTAATGAGATATATGAGTAGGGGTTGGAAAATACAACTAAATGAGTTGGCTTTGCATGCAAATACTGGCATACGCATTATGGCACCACAAGTTAATTTTTTATATTTTGATCTATATCCGAATTATTATAATGCGGCCCATGTCATAACTCATTAAAAAAAAAATCAATATGTTCCAACTCTTATCTCTGTTCGCTTGCGATCAATAATCTCAATTGCTTATTGAACAAAAATCATAAATCTTCCATCTCAAATCAACGATCAAAATCCCTAAATCTTCAATTGAAATCAAATACAACCTAGTCTTGATCGAAGGTTGTCATCATCTCCCCTCTTCGCGGTGGCGACGATAGCACCACCTCTTCCGCGGCTACGGCTACCGGGTTTTCTTGCTCGTCTTCGCCTTTGGCTAGCTGATGGATGTCAGCATAGCTCAAACAACTCGAAATTCCACAACCTGTCTATTGGAAGGTCTGTTTTTCTTCTTTATATTGAATAATTTTAATTAAGTTGGTGCAATAAAAAAGGTAAATGAAAATAATTTGGAAGAAATAATTTCCTGTTATTTATTTCAAAAGAATTACTACTTTTCTTTCAGTGAATGATGTGGTGAGTTCATCTCATTATCTGATTAGACCAGAAAACATTATCTTGAGAATGGATGTAGTGCCTATAGGGATATCAATTCTTGAAAAATAGCCTTCTTTGTCGTGTTGGCAACTAATGGTTTCTTCTTTACTATTATTTCTTGTTCAAAGCTTTCCAAAGCTGGAAACTAATGGCTTATTTCATTTTAATTGATACTTATGTTTAGAAACATTGATATTATTGTTTAGATACAATGATACTTTAGTTCATCACAAGTTATACTTTGTTTAGAAAAGCTGAGACTATTGCTTACATAAAGAGATGATAATTTCAGTACAAGTGATAATCTTAGTCATATTAAGTGACATTTTTGCTTACGTAAATTGTGAGTTTTGTTTTCGTTCGAAAAAACTTAGACTATTTTGTTTACATACAGTGATACTTTAGTTGTACAAGTGATACTTTTGTTCGTAAACATCGATACTATTGTTTACATAGTGATACTTTAGTTCACTTTATGTAAGCAAAAATATCAATGCCTAAAGAAAAGTATCACTTTTATTTAAGAATAAGATCACATTTTGTAGACAAAAGTATCGATCCGCCTAAAGAAATGTATCGCTTGTATTCAACAATAGTATCACTTTTTGTAAGCAAAAGTATCGCCCCCTCTCAAGAAAAGTATCACTTCTATCAACAATAAGATCACTTTCTAAAGATACATTTGTTCATCATATTTGAATTTGTTCCTTTAATGACTATCAATAGGAGTCAAGCCATATAATGATAGTTCTATTGTACTCAGGTCAAGATGAAAACCAATTAAGCATCTCTCAAGAACCATCTCTCTCAGTTGCTAGTGAAGATGTTAATCATGACATTCTTGTTGAAAAAGCACAAACTCTGGCATTCTATGAAGGTAATACATTTTTGTTAAAACAAGACATGTAATATTTCTTATGTGAAAAACTAATATTCATGTTATATAATCTTTCTTCTTGTTTTAGGTGATATTACATGTTTGTCTGCTTCTTTAGTTGGTTTGAAAAGAGAAAACATTGATGATATGTATCATATATACTGTAACCATGCTGCTGAAGTTGGATTTAGTGTGAGAAAATCACAGACAAAGTATAATGTTGCTAAGGTGTTGGTTCAAAAATTGTTTGTGTGCTCGTGTGAAGGAACACGAAAGAAGAAAAACCCAAAATTTGATGAATAAAGAAGCATACAAAAGACCATACAGCACTCGGACAAATTGCAAGGCAATATTGAAGGCTAAATTGAATTATGAGGGTGTGTATGAAGTCTTTGAACATAACATGGACCATAACCATACACTTTCTCAGAAAGAATGGAGCTACATGCATCGTTCTGAACGATCAATTAGCAGTGAGAAGGCTATGGTTATTGAGGATTTAGTATCATCTAGATTAAAAGCTACTGACTCATTTAGATACACGACATATTATGCGTGCGATGAACACATAATTGGCCATACAAAGGAAGATCATCTCAATTTTGTGAACAAAGTTGAAAATGGAAGCAATAGAAGGAGGTGATGCATAAGCTCTCATTGATAATCTATCTCAACAAAGTGCGTAAGATGTTGATTTCTTTTATGGAGTCAAGTTGGATGATGATGGCAGATTGTATAACGTTTTTTGGAGAGATTCAATGATGAAGGAAGACTACATGATATATGGAGATGTTGTTGTCTTTGACACAACATACAGAACAAATAGGTACAATATAATTTGTGCACCCTTCGTTGGTATAAAAAATCATTGGAAAAATGTTATGTTCGGTTGTGCATTTATCTTAAATGAAAAGACTAAGTCATTTGAATGGTTGTTTGAAGTTTTCAAGAAGTCTATGGGAAGACAAAGTCCTATCACATTGTTTACAGATCAGGATAAATCAATTGCTAATGGAATAGAAAAGGCTTTTCCTACAACACGACATAGGTTATGCATATGGCATTTGTACCAAAATGCAATAAGCTATTTTGGAAAATTGAAATCCGACAAGGGCTTCAATGAAGCATTTCAAAAATGCTTAACATGATGTTCAAGTGGAGAGGAATTTGAAGACTGTTGGCGCTCAATGATTGAAGGTTACAGTCTGCAAGATAATTCTTGGTTTGTAAGGTTGTATCGTTTGAGAGAAAAGTGGGGCACTGAATATAATAAGGATTTCTTCTCTACGGGAATTCTATCTTCACAAAAAAGTGAAAGCACGAATCATGCATTAGGATTCAATGCAAAAAAAGACAACTAGCTTGAGTGATTTCTATATCATCTTTCAAAAACAGTTGAACAATGGAGAAGTACTGAAGCAAAAGATGAATTCCAATGTTCAAGAGCCAATCCAACTTCTTGTTTAAAGCATTAACCGGACTTCTCAAGCATGCATCGAGGTATACACACACCGACACTTTTTATATTTTTTGAAAGCGAGTTCTTGAAATCGCTTTCCATCTCAACCAAGTTGTTATGTGAAGATGGTGGTTTTCAAACATATCACGTTACCGAGTCTGATGGAATGCCAGTTCATTGTGTCAATTTTTATGCGTTTGGTAATTTGGTAAGTTGGTCGTGCAATAATTTTGAGGAATGTGGATTGTTGTGCTGCCATTCTTTAAGAATATTACATGCCCATTCCCGTGCCCCTCAAATACCGGATTGCTACATTAAGAGAAGATGGAGGAAATTTGCCAAACATGATAGATGGGAAAAATTCGATGGAAATAGTACTCCAAAGAAGTTCCAGAAGTGCGCATGGAGATATCAAATGATGAGAAAGTATTACAATCTTATTATAAAGGCGCAAGAAAGTGAAGAAGCAAGAAAAGCCATTGAAGATGGATTTAATTATGTGGTGCCAGTTGTTGATGCATTGGTAACTGGAGAGAAAACAAGTGATGCAGTGGAGGAAACATGCTCATCTCATCACACTCTATCACAAAAGGACGGAAAAAAGAGAGGATAAAAGCTCATCAGGAAACTAAGAAGTCGAAGACAAGTAACCCATCAAGTTCAACTCCATCAAAGGAGTTTGGTACCAAAACTACAAATCCCGCATCATTTTAGAAGATAAGTGCCCGGTCCCGAGTCAAACGTCCAGGTGTAGGGGGGGGTGAATACACCTGGAAACTTTTTTCTCAAACTCAAAATAGGATCAGTCCGTTTCACGGAAGTTGTTTGCTGAATAGATTCAGTAGACCAGATAAGCTGATCTTGATCGTGCGGGACAGAGCGACCGACTCACCGAGGTTCGCTAGCCGACCGACGCCGAATCCGAGCACCGTCAAGAAGAGGGTCAAGAAGCGTGCGGAATAGTGTAGACCCTATTCAATTTGATTACGAAAACGTTTGATTATAAAAAAACTATTTCGGTTGATTAGTGTACTCGCTAAGCTTGTACTGAAACTCTGTTGAATGATTTTGTAAACAATTTTCTGAATGAACAGTAAATTAATGCAACAGTAAAGAGACACATATTTTTAAAGTGGTTCGGATATCAACAATCCTACGTCCACTGTCCTGGCTGAAATGATAAGGAGGCTATTTTATTATACGAAGTTAGTCTCGCCGGTTTGTACGCAGGACAAACACGACCTTGAAGATTATACTCGAGCAAGTCTCGCTTACAAACTCAAACAATAAAGTTTGAAGGTTTTCTCCAACGATCAAGGAGTTCTTATCTCTAAGAACAATTTAATATGTGAACTCCTTCGGGTTCTAAGCTATGGATATGAACGATGAGCTTAGTTTAGAGGAGGGGAACAAGAATAAGGCTTATAGAATGAAGAACAAAGTGAGGAATATTCTCTCTCGGGTTCGTGTTCTTCACTTGGACGCTAGAGGCTTTAATTCGATGAAAGCTTGTGTTCCCTCGAGCAGGCTGAGTGCTTTTCGCGGAAGGTTGTTTCTTTTCAATACATCGCGGAAAGCTTTGTTCGTTTGGGGTACTTGCTCGTTAATTGCTCGTGTCTCTTGGTTTCGATCGCTAGTCTCTCGCATGGAGACATCTCCTCTATTTATAACATTCGATTGAGTAATAGATCCGTTGGAGCGGGTCCTCGCTACATGTCGAAACGACAAGGAAAACGGCTACTTTAATTTGAACGTTGCGGGTAGGTGTACTCGTAGAGATACGCCTCTATTTCGGCCCCTGAGCAGCCTTTTGTCGGAGCAGTAAGGCGTTGTCGGCTCCTTATTGGTCGAGGTAGAGTATTAGGTGAGGTTGGTCAAACGTCAAGAGATGGTTCCCTCCGAATCCTCGGACCTTCGATCGAGTCGACATCCTATTTACATTCTTGTGGATAATCGGAATGTGCGCTCGGATTCCTTTGCGTCATTCGCTTGCCGAACTTCGGAGCAAGCGACTTCTTCGATACTAAGTCCATCCAACGGAGATCTTCTACCGAACGAACGCCGCAGCCATACCGAACTCTAGCCTTACCGAGTTCCTAACAAATGTAACTCATACTAAGCTATTACATTATCGAAGGTTCATCATTCGGATAGTGGTTTTTGGATCTTCAAATCTTTCTACCGAATCTAATCCCAACAATAAGCAAGTGAGTTTTCTCTTGTATTTTATCGCTCAATAAATTTGTTGTTTTCCCCTTAATTTATCGGTCTAATCACTTCTTTGAAAGTGAGACAAGATTTTACAAGAAAAAGGTATTGTATTGAGAGCTTGTTTTGTAGAATTGGTGTTTCTATAGTTCATTTATTTGACTTAGGATAAGATTGTGTTTGTAGTAGGAATGCGGCCTACATCTTATATAAACCGGTTGTTACTTTGGAGTTGGATGATTTCTTGGTTGTGTATGGTATTCAATGTCTCCGGGATCCGATGTTGATTCACGTGTTTCTCAAAACAGTATCGCTTTAGTTCCTTCCTATCTTCAGTGTTGATTGTGGTTTCTCTTTTACTATTATTTCTTGTTCAAAGCTTTCTAAAGGTGAAGCTAATGGCTTATTTCATTTTTAGTGTATTTACTAAAGGTTCATCAGTTGACGGGTTGTTTGGAAGGTTAATGTTACCTCGTTGTGAAATTAATACTTTTATTCGAAAACAATGATATTTTTGTTTACATACAATGATACTTTTAGTTCAAAGACAAAGTGATATTTCGTGCAGAAAAATTGAGACTACTATTTACATAAAGTGATACTTAATTTCAGTACAAGTGATAATGTTATTCATATTTAGTGACATTTTTGTTAACGTTAATTTTGAGTTTTTTTTATTCTGGAAAGTTGATATTACTGTTTATATACAATGATAATTTAGTTCAGTGCAAGTGATACTTTTGTTCAATAGCACTAATACTATTGTTTACAGATAGTGATACTTCAGTTCAATACAAGTGATACTTTTGCGTAAAAAAATAATACTATTATTTACATAAAGTGATATTTAAACTATTTGTTCATAGCAAGAAATATACTAATCAATGTAAACCCGTGATTTTATTGTAAACCCTAAACCCTATTTGTTCTAAACTCTACTTTTTTTCTCAAGTGAAAAATGCTCGAGTTCCTTCGAACACTCGCATTTTGAAAGGGTTTGAAAAGTCGGAACGCTAGCATTTCCAAACCCTTTTAGTCGTGGAACTGCTACGGTATTTTTCCGTATTTTTACTATACCCCTGGAGAGGAAGTCTAAACCCTACTTTTTTTCTGGTGAAAAATGCTCGTGTTCCTCCGGAACACTCACATTTTGAAAGGGTATGGAAAAGGCTAGCGTTCCGAATTTCCAAACCCTTTTAGTCGTGAAACCGCTACGGTATCTTTTCGTGTTTTTACCGAACCCCCGGAGGGGAAGTCTAAACCCTACTTTTTTCTCCTAAGTGAAAAATGTTCACGTTCCTTCGGAACACTCACATTTTGAAAGGATTTGGAAAAGGCTTGCGAACGCTAGCATTTCCAAACCCTTTTAGTCGTGGAACTGCTACGATATTTTTATGTGTTTTTACTGTACCCCTGAAGGGGAAGTTTAAACCCTACTTTTTTTCCTCAGTGAAAAATGCTCACGTTCCTTCCTAACACTCGCATTTTGAAAGTGGTTTGGAAAAGGCTAGCGCTCCGTAGTCGTGGAACTCGCTACGATATTTTTTCATGTTTTTACCGTACCATGGAGGGGAAGTCTAAACCCTAGTTTTTCTCCAAGTGAAGGAATGCTCGCGTTCCTTCCTAACACTCGCATTTTGAAAGTGGTTCCATGTTTTAGTCATGGAACCGCTTGTATTAATTAATACTCAATTAATTAATTCAAATATTTAGTACAAGTTATACAATTTCTAATCTAATAGATACTGATACAATTGTCCAATACAAATAATAGAAATCCTAGGAAAACCCGCATTGTACCTATTTACAAACTTAATTTTAAGTATGGACAATATGGAATAAGTTCATGAAATGCAATTATATATAGGTGGACCATAAATGAACTCGAGAAGATCAAAGATCTCATTATAGAGATAATTCGATGATGATATATAGTAAGAGTAAACTACAAAAAGTCAAAATATCCACCCAACCCCACGACCCCAGCTCTATTACCAAATATCAACACGCATTAACCGACAAACTAGAAAATAGCTAAACATCTTGAGTACAAGACTACAAAAATTCCAATCAAATGACAAAGAGTCCTCTTAGTCGCCAGATGGAGACTTGGAGAGGGCATCATTTAATGCAAGATACCCGGAAAATGCGTAAATATCCAACAAAAACATGAGATTATAGTCTACAATTATCATCTCTCTTAGTTATACAACAACAACATACACACTAAATTCGAAATCGATATCAAACCGTAGGAACGAGCTAGCAACAACGAACACAAGATTTGGAAACCAGCTTATCAAAAATCAGAAAGCTTAAGAAAATATATTTATTATTAGGAAATTACCTGCTTCACTTTCTTGAACAAATGAACTCTTTTACTTTAGACAAAGTAATGTGTCTTACGTGATTCATTTCTCGACAAAATGATCCTTGTGCAATATTTAGCTCGTAGCACTCTTCTTGTTTGAAGCTTAGTAATACAAAAGAAAAACTTGTTAAAAGTGAAATATTTGAAAGTAGGGCTCAAAAGATATATTTTCCGTACCCGAGTTAAATCCCGCATTCATATGGAGTGCCCTCAAAGTTCTTCATGTGGTTTAGTAAAAACACACCACAATCAACATTCGAGAGGTTACTTTGCCAATGAAAAGCTACACTATCAATAGGGATAGTCTTTGAACTCTTCAACTTTTGGACGAGTAATCACTTCAAGATAATTTTCAAATCGAGCTTTTCTAAGGAACAAATATAAATATTATTTTACAACAACAAGAATCTTTAAACAAATTAATTTCAATTAAGGACGTACCAACTCAACCACCATGTGAATGTATTGAGTCTTCACTTCAATCAAACTTTATGTTGTTCGGGATAGTGAATCTTCCTTTGATTGAAGTCAACCATGGCAAAGAAAAAATGATGTTCGTAGTAAATGGGGAAAAAAATCTATAATATTAAACGGTAAGGAAATTAACAATTAGAGTTCTTGAACATAAGATTTAAAAATACAATTATTAATAGTAATTCTTACGAAATTTGCTATATAGATAACATATTCTTCACCCATACGTGATGTACCAAAACCTCCAACACCCTTTTTAAATTCTCTACAAACTCTTTTATCTTTTCTCATCTTTGGACTTTGATACCGGATCAAGGTAGCTCTACAAAAGAAGAGATTAAATAAAATTATTCAATTAAATCAAAAAACATTGTACTTAAATCAGTTCTTACCGAGTGTCGACCACTAAAATAAAGTTTTTCAATCTTTCTCCCATTATTTTTTAACTCAAATTTTTGAGCCGTGTTCGAGAACATGCTCCATTGATCAATGATAGTTAAGCGAATCAAGTTGTTCCGATTGAAGTGTATGTAGAATTGCTTGTGATGTGAAAAGACAGGATCATTGTAAGAATAAGTATTATGATTAATTAACATATAAAACTTGGGAGTAATAATTGAAATTATATTTAACATTACCAATCACCAACCTAGGGAAATTCTTCGAAAAAATAATCCACAATCCTTCTCATTTTAGGTGAATCCCGTCAAAGACTTTTCATGCTTCTTCAAAATTGAGAAGTATATTTAGGTTTAGTTGTATAAACCATCCAATCATCATCACCAACACATGAATACCATGGATCAACAATTTCCAAACCTACATCAATAGATGTTGAGAATGTAAAATAGCATATACAAAAAAAAAAAAAACACAAAAAAGAATAATTAAATACCCTTTATGTCCTCTCGATTTACTCAACCCTCCGAAAAGTAACTCGCTGTAGCGTCTTTCCACGCTAGTCACTTCGAAGCTCCTATAGAAAGATTATGAATGATAACATTTTGTAAGATTTAGCTTGAACTTCGCTTGAAGTTGTATCAAAAGATTAACATTTATCTAACTCTTGGACTACATCTTTCCCCTTCGCATTCTCCCCGCTCATTCTCAAGAATAGTCTCATTATTCCCATTGGGGTCCGCTCGGGGTAGGTGTCAACAAATTAAAATTTGGAGAATCATTTACAAAAGCTTTGTTCGAACATCATCTTCTAAATAAATTAACAAGTTAGTTACTATTTACAAATAAAAATGAAATAATAATGTAATCTATCAATTTGTACTTGTTTGCTTGGGAGTTTATTTCAAAATCGTGAATTGATCGACAAGATCATCGATGTGCTTGTAGAATTATGGATCACGAATAATTCATCATAATCACCACCATCGCCAAGCAATGTGGAGATGAAGGGAGAGAAGAAGATGTTGCTTGTTGCCTTTCATATTTTTTCTTTATCTCGCTTTAGTCTCTTCAAACGGATTTGAGTGATCACACTCAAATCCCTTTGTAATAAAAGAAAGGACTCTTGCAAGCCCTATGAAACAAAGTTGATAAGAACAATGTTAGGGATTCAATGACATGTTAGAATGAAAGAGTAAAAAACATAACCATCTAGGTCGCACCGGACACCGACACGGGACACCGGTATTGACACCTGACACCCTGGATCACGGGACACCGGGACACCCGGATACGACATTTTTTGAAAAATTTAGGACACGACATGGGCGCCGATATAAATAATATTAAATTATATATATATATATATATATATATATATATATATATATATATAAATGATTAAGTCAAGCTTTTCAATATCAAACTCATTGCTCACGATCAACTCAAAACACATAAGTCATAACTCATAATTTATAATCATAGCATAAAAATGTGAAATACTAAGATAAGTAGATAACAACAATAAACATTAGTCTTAAAAGTCATAATAATCTAAATAAAAAGTCTAATCTTTCAAGATTTATAAATCGGTGTAGGGTACTTCATCCAACAAATTCTTTTCCACTTCCGGCTCATCAAGAGTGAGATTTGCAATATCTAAAATCCCAACATCACCATTCAACTCAAAAATGTCGCTTTATCGACTCGTTAAGAGTCTATTTTTTGTGGCCGCGTCCGGAAGAGCACACTTAAATTCCGGCCGGGAAGAGTCGGACACTTAAATTCCCGTGTCCGGGAAGTGTCCAAAATAATTTTTTTTTAAAATTTTGTGGACACGTTTTTCCCGTGTCCGACACGTGTCGGGCGCGTGTCCGAGCGTGTCCGTGTCCGACACAGTACGGCGGACTTTTTCGGAGTGTCCGTGCAACATAGATAACCATTTATTTCTAAAGAAAAGTATCACTTCTATTGAGCAATAATATCATATTCTGTTAACAAAAGTATTAGTCTTTTCAAGGAAAAGTATCATTACTATTGAACAATAGTATCACTTTCTGTAAGCAAAAGTATCAGTCTTTGTAAAGAAAAGTATCACTTCTATTGATTAATAGTATCACATTCTCGTTAACAATAGTATCGCCTTTCTAAGGAAAAGTATCACTTCGTTGAACAATAGTTTCACATTCTATAAAGAAAAGTATCGCCCCTCGAAAGAAAAGTATCATTCCTATTGAACAATAGTATCACTTCTCGTAAGCAAAGGTATCTATTTTTCTAAGGAAAGTATCACTTCTATCGAGCAATAGTATCACATTCTATCAACAAAAGTATCATTCTCGTATAAAGAAAAGTATTACTTTTGGGATGAATTTGAGGTCAAAGAAAGTGATACTATTTCCTAACATTAAATGATACATTTTATTCGTAGAACTCATAAGACACATAAAGAAACTAAAGAAAAAATATTTCAAGAACACTTACATCTTTAGCAAGATTTTTTATCTCCTCACGCTTTCTCATCGGGAGGCAATTTGTAGGTAACAAATTGTTGCTCTTTCGCTTCTTCACCGCTATCCGTTCCATGCACATCTTTGTTAGGAACATCATCCTCGCTTTCATCCGGAACATGAGCCGGTATTGTCGTATTGTGATTCCGGCTCACGGGGTAGACACCCCTCCGCCCAACTACCGTGCCCAAACTCCTCGCCAACCAACTCATCTCTTAACCTCAACTTTATTTTGGTAGATGTCCAAAGTGCTTAATTAAAGGTAAGTTATGACTCTCTCGCTACTTCTAACCACATGAACCTATGGAAATATAAGAGCGGGAGAACTAAGACACACCATCCAAGTTTTTTTAAGGCCTCCTAGTCCTTTGAAGAGCCTCTCCACCACAAATTTACACCAATCAAATATAGAAATTTGGTCAATGTCAACCGGAGACCTAATTATTGATGTGTCAATTGTTTGGTTCTATTGTAGCAGCCCAAGAAGGTAGACATGCTATAGAGGATGAAAAACCTTTTGAAGTCGCCCCCCCATCTCTCAATCTATTTCCCTTTAGTAGGCCGACAACCATGGGACCGGGTAAGTTCTTTAGCGGTGATCCCATACCTATCCTCGAACTCGTCAGAAAGCAAGAAATGATCATCATTTAATAGCACATTATTGGTTCGAGACGAGTATCGAGTGTAGAGGGGGGGGTTAATACACCCGATTACAAGTTTTTCCTCAAACGCGAAGGACAACTAAGCCGTATGTTGCGACCGATGAACAAAGCGTCAAATAGTAACCTTTCGATCGCGGGTCGAGCGACTCAACCATCGAAGTTTATCCTACCGACTTTGTCGCATTAAAAACCTCGTGCAAAGAGTTAGTGCGGATAAGTGTAGGGCCCGATAAACTTCGTCTCAATTTGAAAGCGTGTTTTTGCAAAACCAAAACTATTTTGGGCCGGTGCACTTTTAAATACGTTTTATGCAAAGTACGAGTTTGTAAATCGGGTTTGAGAACAATGCAATAAAATAGTAAATGACACAAGCAATTTTTAACGTGGTTCGGATACGCAAGATCCTACGTCCACGGCCCCGCCGAAACGGAGGTCTTGTTGATTAATCTCGAGCAAGCCTCAACAAGGTATCTCGTACGCGGATGCACCCTTCTAATTTATAATCCTTAGCGACTTTACAAATCAAACCAAAGTTTGAAGGGGAGGGGATTTTCTCCAACTATGAAGGAGTTCTTACAATAAGAACAAACCACAAAAAAGTGAACTCAATCTGAGCTTAGATAGAGAAGAGGGATCTAAAGAAACTCTAGAGAGAAGAACTAAAAATTTTCAACTAGGCAAGTTCTTCACCGGATCTTCGTGAATACGCTACGTAGTTTGAATGCTTGAGCGTGTATTCCCTTTTGATATCCCATGGGTTGAGCTCGAAAAAGCTTCTCTATTTATAGTCGTGACCGTGCATTTGTCCGTTGGAGAAGAGGATACCACGTGTCACAAACGCCCAAGGAAAATGACCATAATATTCGAAGTAGCGCCGCAGAGCGGTTGGTCACCGTACATGAGAGCAAACTTTAGTTGCAGAGCAAGGTAAGTGCTTTGGATGCTTCTCATCGGGTCGAGGTTTGTGGTAGGTGAGACTTGTCGACATCGGGCCTCATCCGAGCCGACTCTCACTCATCCTCGTATGATCCTCCCGCCGACTTTCGAATGTCATTAAAAGTCGGGTCGTTGTTTCTCGTCGAATACGTAGATCCGGAATGATCATACCGTCTTCTTCATCTCGAGTCGGCCGATAAAAGGTCTTCTATCGAGAGTAGTCACCGGGTGACTCAAGGTACCGAGCTCTATACCGTGTTCTTCACCGGAGGTCACCGATGAGAAATCTTCTATCGATGATGGTCACCGGAGACATGAGAACATGAGCTCTTGCAGCATCGATGACATGGGTTCTACAATATAACTTCCTACCGAAGTTCGGACCAAAAATACCCCTTACAAGACTTAGACAAAAACATATAACGAAAATAAGATCGCCTAGCCTATTACATCATCTAGTCCGAAAGACAACACACTAAGTGGTACAAGACAGGTTTTGGGATCTTCAATTCCATAGCGATAAATCACTATGATTTCCCCCTTTACCGAAATAAACACTAATACATGAACTATTAATGATAATTCAAAGTACCCTCTTAGTGATGATCTAATCAATCACTGACTCATAACCCAACACACATCATTGCCCTCATTTCGAGGTATCAAGAACAAATCCCTAATGTCGTACGGGGTAACTACAATTGTTTTGTTGTTAGGGAAGGTTAAGACTCTACTCTTAGCATTAAAATTCTCAAAGAACAAGTCATACTACCCCACGGCATATACCTTAAGTCATGCATACTCAGCAGACCACCAAATCCTATTGCTTGTACAGCTGACCTTTGTTCGCCGCTTAAAGCTTCAATGATTTGGCAAAGGCCAATAGGCCCGCATTTGACCGTATATTTGCCGCAACCGTATGAAAAATGTATTAGAAAGACTTACAAAGCGACATAACAAATGAATATAAGTAACATTCAGTTACTCATATTAAGCGGTACTCATGCTTACATAAAGTGATACTTCGTGCAAAGTGTAAGTAATACAATTTCTATTTGAAACCGATACGATACATTTATTCGTATTAATTGATACTAATATGAATAAGAATTGATACATGTGCTCATATTAACTGATACTTAATTAAATAATATAAATAAAGTTGATAAAAAATACCTTGGTTTGTGCTTCTTAGTCGCCCTATCACGCGCAGACTTGTTTCATTCTTTCTTTTTCTCGGACTTTAGATTTGGGGCAGCCCTGGGGATAGCACAATCTCTTTCCCCGTAGGAGAAGCGGTCCGCCTTCTTGAACTTTCTAGCAAAAGACTTTTTCCCCATTTTCACCGCCACAAAATCTCGATTTAATGAGGAACAAAGTAGTAGTATTAAACTTTCGAGAACTATTACCAAAACCAATTAATACACAATCTAACAAACAATGAGAAACACTTAGCATTACACATCGCATAATGTCAATGGATTAAACTCAAGAAGTGGTTCAATCCCTCACAAACTACATATCGCACTAGCATATATCTCGAATATAACTCAAGAAAAAGATTATCATACTTGACATCAAATCTATATCGCTTAGCAAAAGAGTCGAGATGTTCAAGTTCTTCTTCTTGTTTCAAACTTCCCAATCGTGTACGGGTTCGCATAAACAAACATAATCGGTTTTGAAACTAATAAAGTTTTGAAGCTCCATTGCTTATATCAAGCCAACATCAACCGATTCTCCCCAAATTGGTGAAAATATGTGAAATGCGGAACAATTATCGGGACAACCAAGATAATTCATGAATGGAGCACAAGAATAACCTTGAAGAATTTATTGTTGAATAATTCTAATACGTAAAAGTGAAACATAGTGCAAGACTACATTTACATCGCCTACAAATTGAAAGGTTAACAAATCTCGCCAAATTGGTGAAAATATGTGAAATGCATAATACTTGTGACAACCAAGAGAATTCATTAATCGATCACAAGAACAACTTTGATGGGCAATAAACTTGAAGAATTAATTGTTGATAAACTATCCCTACAGAGGAGTGAAACTTAACCGAGATCACATTTACATCACCGTCGCCTGAATAATTAATGAATACCAAAAAATGGAAGCCAAACAAGAATGGTTAGTGAAACACAAGGTGCTCCAAGTGGGTAGTAAATAACAAGGATAATACATTCTTTAGAGCACCGCCGCCTCGCTGCCGTCTCAATCGGCTCCGCCGAGTTCACACGCCTTAAGAATCAAACTAAGAAAAGGAGATGAGGATTTATGCGGAAGCGGAAGAAGAGGAAGATTAACACGGCGGAAGCAGCTCGAGGGTTGCAAAAGAAACGAGATGAGCGGAAAATTTCTTTTAAATTTTTTTTAAAGTATTTATACTTCGGGTAAAATTATCCGGATCCGAGTTCAGCTCAATCCAAGTTGCCAGACCTACACATGGTTGCACCAAAGTTTTGTTGTAACTAAAATTTCAATATACCATTCATGTCGTATCGAAAAATACTTTAAAAAATACTCCCTCCGTCCCACCCATCTTGACACATTTCTTTTCTAGGACGAAAATTAAGAAAGTGGATGATAAATTATGAGAGAGGGATAAAGTAGGAGAGAAATGAAAACGTAGGAGAGAGAAATGAAAAAAAATGAAAAAGTAGGAGAGTAGAAATGAAAAATTAGAGAATAAATTATTTCTTTTTGGAAACGCGTCAAGAGGGTGGACGTCCCGAAAGGTTTAATACGCGCCAAGATGGGTGGGACGGAGGAGTATTAAGTTTTGGTTAACCATAAATTTTTATACGATGTGATACAAGTACCCAAGTCTACCAATAATGTATGGTATCAAATTTTGAATATTCAATATACCGCCATACCGGATATACGATTAAACCTCGATAAAGTAATAATCTCGCTAAGATAATAATTTTTTCCGGTCCCGATATGGGTCAATGCACTAAAATAATGTTCGAGAAAGTAATAACCTCATTAAATGAATATTTTTTCTCGATTCCAAGGTTATTACTTTATCGAGGTTTAACTGTATATTGTTACATTAATGAATATGCAATATTCCTTGGTATAACGACATACCGTAAAACAATGGTATAACGAAAAATGGTATGTTATTAATATATTAATTATAGGTTTTTGTTTTTAAATAGATTTTGATTAGATCCATAAATCCTGAAAAACGATGAAATTGGTTTTGTATATTTCTATTCAGATTAGTCAACTTAGTTGTTAGAAAGCTGAATGTTTTTATTAGCCAAGCGTTTTGCTAAAATCAACTGTCGTCAGATCAAAGATCGATTAGAAGCGACCAGAAGACGAGTCAGGATAAAGAAATGTTGAAGGCTCGATATTTGTCAAGATCGATGCTATAAGTAACAGAGTCAGTTATAACGGTTTTGAGATCATTTCAGTATCTATCGGTGAGTATTCATGGTTTCTAAGTCAACTACTAGTAAAGATCTGTACGATGAATCGACCATTGAAAGATTGATGTCGTATCAAGAACTCAACTACCGAGTCAACATCGACCAATTAGGACTCAACAGCAGTTTGCATGCTCCTGACAAAAAGCTAATAAAATACTGACAACACTGATAAAGAGATTGCGAAATATTCAAGATTGATATTAGGATATGTAATGCCTAACATACTTTTAGTTGCGCATTAGTAGGCTATGTGATGTCGGCACCACGCCCCTACGTGGTGGAGCAATGCTCGGACCGTAACCGCGACGCCGACCGCCATACAATAAGCGAATAAAGTTGTACCTCCACCACCAACAATTGTTTTACCGTAATAGTAAATGATTGAGTTCCAATTATTCAAAATCTCAACAAGACTGTTGTGAAGTCTGCAACCAATATTCAACGTATTTAATTCTCACTGTGCTTATAAATGCAATAGGTCTTTTCTCAAAAAAGGTTACATGAATTCAAGCATACGTGGTCAACTTTCTAAAGCTTTCTTGCTAACCATCTCATAACGAAGTAACTTAACAGTTAGAAATTTATCTCGTGTTCTTCGCTATTAGAGTTAAGATTAATTCCCCCTTTGCACACATTGAAGGAGTTCATAACCGAGCTTCTTCTTCATTGTAAGAACTCATTCTAGCCTGGTTTACCAAACACAAACCCCTACCTCTAGACGAAGTAGTTGAGAGTTTGCGAAGTTGTTTGAATTGTCCGCAAGTTGAAGAAGTTGATAAGTTGTAACACCCCGAAATCTTTAATATAAAATGCATCGCATATCTATTCACGCATATTATCAAGTGTTATAGCTCCAGTAAGCCGCTCCTTAAAAATTAAAATGAATAATTAAAGCATCTATATTATTTTTCATTAAATCATTTTTATTATGTAAATTTATTTTTGATTTTGAATGTGTTTATTCATATCATATTTTGATTATATTGTTTGTTATTAAGATAGAAATCATGTTGTAATTATGAGACACAAATAATATTTATTTAATTCGAATTTCCTAAGCCTCGCTACGATTCATGAAAGGATAAAATATTTTATATTTGTATTAAATTATTATGAGGTAATTTTAGATTATGTTTTATGATTAAAAAAATATTTTATGCGTGATATTCATGTTTTAGGATCAAATCTAATTGTGTCTATCCATATCCTCTTATATAGTAAGTGATAGAATAAAATCTATATAAGAGATATAAGTATAAAAATAATTATGGATAAAATATATTTAGTACCTTTTATGAGTATGGATCTTTAGATAATTGTTTCTAGGCCTATAAATACCCCTTTAGTCCATCATAATATAGTCTCTCATAAAATTTTCGAAAATCTGTCAAGAAATTTGAGAATTATTTCAAGAATTATTTACACATCTTTCCATCATAATATCATTGTAAACTTTTAGGCGAGTGTTCCTAGGTATGTCTAGTATACTATACTATTTTTGTAGAATTTTACAAGTATGATAAGTATTTGTTCAAAATTGTTTTTCGTAACCCGCCAATTTTTAATTAGCATGTACATTAGTGAGTTAGAGAAATTATTTTCGTAGTGTTCTTATGTTGTTTTTTGACCATGATAAATCTTAATGGGATTTACTATATGTTAGGTCATTCATGTTAAAAAAAAAATAGAATTTTTGTAGGTTACGTTTACTAATTATTTGTTAATTTGTTCTTTCATGTGCCGGATCTTTTGTCAACGTGCATGTATATTATAAAAACAAAAAGTTTTCATATTAGTACTAAACGAATTCTTGATCATGATAATTTTAATTATGATGGAATATGTAATATAATGTTCATTTTAGATATCTATAATTTTTAGGATAAAAGTTTTATGATTTCATTAATTTATTTCATGAATTGCCGAATTACTCAATGTACGAATGAATTGTCAATAGAAGTAAGATTATGTTTAAAATATACTTAATTTTATTACTATGTGAAAGCGTTAAAATTTCATGTTAATAAGTAAATTATGTATAACATACATTATTTGATTATTTTGATCTATGACTATTCATGAATTATTGAAATTATTAATGCATGCATAACATTTCATGTACGAGTCATTAAGATAAACTTTCATGTTAGGATTGGGCGCGCAAGACTTAATCATTTGATCTCCATAGTCTTCATTCAAAGCCAAGGTTAAGTGGGGAAGTATTCTTACACTACGCTTATCCTTATTATATTTTATGGTCAATATTTACGAAGTTAATGTCGGACATGAAAATGAGAGATCGAAGTTGATCCGCGGATCGGAGTTGATCGATACAAAGATTTATGGTCGAAGTTGATCCGTTTAAATGTTAGAGTTGAAGTTGACTCGGTGTTCTGTGTGACTACGTGATTCTTACATGTTCTAATTTTTTATAATATATTGGTATATTACATAGTTTGGATAAATGCATTTCCCCACCAAGTTGTTGTGCTCAGCCCCCTTTTCCTTAATATTTTTCAGAAATAGATGCATAGAGATAGGAATGGTGATGGTCAAAAGGAGGAAAAAAAGATTTCAAGAGTTCTATATATGCATTTGTAGTAAAAATCATTGTCATGTTTTAAAAAAATAATATTGCTTTTCTTTTTTATAATTAATGTATGAAAGTCTTCCGCTAAAATTAAAATGTCTTTTACAACTTTTGAAAGAATCATGAGGTGACATCCCCTTTAAAGGTTTTCTAAAATTTACACAAGCTGCTTAGAGCTATACTAAAATGCAACCTATTGTGAAGATAGAGTGACTGAACCTTGCATATATAATTCAAGAGTTAGTGATTTTCATTTGTTTGATCAGGAAGAGTGGACATAGGAGTGTTGATTTAGACGAATATAATTCTTGTGTTCTTACAACGTTGAATGTCTTACTTGCCATACTACATAAAAGAATCTTTCAAGAGCATACAAGTGTTCTATGATGATTGAATTAATGATCCTGAACATTCAAGATGTGCATAGACATATCAAAATATTTTCTAAATAAAATTGAATTTTCAGTAACGAGTTTAAAATTGACCCCCGCAATTTTCCGCATAGATGTCGACTAATAAGAGTGCAAACAACTTAACTAACTATCACTACTCCTACTTAACAAAATTTTATGTAGTCCTAAGTGGGGGCATCTCGCACAATTCTAAGCCACAAACATGCTTCTCATAAGCCCTGGATGGGTAGACTCTTCGTTAATGGCTCAGCCTAGGTTGTCTTCGCCTCTAATCTTCTCCACCACCACATCTCCTCTCTTTACTAATTATCGTATGATGTGGTACTTTCAATCTACGTGTTTAGACGTCTTGTGTGATCTAGGTTCCTTTGAATTTATTACTTCACTAGAGATATCATTGTTGGTCTATAGATGAGTCTTCGTGTGTTTAGGGGCGGGGTAGGGGGGAGGGGGAGGGGTGAATATACACGAGTCCAAGTTTCAAACTTAAACGTGAAAGTCGCAGATACTAAGTTTGCTTACCGAATAAATTCCGGCCGCCCGATAAACTTTCCCGGATTTGCGCGTGGTAATGTGATCCCGCCCATCGAACATTGTTCACCGATCGAAGTCGCTTACGGTAACTTATTATCTAAATATGTGCGAAATAGTGTATGCCCAATTTTATTCGCGTCAATTTGAAAAATATTTACTACAAAAAAATATTTTTGTTAGGCATGTGAGTGTTATTTTGCTTAAAATTACACTTGTATGAATTTTTCAAAATAGTTTTTGTGTAGTATGAATAGTAAGCAATATAACAAGAGAATGACACACAAATTTAAAGCGGTTTGGATACAAAAGATCCTACGTCCATTTCCTATTTCCAAGAATTCTTGATTAGATTATACTAAACACAATGATCCATTCACAAGACACACATGTCAACTAGTCATAGTCCTAGTGACTTAACAAAGTTTCAAACACAAGGATTTGAGGGTTTTTCTCCAACTATGAAGAACTTCCTACAATAAGCACACTCAAAGATGAACTCCTTGGATTCTAAGCTTTTGATCTAACAAGGTCAGCTTAGAAGTATCGAGAGGGAAACTAAATCACCGTAGGATCGAGAGCTTGGATAAACTGCAATCTATTCTAAGTTTCTCACCGAGCTTGCTTTTCGAATTCTGGAGCTTGTGTACTTGTTTGCTTGAGTTCTCGTAGTTTTCATGCATGGATGAAGATCTCTATTTATAGGCTTAATCGGGTGAATAGATCCGTTGGAGAAGACATGTAGACATATGTCAAACACGACAAGAAAAATGATCATCTTGACAACTTGAATCGCATTATAGAGATTCTTTTTTTTTTAGGTTTCGTAGGTTATCCGCAAATTTATGTCAGACAAGTATCGGGCCGTCAGCCTCCTCATGGGTCGAGGTTCGTTGGTAGGTGAAGCTTCGTTCTAACCCCAAGACTCGATCACCGAGCTGATTTCCCTCGATACAAGATAAACTTTACTAAAATGTTCTCTTTAACACTCTCCAACGTCTTCGCAATAGCCGACCGCTATCTTTGACTTTTCAACACTCATTAAGTAAATTCGTTTTGAATCCTACTAAGTCTTTGTTAAAATTTCGTGATAACGGGAAGCAACATTTTTACTTGTATACAAATGTGTTTTTCCTTTCCATTGTTTTATTCTCTTATCTCATTAATTATATTCGCGCATGTTGGTCCTTTATCTCGTATAATAGTTAGATTGCCAGTAATGTGTTGTATATCACGTAAAAAAACCGCATAATTGGTTCAACTAACAAGATAAAAACAATTATCACAAACCTGACAACTTAAGGACAAGTTGTCGATTTAAGCCGCAGCTTTAGACTAGAAGCGGCCCGTCATGGCCGCTTGTTCATACGGTACAACCGAGGCGCGGGTATTTATGGGGATCACATCAGACCGCGTTTTCCTAACCGACCTTAAAGTGGATAACAAAAGATCTTGGTCACTTAATTTGGTCTTAAGCTTGATAAGATTTCAACTGAATGCATTTAAAGCTATCTATCACTACTTTGAGTTACTATGGTGAACGCTCATCGCGACCGGATCTACGCATTCTGGGTGATAGTAGTTATTTGTAACTCATCTTGGTTATCTATATCTTGCATCTATACCCCTAAGGAACTCGTAAGGATTAGTACACTAAACCCTATTTCTACCGATTAAGTTCGGGAATGTGTTAGATAAGTGTCGAGTGGTAATACTCAGGAATATAATAAGATGTTAATTAATTAACGGATATTTATTTCTTAAATACTGAGATCAATTCACTTTAAAAATACAAGCCCATGCTCAAGTTAGGATAAAGGGTAAGTCAAACACGAATTCTCTAAAAGGTTTAATGAATATGTGTTTATTAATTAATTTTGCTCTGGAGCATAGATAATTAATTAATTTGAGGCCCGACTTTATTTCTCGGATCGGATCCCCCGGCTCGGCTTACCAATTAGCCGCCATTATTTCTTCTCGCTTCTCTCGTGAATACTATTATTGATAGATTAATATATTTATACATTATTTAATAATATGAAAAATTATTTATCCGAATTAATTGGTCGGGTCAATTAATTCATAAATAAAAAGGGTCCGTGACATTATTAATTAGCAATATAATTAATAATGGGCCACAATTATAAATAATGTTTATTTACATTATATTATATATATGTATGCCTTCAAATTTTGATACACGAGGTTTTATTTTACTAAAAACCGTGAGAAAGAACGTGAGAAATATAGAGACAACAAAAATTCATTTCTTGAGAGCTCTTCCACGCGGAGGAAGGAAAGTGGTCTTGACACGTACTTCAAAAGGTCTCAAACGGGAGCAACAATCAAAGTTGCGACAACATACATGGAGGAATATATAATTTCTTCTCTTCGCATCAGACACAATTGGTACCGAGCCAAGTTTTTAGCTCGATCATGCTTTCAAGCAGAGCATGATTATGTTTTTTTCTGGCCATTATCTAAGGTATTTTTCGTGTTTAGTAGGCGGCATGCGAACCAACCCTTTATACCCTTTTTTCTCGTGGAGAAAATCCACGAGCAGCTTTATAAAGGGCCAATGTAAGTGTTTCAACTTAGAGTTATTATACGTAATTTAGTCTCGACAGTGCACGAAAAATGAGGCAAATGCGAAATTCCTTACTATCCGATCGAACACCCGAGAGCTAGCCATGGTTCGCGCGCATCTTGTGGCGGCGATTGCCGGTGCGTCCAGGTTCCTACCGGAAGAATGACTTGAACCGTTGCATTCTTTGCCCCACGAGCTTCACATCGATAGGTTAGGCGGGTCATCCGACTGGGATGACCAAAAATCAACGTATAAAGTTTGATGCTCTAATTCATGTTTTTTCGCTTACAAATTCAAATTGAGGGAAATTGATTGATGATTTCAACCTAATCCTTTCATGGTGACCGAAAATTATCAAGGATCGCTTTCCATGTATCTACCCGAACGAATCAAGGGTAGGAAGGGAAATGAATTTGGTGGGCGAATGGCTCGCTTGCGGACGGTTTTTAAACTCCAGTTTTGGGTCGCGGCGGGGTGGCTGATAGTGGCTCGGGGGGGTGCCGCCGTACGCCTGCCAGGGGGACCGGAGGCGAGAGAGAGGTCAGATGAGGGTGGAGGAAAGGCGCGACCAAGATTGGCCGCTGCCGTTGTAACGCCCCCAATTTTCAAAACTTAACAAATGACGCTACTTCATACTTAACATGCATATCTTAATTCTTTCAAAACATTTTCTATTCAATAGAAACGCTTGCAAACTTAGGTCATTTTCTATACCAACAAAAGTCTTAAATAAAATAAGTTCTCAAAAAATATACACATTTCATGGATAAAACTAGTTAATGCAATAATCAATTTCATAAATCCTTCCTCGTGTGACTATCAACACCAACACTCTACGCACGGCTCGAGCCATTTCCTAAAAATGTTAAAATAGCTCCGTTGAGTACGATTACTCACTGGGAGATGTACACATTTACCAAAAATTATATATCACACCGATAAGACATGGAAAATTAGGATCATGGAAAGAGATACTCGGTCACACGTACTTACTAACATTTTCATAGGCCCAATTCCACCTATTCCTCATGTGAGAGAGGATCCAATTTCGATCCTACGCCCACCCCGACCGATTTTCATTGAGGACCCCAATTCCGATCCTATGGCCCAATTCCGATCGATTTTCATTTAGGATCCAATTTCGATCCAAGGGTCCAATTTGACCCCATCCTTTCATGTCCGTCATAATCACTTGAAATATCGAACACAACATATAATAAAAGATAAATAGTAACATTCCCACCTTAACCTTGGCTTGATGAAAAATTATGGATATCGATGTTTAAGTCCTCGCATTTATCCTGTGACATACAAAAATTTATCTTAATGACTTACATGGATGTCATGCATGCATCAACAATTTCAATAATTCATGCATCAAAATAATCAAACCAAAATGTATATTATACATAACCTACTTATTAACATGCTACTTTAATGGTTTCATCTAGTAAATAAATTAAGTATATTACATATACTCTTTATTTCTTTTGACAACCATTCGTGATTGAGTAATCCGTCAATTTAAGAAATAAATTAATAAAATTATAAAAGTATTGTCCTAAAATTATAGACCTTTAACATGAACAACATATTAAATATTCATCAAAAATAAACGCACTATAAAT
>CM054821.1:7340430-7472318 GCA_028984105.1 Lavandula angustifolia | reverse complement strand
AATAAAACGTACCATAAATCAATAATTCATCTAATAGTAACATTAATTTTTTTTTCAATCTACATGCATGTTGGCAAAGAATTTGGCACATCAAGAAACAAATTAACAAATAAATAGTAAATGTATCCTAAAAATTCTATATTTTTAACATGAATGACCTAACATGTATTATATCCCATTAAAATTCAGCTTGGTCGAAAACAATGTAAAGAAAACATGAAAAATAATTTTCCTTTCAAGCCCATGAACATGCTGTCAGAAACTGGCAGGTTACGAAGAACAATTTTAAAAAAATACTTATCACGCTTGAAAAATTATAAAAAACTAAATGAGTATACTAGACATACCGAGGAAGATTATCCTAAATTTTCACGACAATATGATGAAGGAAAATATGTAAATAATTCTTGAAACAGTTCGCAGAGATGCTGGCGGATTTCCGAAAATTTTATGGGATGCTATATTATGAGAGACTAAGGGATATTTATAAGCCTAAAAATCATTATCCAAACATTCCTAATCAAGTAAGATATCAAATATATTTTATCCATAATTATTTTCTTCCATATATATTTTATATGGAATTTATTCTATCATTTACCATATAAGAGATTCAATCTTAAATAAATTAGGATATGGATAACCACAACTAGATTTTATCCTAAAATATTTATATCACACAATAAATATCTATTTTAATCATAAAATATAATATTAAATTATCTCCTAATAACTTAATACAATAATAAATATTATATCCTTTTATAAATCCTAGTTAGTTTAGGAAATCCAAAATAAATAAATATTATTCTTGCATAATAATTCTAACATGATTTCTATATAATTAAATAAAAAAAAGAATATAATCATAATATGATATAAATAAATACATTCAAAGTTCAAAATAAATTTACATGATAAAAATGATTTAATGACAAATAAGATGGATGCTTTAATTTTCATTTAAATTTCTAGGGCGCGACTTACAGAACTAAAGCACTTGATAACATGCATGAATAGATATGCAATGCATTATATACCGAAAATTTTGGGTTGTTACGTCGCGCGTAGACAACCGCGTGAATCCATCTCGCGGCGGCGTTCCACGACGGCCCAGGCTCTGGCAGCTTCATCTAAGGACTCCAGGCGGCCGGGCAGTTCAGATGATGACGGCAAGAGGCCGCCATCACTGGCGGCTGAGGAGAAAACATCGGCGACGCGATTTGGTGCGTGAGGGAGAGAAGGTGCTGACGTCAGCCCTAGGTGCTGAGGTAGCTGCTGATGTGTTTGCCACCTATCTAACATGTGGCAGACACTCTGATGATGCGTCTCTAATGCAGTTTGCAATTCGGTTTCTGGTTCGAGAACTTACGAAGAGCTGTATTTTGATCGGGTTGTGTAATAGATAGATAATTTTCATTTTTATGTGTGTTTTAAGCCCGATCACGACGTTTTATTTCCTATTTTTGTATTTATTTTTATTATGCTTTAGCATGCATTTATGTGTTTAATTGTGTTTAATTCATTTTTTAAGTATGTTTAATTTTTCACGAGCATGTTTTACTTTGTGCTCTTAGAAATTGCATGCTTTAGGATTTATGTGGTTTAAACATGAATAAAAAATGAACCTTTCAAAGAAAAAGACAAAGCAAATAATAAATAAAATATTTTGGTAGACTCCATTAAATTGATAATTAAATATTTAATCAGACCTCCTTTTAATTGGACCCTACACAAAAGTGGAACAAATTATATAGGTAAATGGCCACCTTAGTGGCTTGCTTATATTTTTTAAACCAAGAGTTTTGTGAGATGAATTTTTCAAAATGATATTTAATTATTACTGAGTAGTGGGAGCGAAGCCATAAACGTCTACCTGAGTGGCTTATGTGCTTAGTAAACACAAGTGCTCTAGCAGATAATACTTAAACAGGATGACTAATTAAACCAAATTGAATGCGATATGGTTCTCGTAAGTATGCCAATTTTAGGAATTTGATGTTAATTTGGTCAAATTAATGGTCAAAACTTATATGTCACCACGGATACAACTTCATGAGAAGTCACTTCCCGCGTTTTAATTCCACAATAGTGATATAGTCCAAATTAATCAGATTATTAATTCCATTCTTCTTAAGAACCTAGACGTGGATTGAAATTAAAGAGCCAGATATATAGCTTGGTCTAGGGGTTCACAAGTAAACGTCTACTTGAGTGGCTTACAAGTGTGATCCTTAGGGCTATTCGATTAATTAACATCATTGGTTTATCAAAAAGTTACAATGATGGTTAATTACAAATTATGTGCGAATATAGGTTTCTAATATGTAATTTTATTTAATTTTTTCAGATATATCTATTCTTTCTATTCTTTCCAATTTTACCAACCGACCCCTAACGGGTCCAACTAACTTCACTGAGTGGAAGAGATATCTTACCTTCTCAATAAATGCTCTGACAAGGTCCTATAAGAACTTCTGTTTAAGGAACGTTGTGTCTAAGATGGAGATTACTCTAGTAAGTTACTCAATTCTTTGGTAGCGGTCAAAGATGTTATGGAAAGGGTAAGGGTGCTCAAGTCTTGAACACCACTAATAGCTCAAGGAATTCTCCGAAAGGCGGAAACTACAAAAAGAGGAGAAAGGGTGGTCAATTTAAGAAGAGCAGTGGGAGTACGAAGACGGTCCTTACCGGCGACATGCGAATGCCAAAGGAGAAAGGAAGATTCTTTAATTATGGTAAGAAAGGACACTGAAAGAATTATTTTCCAAATGTCAAGGCACAACAGAAAGAGGCGCGAGTCGCTCTTGTAACTAAGATTGTTCTAGTTTCCTCTTCTACCCATGAATGGGTAGTGGATTCGGGGGCAACTGACCATGTTTGTTACACCTTGTAAGGTTTCTTGCAGAAAAGGCAATTGAGAGAAGATGAGGTGGTAGTCTCCATGGCCAATGTGTTGGGTTTGTGTACTGAAAACAGTCTACGTATTTGCTTGTATACAATGTTTCCTGTTACCACTATTATTCTTCTCCTATCTGATTATTATAATTGCACAAATTAGTCCATTATCTCACAAGAGTTAGATCATACATTGTGTTGTAGGTCACAGAAGACTGTAGTGATTAGTTGAACTAGTGAGATAAACAGTTATCACAGTTGAGACAACTTTAGGACAAGTTGTTGGTTTAGGCTGCAATGTAGATAAGAAGTGAATTGTCTTGGTCTCTTGTCTATGTTGATACATTTTATATATTGATGGATCGCGGTGAGACGTGTTCTTCTATCTGACCAGTGTGTAGAACTAAGGTCTTGGAGACCCAACTGATTTTAAGCTTGATGAGACTTCAACTGAGTATACGCGACTAGCTATCACTTTAACTTACTATGGGTGAGGGTCATCGCGACCGTATATCTCTGTATCTTGGGTGAGTTTTGTTGCATGCAACTCAGGCTGGTTATATGCATCAGTATCCTATTATAGGGTTGATGATATCCCCTTGAGGAGCTCGAAAGGTTTATCATACTAAACCCTGCAGGTTGATTAAGTTCAAGTATGATAATAAGGTCGAGTGCTAATTGTATTAAGTAGTCAGTAAACTTAATCAATTAATGGATATTCAATATCTTAAATACGGGGATTAACTGAAGTTAAAAATACAAGCCCTGACTCAACTTTTTGAATAAAGGGGTAAGTCAGCATAGATTCTTTAGTGGAATGAATCTATGCTTGTGAATTAATAATACTCTAGGCTGAGTATGGAAAATTAATTCACTTGAGGCCAGGCATTATTTCTTGTATTAGGGCCCTGGTCTGGCCCGAAGATATGCCCAGTCGTATGCGACATTTTCTCTCCGACTCACTAGTCTACTTAATTATCTGGATTTGTTTGGCGCTTTAGTGCCAAACAAATTGGTAATGTGGATTGGGCTTGGGAGTCAAATGCCCATTTTGGTTCCTTTAACTAAGCCCTTATAAATAGGGAGCAAGGGCCACTTGTTCATAACTACTTTTTTAGCATTGTGTGTCGTAAAGTATGAGTCCGAGTGATTTTTCATCGAGAGATTTCTTGCATCTCCGTCCATCTGGAGTTGAGAGATCGGGCACAGGAAAAGTCCTGAAGACCTTTTCTGGACCGAGTCAAGAAGATCGTATTCTAGGATGATGCTGAGGTATATTTTCCTTTTCAATGGATCGAGAGTTCCTGCAATTGCCATTGGAGATTTACATCTATCTTTAGATAGTTCTTTTTTAGTACTTAAAGATGTTTTGTATGTTCCTGAGTTTAGGCAAAACATAATTCCTGTTTCAAAACTCTATACCATGGATGGTTATAAATCAAGTTTTGATAGTGATGTTTCTATTATGAAAGATGATGATTTTATCTGTCGTGGACCATTAAGCGGATCTTTATATACTATTACTTGCAAACAGCGTAATTATGTTAATGTTGTTTCCTCATCATCAAATTCCAAGAAGAGGAAAGAATCTTCTAACGAAAACCAAACTTATCTGTGGCACTTAAGACTAGGTCACATTAATCTAAACATGATTCAAAGGTTGGTGGAATATGGATCATTGGAGTCTCTCCAAATTGAACAATTTCCAACTTGCGAATCCTGCTCAGAGGAAAAGATGGTGACTAGGACTTTCAAGGCAAAGGGTTATAGAGCTACAGAAGCATTATGTTTGATACATTCTGACTTGTGTGGGCCTATGCCTATACAAGCTCGTGGAGGGTATGAGTATTTTGTCTCATTTACTGATGATTACTCAAGATATGGATATGTTTACCTTCTTCGCCACAACTCAGATTGCTTTGAAAGCTTTAAGGAATTCAAGCCATAAGTGGAGAAGAAGCTAGGTAAAGATATCAAAACACTACAATTTGATCGTGGTGGTGAATACCTCTCGAACGAGTTCAAGGATTACTTGAAAGAATGTGGGATTACATCTCAGCTGACAGCACCGGGCACGCCTCATTAGAATGGTGTGTTAGAGAGAAGGAACTGAACTCTCTTAGAGATAGTTCGGTCGATGATGAGCTATGCAACTTTGATTGTTTCTTTTTGGGGATATGCCCTAGAGACTACAGTATACTTATTGAACTGTGTGCCTTCCAAATCAGTACATAAGCCCAGTTTGCACCACTTGAGGATTTGGGGTTGTCCTACTTATGTGCTAAATAAGAAGGCCGACAAGTTGGAATCACATTCTGAAGTGATGTTGTTCATAGGGTATCCATAGGAAACGAAAGGTGGTTACTTTTCTAATCCTAAAAGATCGTTGTTAGAACCAAGGCTTGATTCTTAGAAGAGGATTACATTAGTAACCACAAGTCTAGAATCGACATCATCCTTGAAGAATTACAAGGTGGTTGAGTTCCACTCGAACAACCAGTTGTGTAGGATAGTACTCCACGAGTAACTACATAATCTGTTAACACATTACCTTGATAGAATACGAAAAGAAACTTTTACCTTCCTCCACATATGTTGCCGTAGCTTTGATTATTGCTCCCGTTTGAGACCTTCTGGTCTGTGTCTCGGCCATTCCTCTCCTCCGTGTGGACAGAGATCTGAGAGGAATTGAATTTATATTCTCTCTCATGTTCTCACGTTTCTCGTGAATAATAACCCGACTAAATATTTTTTGTTGGTCCAGAGGCACGCTTTAGGTGTAGGGGGGTGGGAGGGGGGGGGGGTGAATACACCTGAATGAAAATTCAAACTCAGAACGCAAAAGTCAGTTTTAGCTGATGGTTGCTACTAAACTTTGTCAGTTAGCCAGATATGTTTTCTCGATCGCGTAGGCAGAGATTCCCCTACTGAGTACAATACTACTGAATTATGTTAGTGAACAGTATAAGAGTTGTGTGCGGAAGTGTAGGCCCTTAAAATATGCGTCTCAGTTTAAAATCCGTTTTTATGCTTGTTTGATTAAAACTCAATTGGATGCTGAATGAACAGTTAAATCAATGCAACATTTAGAATCAACACAGTGATTTTTAAAGTGGTTCGGACACACAGGGTCCGACGTCCATTGTCCTGAACTAAGCAGGAGATCTTATTTTAATTATACTGAGCAAGCCTCAGTTGATCTGTTCATAGGACAAATTCTAACTTGTTTGCTTATATTGAGCTAGCCTCAGTCAATCTGTATGCAAGACAGATATCTACCTATAGTCATAGTAACTGTACAGATCTTAACCTTTTTAAGGTTAGATTTTCTCCAACTAAGAAGGAGTTCTTAGAATAAGAACTGTTCAATAAAATGAACTCCTTTAAGGTTCTAACCTATTGAGTATTACAATAAGTACGCTTAGATAGAGAAAGGGGAACAATAATTCTCTAGAGAGAAGAACTAAAGGAGATCTAAAATCTATGAGCAAGTTCTTTGCTTGAATGTCGCTTGTAGTTCGCTAGAGTGTTTGAGCTGTGATTGCTTTGGTTCCCGGTGTCTTTTTGCATGAAGACTCTTCTCTATTGGTTCCCGGTGTCTTTCTGCATGAAGAACCATTGGAGGGAGTATAGACACGTGTCGAATAAGACAAGAAAACGGCCATAATAATTTGAACGTTGAATAGAGGCACTATAGAGATTTCCTCTTTTTTCGGCTAGCAGCAGCTTTATGGCAGAGCTGGTAAGGCGTTGTGGCTCCTTATTGGTTGAGGTCTATGAGAGTTGGTGAGGCTTATTCAAACTCAAAGTACGATGAGTTGACTTCCTCTGAATCCTCGGACCTTCACCTGATTGTCCTCTATTAACATTCATCTGAATAACTCAGTTGTTGGCTCGATTTCCTTAGCAGATTCAGTTGGTCGATAGCTGACCAACTGACTTCCTCGATACTGAGTTCTTCAGCTGAGTGCATAATCTTCTACTGAATCCGCAGCTACTAAACTCTAGCCTACTGAGTTCTAACAGCCGAACTCATCTAAGCTATTACAATATCGAAGGTCCATCATTTAGCTAGGGGTTTTGAGATCTTCAAATCTTATCATATGTTCATCCAACAGTTTCCCCTATTTGATGATGTCAAAACCTTTTACAACAACTACTGCTACTAACTATGCTAAAAACGATATTATAAGGTAAACTAAGCATAGTATGAGAGCAATAATATCAACAAGAATCACACAACTGAATTTCCCATAAAAAGAAGTATCAGAGCATTATCAAAAATTGAGTAATGTCACACAACTGAATTTCTCACAAGGAGAAGTATCAGAGCATTATCAGGCTGGCTATCTAATCAACACAGAAAATAATTTTCCCGTAAAACAGAGAAGCATTTTCCCCCCATCATACTCAAAACAATTTTCCTCTATAGCAGAGAAAAGACAGTTTATCTTAAAGAGTTTCTAAGCACTGAATCAAAGAGAAACATATAAGCAGATATGTGAGTGTGTGAGTTGATTACATCAGTAATCAGTAATGTTGAATGAAAAGAACATAGCCAAGTGACAATGAGTAGTTGTCGAAGGCCAAAAAGAAGATATGTCACATATGAGATAAAGAGATTATGTGTACATGACATTCTAATTCTAAGATCTAGAAGACTAGAAGGCAGTAAGCTGGACTTCTTCATGAAGAGTTGCATCCGAGCTTTGAAATCAGCAGACTTCTTCTCCGGTGGTTCAAGGCCATGAGTTGAATAGACGCAATGCCTCGGGGTCTTAATCTCTTCCTTGTCTACGTCATCGTGCTTGTTCAGACCTTTGCTATTGACAACATCGAAGATCTCTTTCTCAATATCGTTCTTGCAGATATTGTCCTGATGCGTCAGAGGAGGAGGCAAGGTTCTGAACTGAGGTGTTTGAGAGTTTTTCCCGACTGAACGAGTAGAGTTTGAATTTTAGCATAGAGTGGGGGATCCAGATATTTTAGAAAGTCTTCAAATACCTCTTCAGGATCAGATTCCTCTTTGAATAGCTTCCTGACATAGAATCTTTTTATGAAGTCAACTTTGATTTGTTCCCATCTCTGGTTGATCTTGTAAGGAACCCACTCATCGATCCTTTTGTATATCACTCTCTTAACCTCATTGGCAGGTACCCTTCTCCTGAAGAATTTTGAGGTTGTAGGGATACTTTTGTCCTTCACGAGAACTCTTTCTCCTGCTTCTTTCTCTGTCCTCAGCCTGAGTGACTCCAGATCAGAAGGATGAATCCTCTCTCTAGCTTCTCTGATCTATCTGGCCTTAGATGTATGATCAAGTCCTCTCTCACAGCTATCCCAGATTTCTTTCATTTCAGCTTCTTGACTCTTAGAGAGTCCAGTAGATGGTATGTGCTGTTGAGCTTATGAGTCACTCTGTTCAGCTGATTTAGACTTAGTGGTTTCAGGCTTCTCAGCTTGTTTGGACTTTTTGAGGAGTTTTAGCAGCTGCAGACTTAGATTGCCTTGGCAGTACTGATCGAGTTCTGGTAGGAACTGGAGTCCGGATCTATATGCCTTTCTTAGCTTTCGTCTGCTTAGCATCCTCTTTCTCAAGTTCACGTGCTAGTTGTTCATCATAAGCTATTTCCTCTTCGCCTATTTTGAATTTGAGCTTCTTTGGGGGGCTAGGAGATGCAGGGGTTTTGCCTTTGCCTTTAGCTGCTGCTGACTTCAGTGATGGCTCTTTGTCAGATAATGCTTCATGGTACTGAGCCACTTCAATGATAGCCTCGTCAGCAGGCTTTCCTGAACCTTCAGCTTCTTTGCCCTTTCCTTCCCCCTTGCCTGCTGCTACTAAGCTGGGTCCGGCTTCTTTAGATTTCAAGAGGGTCAGTAGTTGTGCCGATCTACTACTTTCCCCCTTTTTGGCATCATCGATTACAGTTGCCAAGGCAATCACTTTATTGTTCAGCTCCTCGATAGATGATTTGATAGATTCGAGAGAAGCTACAACATCACCAGCTGCGTCAATGTACGAAGTCCATCTCTTATCATGCTCTGAATTTATGGCTTTCAGTATAGCTGACTTAGATGCTTCGATGCGCTTGATATATGACTTAATAAAATCAACATCTTCCTTCTTGTTCTGTGAGCATGCAGCGTGTTGTTCTACCAGTGCCTTAGCGACACTTTCAGTAGCGAGCTTATGTCGCTCTTCTACTATCTTCAAGACTCGATCTGTTGCAGTGGCCACTTCCTCAAAGAATGTCTTGGCCTGAGTCTGCAAAATGATCTAAAACTGAGCTATCAGATCAGTCCTTTGGGCTTCAAGTGCCTTAGTGAGGATCGCATCAACATTTAGTTCAGTTGGAGTGCTAATCATATGCACTTCAGTAGATAAGCTACCCAACGTCTAGGTCTGAGACTTTATGAATTGGCTCCACTTAGTGTTCATGTCTGCCGCGAGGAGACAGTTCTTGTGACCCTGACGTTTGATACAGTTATTGATAGACGCCACTTTCAGATCCCTTAATCTCAACAGCCTGATATCGCGATTGCTGCTTCGGCTGAGATTGAGGAGGTGGTGGCGAGTCATCCCTGGGAGATTGTCCCTCAGTAGATCCTCCCTGGTCTGCATCCTTGGGTGGAGTGTCGCGGTGCGAGTCAGAATGAGTCTCGGGCTAAGGAGGCTGATCAGATTGCCACTTCTGACTCAGGAGCATCAGCATGGTGGCCCTAAGATCCTCCATCGAGGAAATGTCATCCAGCTTGCCCTAGCCGATCTCCCCTCTGAGTGTCTGCACGTCTTTAGCTAACGCAAAGGTTGTCCTTAGGTGGATCGTCTCTTACAACAGATCTCGTTCCAGGAATCTTAGACGAATCTGCACCCTAACTCTGACAGCTATATCCACAAGATATGCATGATCCAAGATCTCGGGAATTTCATCTCCGACTTCCTCAGTAGCTCTGCACTAAGCTAGCTGGACTGAGGTTGGAATAGAGGTGGAGGACTCTGTTTGTGGGATGTCTACTGGAAGGTCTTACTGAGTCTCCTCAGAATGAATTCTCTTAACCTTCTCTCTTAGAGTCACGTCCTCCTGACCTGACCCTAAATCCTCAATAGAGATAGGCTCTGGAAGCACTTCAGTAGCTTCAGGCTTCTTCAACACTTTCCTCTTCTTCTACTGAATTGGACGAGGATCTTGAGAGATCTCCAAATGATGCTTATCATGCAGTCCCCGTCCAATAGACTTTTCAGCTGTTGTTGCATTCAGGAATTTCACATTCTTCTTATCGAACGGAAATGCATCGGCAAAAACAACTCTGCCTTGGCACAAATCCTCTAGAAGGATTGAAATATTTGTGCCATAGAGGAGTTTGCCCTTGGGGATGAGCTGTAGACCGGAGTTGTCATCATTGTTTGTGAATTTCTGGAGCTGGGCCTTAAACTCTGATCGGAAGAAGGCATTCCAATTGATACGTACTCAGTCTACTATGTCCATCATCAGCTGAATCCTAACTCTTGATAGTTGATCGTACGATCCCGCTGAGCTAGTCAGCACATGGTTCACGATATAGGTCAGACCCCTATATTCAGAGTGCAGCTGGTTCTTTGGGAAGGCTGCTTTGAATACGATGTTCTCCTGACCGCTGAATTTGGAGAGATACTGATTAATGGATGACTCCTTGTACCCGATCGGAGAAATCCCTTCATCAGATAGGTGAAAACTACAGAGAATGCAGTTGGCGATGTCTACGCCTGCAATCTTCTCCGTCCAGATATTAGGGGTTGTCTCCCTAATGTAGTTGATGCAGGTGATGTCCGTCACCTCATCGTCCTACCTTATGTTCATGAAGAACTCGATAACTTGCCTTGGAAGGCAGTGAAAGGGAGACCTCGTGCGAATGGTCATGAGACCAGAGGCCTCCAAAGCATCGAAGATGCTGTCCATGCATGCCACGTTGCAGGACCAGAATGAGAGGATCGGCTCAAACTAGACTCGCTTGGAGTCAAGAATCTCCTGCATGTCTAAGGGGATGAGGACGTCATTGTTGGGGGATGTTACCATTGAAGATGAGTGTAAACTGAATCTGCAAAATCAATGTTAGTACTTGAAAATAGAGTAAGTTGGTACATAACAGAAATAGTTTTTAGAGAAATTTACCGAAAGAAGTGTGCTTGATCGTAATAGATTTCTTAAGCAAATATGGTTGCAGAGTACAAGTCTATCGTTAATGGCGAAAAAATGATTAAGCACGAGATACACACAAAGATATATATGAAACTGAATATGAACGCTTTATTCCTTATGTGGCTGAGATTAATCAGTTTTAAAGAGGTGGATGGCTCAGATTAAATATTATAAGAGGTTATGATTACTAGCCGCCTATAATCTCGCCCTACTTAACTCTATCACTTAATAGGTAAGGTGAAATGGCATGCATTTAATGCACCGCAGTCAGCATATGGAATGTCGTGTGTTTAGTGAGAATGATATGCTTACTGACATACGATGAACATTAATGTCGGGAATAAATGCTATATCATGCTGATCACCAAATGCTAAATAAATACTCATAACCTGTCAGCTGAACATAGTAGTCAGCTGATACCACTGTGAAGACGTTGAGTATTTCAGCAGTATTGAGAGTTTGTTCCCCCTCACTCAGTACCCTCTAGATCGTCTTACTGAATTGAGTCAGTAGGATCTAGTAGACCTAGTTCTACTGAGAGATCGTTGTATTTGGTCTCAGCTAGAGGTTTGCTCAGGATATAAGCTCGTTGCTTATTTGTTGGGTTATGAGTCAGTGGTTCATTCTAATAACCACTTAGAGGGTACTTAGTTTTATTTTATCAGTAGTTCTTGTAATAGGACTTATCTGTTTATCGGTAATGGGGGAAATCATAGTGATTTAATGCTATGGAATTGAATATCCCAAAACCCGTCTTGTATCCTTAGTATAGTGTCGTTAGAACTAGATGATGTAATAGGCTAGACTGATTGTATTTTCACTATCTATTTTTGTCTAAGTCCTATAAGGGGTATTTGTTGGTCTGAACTTCAGTAGGAAGTTACATTCCAGAACCCTGCGTCATCAGTTGTAAGAGCTCGTGTTCACAGGTTATCAGCTGACTCCACATCAGTAGAAGATTCTCATCAGCTGACCCACATCAGTAGAAGAACACAGAACCAAGCTCAGTACCTTCAGAGTCAATAGCTGACTTCACTCAGTAGAAGATCCTTTATCAGCAGACTTAGACGAAGAAGACAGAGATTGTATCAGATCCACTATATCCGACAGAAAACGACCCGAGTTTTAACATCATTCGAAAGTCAGCAGAATATCATACGAGGATGAGTGAGAGTCAACTCAGAAGAAGATTGATGTCTGACAAGTCTCACCTACCAAAAACCTCGACCAATGAGAAGCGGTCTAAGCTCAACCTGCTCTGACCAACTAAAGCTGCTCTCATGCATAGTGACCAACTACTCTGCGACAACATTTCGAACATATGGCCGTTTTCCTTGGATGTTTGTGACACGTGGTATCGTCCTCTCCAACGGACAAATGCTTGGGTCACAACTATAAATAGAGAAGCCTTTCCGAGCTCCACGCACGGGATATCAAAAGGGATTACACGCTCAAGCTTTCGAAACACTCTAGCGCTTTCACGAAGATCCAGCGAAGAACTTGCTTATTAGAATATTTCTAGTTCATCTCTCTAGAGTTTCTTTCTTTAGATCCCTCTTCTCTATCTAAGCTTCATTGTTATATCTATAGCTTAGAACTTTCAAAGGAGTTCACATTTTATGACTGTTCTTATTGTAAAAACTCCTTCATAGTTGGAGAACATCCTCTCCCCTTCAAACTTCAGTTTGGATTGTAAAGTCGCTAATGACTATAACTTAGAAGAGTCTGTCCGGTGCACAGATACCTTGCTGAGGCTTGCTCAGATTAATCAACAAGACCTCCTGTTCAGCAGAATCGTGGACGTAGGATCTTGCGTATCCGAACCACGTTAAAATCGCTTGTGTCATTTACTGTTTTATTGCATTGCATTCAAACTATCTTACAAACTCATACTTTGTATAAAACGTATTTGAAAGTGCACTAGCCAAAATTATTTAGTTTGCAAAAAACACGTTTTCAAATCGAGACGAAGTCTATCGGGCCCTACACACTTATCCGCACTAACTCTCCGCCTGAGAATTTAATACTGATAGAAGTCAGTAGGAGAAACTCAGTAGTTGAGTCACTCTGACCCGCGATCAGAAGGTTACTACTTGGCACTGTTCATCAGTTGCAACCTACAGCTCAGCTGTCCTTCGCGTTTGAGAAAAAGAACTTGTACTCAGGTGTATTCACCCCCTCTACACCTGACACTCGTCTCCGGACCAACATTATTAGTGTGGATCTTTTCCACTCTGATATCCTTCTTCTCGACATGATCTCTGATGAGGTGATGCCTTCTGTCCACGTGCTTGCATCGAGTATGTAGAACAAGATTATGTGTGATTGCAACTGCATGGTGCTGCCGCAGTAGATAGGCACTTCATCTTGATGTATGTCGTAGTCTCTCAGCTGTTGTCGAAGCCACAATATATGTGTGCAACAGCTTCCAGCAGCCATGTATTCAGCTTCAGTAGTGGACGTAGGTACTGAGTATTGTTTCTTGGAGAACCAAGATATAAGCTTACTGTCGAGGAAGTGACAAGTTCCTGAGGTAGACTTTCTGTCGATTTGACATCCTGTATAATCAGCATCAGAATAACCAATCAGTTCAAGATTATCATCAGCAGGATACCATAACCCAACATCGGGTGTTCCCTTCAGATCACGAAGAATTTTCTTTGCCGATCTAGATGGCTTCGCTTGGGATTCGCCTAAAATCTCGCGCATACACCTACAATATAAATTATGTCAGGTCTGCTGGCTGTTAGGTAATAATAGCACGATATTCAGTTGAGTTTACAGATACTCCCTCTTTATCAAGATCAATCATGAGATTGGTATTCATAGGTATCTTTACTGATTTGTTGGATTTGCAGCCAAATTTTCTGATGAGATCTCTTATATACTTCGCTTGATTGATGAATATTCCCTTCTTGGATTGTTTGACTTGAAGTCCAAGGAAATAAGTCATCTCTCCCATCATCGACATTTCGAATTTCTCTTTCATCATCTGCTCAAATTTCTAACACATAGTCAGATTCCTTGATCCAAAGATGATGTCGTCCACATAGATCTGCACCAGCAAGATGTCATCTTCTGACTTGATACTTAATAGGGTGCGATCTACTGTTCCTTTCTAAAAACCTTTATGAAGTAGAAAGTCTGATAGAGTATCGTACCAAGCCCTGGGTTCTTGTTTTAACCCACGCAGTGCTTTCTTAAGTCTGTAAACCTAATGTCCCTGCTAAAAGTCAGCCGGTTGTCAACATAGACTTATTCCTTCAGTACGCCGTTTAGGAAAGCTGACTTCACATCCATCTGATAGACTGTGAATTCTAATGTGTTGCATATGCTAGGAATAGACAAATGGCTTCAAATCTTGCAACTGGAGTGAATGTTTCATCGAAGTCTATCCCTTCTACTTGAAAATATCCTTTGGCAACAAGTTTATCTTTATTCCTAACGATGACGTTGTTTTCATCTCACTTGTTTTTGAAGACCCACTTCGTTCCTATCACATGCTGATGTCTAGGTCTGTCTACAAGCGTCCATACATCATTTCTGGTAAATTGGTTGAGCTCTTCTTGCATAGCAGTGATCCAGTCAGCATCATTCAGCGCATCCTCAATTGTCTGAGGCTCTTCAGTAGACAAGAAGCAGGATTGTAAGGCACTTTCTCACTGATAAAATCTAGATATTGTCTTGACACTAGCTGAAGGATCTTCGATTATTAGATTTGAGCGATGAACATCTAACCATGAACGACGACGTCTTGTTACTTCATCTGGAATTAACTCTACACAGATAGTAGGAGTATTTGGAATTTTAATTGTACTATTCTATAATTGAAGCAATTCAATAACAAGATCAGGTCCTACTGAGTTACCAGGTTCAGGGGTATTCGGATTAAGAACACGAAAGGTTCCCCCTGAGTTGTTATTCTCACTAGAGGTCTCAGTTACCATTGGGGTTTCTTCATCGACCTGAATTATCTAGGATTAATTTTGTTCAGTAGAATCAATCTCCTCAGCTACATTGCTTGTTGGTTGATTCTGAATTTCATCGTCTGAATCATCATCCCAACAATGCTGGATTTTGTTGATGTTATCTTTTAATCTTAGATCATGTAGCTTGCTCCTGACCTCTACAACATGAGGGATTTCCTCCATGCAAAGAGTTCGGTAGTTAAAGACCCTGAAAGCTATGCTGACCCTGTAGTATCCTAATAAAACTCATTGGTCTGGCTTGCTATCAAAAACCTTTAATTGGTCCTTTCCGGTAATGTGGATAAAGCACGAACACCCAAAAATATGAAAATGAGAGATAGAAGGAGTTCTCCCTCTCCATAATTCATAGGGTGTCTTAATGTGTATTTGAGTCAGTATAAATCTATTCTGAGTGTAATAGGCAGTGTCAGTAGCTTCTGCCCAGAACTTCAATGGTAGACCTGAGCATGCAAGTAATGTTCTTGCTGCTTCTTTAAGTGTTCTATTTTTCCTTTCAGCAAGACCATTCTGCTAAAGCGTACGTGCCGCTGAGGTCTTATGTTGAATGCCTTCAGTTTCGCAGTAGTCCTTCATCATTGAGTTCAGAAACTCTGTTCTACGGTCTGAGTGTATCCTCTGAATCTTGATATCTTTCTCGATGCTTAGCCGTTTCAGTAGTTTCGGCAGTTCAGATTTGACGTCAGATTAATTGGCGATGAAAATCACCCATATATATCTTGAATAGCATCAACGACAACAAGAGCATATTTCTTTCCTCTGATCGTCAATGGATTGACTAGCGCAAATAAATCCATCTGAAGCAGCTGAAGTATCCCATCAGTAGAAGGAGACGGAATAAGCGGATTGCTTGACTTTGTTTGCTTCCCCTTCAAGCATGCCTCACAATTCTTATGTCTCTTAAAAACTTCGTTGGGCAGTCCTCTGACTTTAGCGTTCCTTGCTAGCTTGTTCATAGTCTTGAAGTTCAGATGGCTCAGTCGTCTGTGCCACAACCATGCCGTTCTGTTATCTGACTTCGTGTGTGCTAGCAGGCAAGCTTCAGGTTCGGCGGTATTCCATTCAGCATAATAGATATTTCTTCGCCGCAACCCTGATAACACTGTTTTTCCTGTAGATTTATCAAGTACATCACAAAAACCTGCGTCAAAAGTCACTCTATTGGAGTTATCACGTAATTGACTAACAGAAAGGAGATTATGTTGAAGTCCTTCAACATATGATACTCTAGGAACTGTTGCAGTCCCTATTTTCAACGTTCTGTATCCCCTTGTGTAGCCTTTAGAGTTGTCACCAAACTCAATTCTAGCCCCTTCTTGCTGAACATAGTCGATCAGCAGATTCTTCTGATGCGTTATGTGTCTTGAGCATCCATTGTCTACAATCCAAGGGTCCTTTAGCACCTGCAAAATAGAAAAAGATCCAGGTACCCTTTGGGTTCAGCTTGGGTCCTTAGATGTTAGTGGACTTTTGAATCCAAACTTGTCTGACAACCCTGATGGTTTCAAACTTCTTGCCCTTGTTGTCAGCTGACTTCTCCGCTGAACTTGGAGATGCTGAATTTTTCTTCTTCTGAGGTTTAGCCTTCTTCTTCTTTTGAACCATTGGGTTTTTGACTCTCGGCTCATAGTACTACGATCCATGTTGGTTCATTGCGGTTGGCCACACTGTTCGACCCACCTGACCTTCTTGGTTCCCCCTGAGTTGGACCTGGTGTCTTAGGGCTTGAACCATAGGTCACTTTCTTGTAGCTAGGCTGAGGTGCGATCATTTTCTGCTTGTTCTTTGCCTGAGGGATTGTAGGTTCAGCAGTTTGAGTCTTCCCTTTGATAAACCGATCAGCCAGCTTTTCTGAGTCTTTGGATGTTGAAGTGGATGCCTCTTATGTATAGCCAAGTCCTTCCTTTACGGAAACTGGCCTCTGAGCTCTGAGCATACTTTCCAACTTCTCCTTGGCTCATAAATACTGCTCTGTCATCAGCCCTCACCAAATTTCATCACTCCTCCTGAGTGATTCATAATCCTTTTAACATAGACAAGTGACCAAGAAGAGTCACTTCTTATCTACATTGCATCCTATACCGACAAATTGTCCTAAAGTTGCCTCAGCTGTGATAACTGTTTATATCTCACTAGTTCAACCAATCATTACATTCTTCCATAATCTATAATACACTGATATATAAATACAGGGATTAACTGAAGTTAAAAATACAAGCCCTGACTCAACTTTTGGGATAAAGGGGTAAGTCAACGTAGATTCTTTAGTGGAATGAATCTATGTTTGTGAACTAATAATACTATGGGCTGAAAATGGAAAATTAATTCACTTGAGGCCCGACTTTATTTATTGTATTAGGTCCCTGGTCTGGCCCGAACATATGCCCAATCATATGCGATATTTTCTCTTAGACTCACTAGGTCACTTAATTACCTAGAATTGTTTGGCCCTTTAATGGACCAAAACAATTGGTAATAATATAGTGGCCCCTTCACTATTAGATGGGCTTGGGGGTCAAAGGCCCATTAGGGTTTTGACCAAGCCCTTATAAATAGTGGGCAAGGGGCCATTTCATCACAACTTGCGTCTCCGTCCATCCGGAAAAGTGTTGTTGTGTGTGCAGGAAAAGTGTGAGTCCGAGTGTTTTTGTCGTGAGCTTTCTTGCGTCTCCGTCCATCCGGAATTGGAAGCTTGGGCACGGGAACAGTCCAGAAGACCTTTTCTGGTCCGAGTCGAAAAGATCGTATTTTAGGATGATCGCTCAGGTATGGGACTCTTTCCCTACAAGGAGAACCTCTAGATGTGGTTCAAGCTTATGAAGATTTGCTAGAGGAGCAAATTCATATGAGCAGGGAGTTTAGTAGAACCGTTCAGGAGTTGGAATAGGTAAAAGCTGAGAATTAGAGACTTTCTTCTGATTATCAGGTCCTTACTGATTCAGAAGTTCTTGTGGTGAGATAAAAGGACGAGATTGAATTTCTTATGACTAAGTCTCGGCATTAAGAAACTCAGATATCAGTCTTGACCTAGGACAATTCTGAGAAAGATACTAAAATAGCTATGCTCAGTCTGAAACTCGCAGAGGTTCAGAAGGACTATGAGTCACTCAGGAGGAGTGATGAAGTATGGCGAGGAATGATGACAGAGCAGTACCTGGGAGCCAAAGAGAAGTTAGAGGGATTGCTAAGGGCTCAGAGGCCAACCTTTGTCAAGGAAGGACTTGGCTATACAAACAAAGCATCTACCTCAACTTCAGAAGGCTCAGATAAGCTGGCTGACCGGTTTGTCCGAGGGGGAACTCAAGCTGCTGAACCAATCACCCCTTAGACAAAGAAAAAGTAGAAAATCCAAGCACCTCAGCTGAGCTATAAGAAGCAACTGACCAAAGGTTCTAGCCCCAGAACACCACGGTCAAACTTAGGGGGAATCAAGAAGGTCAGGTGGGCAGAGCAGTATGGTGAACCAGAATGGGTGCATCTTGCACTGTATAGTTCTTACTATTATGAGCCCCGGGTCAGGAGGAGCACGAAGAGTCAGAAGAAGAAAGCTCCTGAACCTAATACTGCTAAGAAGTCAGTATCTCCAAGTTCAGTGGAGAGAAGTACTAAGAAGAAAGAGTCTGAGACCCCCAAGGTCGCAAAACATATCTGGGTCGCAAAACCGAAAACGACTAACACATAAGGATCCAGACTGAACCAAAAGGATACCTAAAACTGTTTCTATTTTGTAGGTGTATAAGGACCCTTGGATCGTGGACAACTGCTGATCAAGACATATGACTTATCAGAAGAGCCTTCTGACCAACTATGTACAAGAAGAAGGACCCATAATTGAGTTCGGTGACAACTTAAAAGGCTACACAAGGGGATATGGAACACTGAACATTGGGACTGCTTCAGTTCCAAGAATAACTTATACTGGACTTCAACATAATCTTCTTTCTGTCAGTTAATTATGTGATAACCTTGACAGAGTTACCTTTGACGCTGGTTTCTATGATGTTCTTGATAAATCTACAGGGAAAATAGTGTTATCAGGTTCGCAGAGGAATAATATCTATATTGCAAATTGGAATACCGCCGAACCTGAAGCTTGGTTTCTTGCCTAGATGAAGTCAAGTGACAAGACAAGATGGCTGTAGCATAAGAGGCTCGGTTATCTAAATTTCAAGGCAATAAACAAGCTAGCAAAGGACTCAAAAGTCAGAGGAGTACCCAACGAAGTATTCAATCGAGATAGAAATTGTGAGACATGCATGAAGGGAAAGCAGACAAAGTCAAGCAATCCACCTATTCCGTCACTTTACACTGATGGAATCCTTCAGCTGCTGCACGTGGACTTATTTGGGCCAGTCATTCCAGTGACTATAAGAGGCAAGAAGTATGCCCTCATCGTTATTGATGATTATTCAAGATATACGTGGGTCATGTTCATAGCCAACAAATCTAAAGTCAGGAATGAGCTACCTACACTACTGAAGAAACTCAGTGTGGAAAAGGGCATCAAGATTCAGATGATACGCTCAGATCGAGGCATTGAATTTCTCAACTCATCAAGGAGTACTGCGCTACTGAGGGAATTCAGCACGAGACTTCAGTAGCTCTCACACCTCAGTAGAACGGTCTTATTGAACGGAAGAACATAACATTAAAAGAAGCAGCAAGAACGCTCTTAGTAGACTCTGGATTGCCCTCGAAGTTCTGGGCCGATTCTACTGACACCGCCTGTTATACTCAGAACCGCTCACTACTGACAAAGCAACACATAAAGACACCATATGAACTATGGAAAAGGAGAATTCCTTCTACTTTTCATTTTCATATCTTTGGTTGTCCTTGATTTTCCACAATAATGGAAAGGATCAGTTAAAGGTCTTTGATAGCAAGTCTGATCAAGGAGTGTTCTTAGGATACTCCAGGGTCAGTAAAGCCTTTAGTGTCTTTAACTACCGGACCCTTTGCATGGAGGAAAACCCTCATGTTGTATTTAACTAGTTTGTTACTGAGGACAGGAAATCGAGTGAAAAGTCAAATACTGAAGATGTCAGCAACAAGCTACATGATCTCAAGCTGAATGATGAAACTGAAAAGATCCAGCATTGTTGGGATGATGAGTCAGATGAAGAAGAAACTCAGACCCATCCCACAAGCAATGTAGCTGATCTGATTGATTCTACTGAACAGAATCAACCTCAGGTAACCCCAGTCGATGAGGAAGCCCCAGTGGTAACTGAGACCACTCCCGAGAATAACAATTCAGGGGGAATGAATGATGTTCCTAAGCAAAATGCCCCTGAACCTGCGAACTTAGTAGATCTTAACATTTTACTAAATTGCTTCAATCGCATAACAATACTACTGAAATGCCTAACACACGTACTGACTGTACAGAAGGTATTTCAAAAGAAGAGACCATGCGAAGACGATCATGGCTAGATACTCACTCTTCTGATCTCATCATTGAAGATCATTCAGTAAGTGTAAGGACAAGATCCAGATTCTATCAAGGAGAAAGCGCTTTATACTCCTGTTCTTGTCTAATGAAGAACCTTAATCGATAGAGGACACACTAAATAATGCTGACTGGATCATTGCAATGCAAGAGGAGCTGAACTAGTTCGTCAGAAATGAGGTCTGGGAGCTTTTTGATAGACCAAGACATCAGCACGTCATAGGCACAAAACGGGTCTTCAAGAACAAGCGCGATGAAAACAACGTCATAGTCAGAAACAAAGCTCGACTAGTTGCCAGGGGATATTGTCAAAGTAGAAGGAATTGACTTTTATGAAACGTTCGCTCCAGTCGCAAGATTGGAAGCCATCGTCTATTCCTAAGCTATGCAACGCATCAAGGATTTAAAGTATATCAGATAGATGTAAAGTCAGCTTTTCTGAACGGCGTACTGAAGGAAGAAGTCTACGTGGAAGAACTGCCTGGCTTTCAGCAGGGACATCAGGTTTACAGACTCATGAAAGCTCTGTACGGGTTAAAACAAGCACCCAGAGCTCGGTACGATACCCTATCAAACTTTCTACTTCAGAAAGGCTTTCAGAAGGAGACAATAGATCGCACTCTGTTTAGCATCAAGTCGGTAGATGACATTCTACTAGTGCAGATCTATGAGGACGACATCATCTTCGGTACCAAAAGCGTGACCATGTGTCAACTATTCGAGAAGATGATGAAGGAGAAGTTCGAGATGTCAATGATGGGGGAGATGAATTATTTCCTTGGTTTTCAAGAAAAGCAATCTGAGAAGGGAATGTTCATCAACCAAGCCAAATACTCTCGAGACCTCTTGAAAAGATTTGGTTGTGAATCGAGCAAGCCTGACAAAATCCCCATAAGTACAAATTTCAAAATCGATCTAGACAAAGCGGGAACTTCTGTTAACTCAACTGATTATAGAGCTATTATTGGTTCTTTACTATATTTAACAGCAAGCAGACCTGACATGACTTATGATGTAGGTGTATATGCGAGATTTCAGGCGAATCCCAAGCGGAGTCATCTAGACTCAGCGAAGAAGATTCAGCAATACCTGAAGGGAACATTTGATGCAGGGTTATGGTATCCTACTGATGATAATCTTGTTTTAACTGAATATTCTGATGCTGATTATGCAGGATGTAGGATAGGTCGAAAGTAAACTTCTGGAACTTGTCAGTTCCTAGGCAGTAAGCTCATATCATGGTTCTCCAAGAAACAACATTCAGTAGCAACGTCCACTACTGAAGCTGAGTATATGGCTGCGGGAAGTTGTTGTGCCCAGATCCTTTGGCTTCAACAACAACTGCATGATTATGGTATCTATCAAGATGAAGTGCTCATCTACTGAGACTCTACTAGTGCGATTCAATCACTCAGAATCCAGTTCTTCACACGAGATGCAAGCACGTGGACATCCGAGACCACTTCATCCGAGACTATGTTGAGAAAAAGGATATCGAGATGGATACTGATCTTCGCGTTTGATCAAAAACTTGGACTCAGGTGTATTCACCCCCCCCCCCCCACACACACACACACGATACTCGTCTCTGGACCAACAATTTATTTATACATTATTTAATAATGTGAGAATTATTTATCTGTAATTAATGGGCTGGGATAATTAATTGATAAATAGGTGACCAAGTTATTATTAATTATATTATGGGTTGAATATGAATATTAATTTATTAAAATCCCACAAATAGCCCATAATTATATTATAAATAAAAGAACACACGTTCATAGCAGTATTCACGCCACCATTTCACATATAGAAATCGTGATTGAACTTGGGTTTTTAGACAAAGAGCAGTTAATTTTCTTTCAGACCTCTGTCCACGCGGAGGAAGGAAAAGAGCCGAAACAATTAGCAAAACTCAATTATTATAAAAAAAAAAATTAGATTGTATTACTGGTATTCCTCAAAGAATGAGAAATACTTCGAAAGTTTAAACTGCATTACTGATATTGTTGGTAGATTAATTAATACCAACTAGCAACTCCCTAATAACATGGGGAGGGATTTATTTATAGGGTTATTTTCTTTTCGATTTTTGTTGGGAGATGATTCAACATTAGATTGATTAGATGATTAAAAGATTTGGCTGATGCCAAAACCCTAATTTGATTGGTGAACCTTTTTGTTGTAATAGTAACGCCTTAGTCCCTGAGAATTTCAGACTCAGTAGACATTCCTTCAGCATGGTTCAGGCTCAGAGTTCTGTCTGTTGATCCCTCAGTAGACTATCCGCCTTAGTACCATGGTGTGAAGACTCAGTAGTGCTGGACTCAGCAGGAACAACATACTGAGAGATGTTCAGATTTGGTAGTGCTGGACTCAGCAGGAGCAGCATACTGAAAGGAGTCAGTAGAACAAGACTCAGCAGGAGGAGTTCACTGGACTCAGAGTCGACCTTCAGTAGAGTTGGACTCAATAGGAGTATACTACTGAACCCAGGTCAGACTCAGCAACGACCTGACAGTCTCCTTGATTGTCAGATGATCTTATATGTTAAATCAGTAGAGTCGTCCGAGGTTACTTACATCAGAGAAGTCAGCTTCAGTATCTGCCTAGAAGTCTGTGTGTCTCAACTACTTTCTACGCCTTGACCAATGACGAGTAGTCAGCTGTCAACATTCTAGTAAAAGTTGCAAGTCAAACACTTTCCAAAAATGGAGGAAAAGACTCTGCAAGATTCCTTAAAAGAGTCGTTAGCTACCCAAAGAGAGTGACACGTGGATCGTTCGTCTCCAACGGATCTATCCATGGCTCACCTCTATAAATAGAGGGAAATCAAATCGAAGAACAACACAAGAACGAGCGATTATGAGCAATACACGAACAAGTTACAAAGCTTTCTGCAAGAAAATTAGAGAAACACTCAAACCGAAAGGCGACATCCATGCTCTAGGGAACCAAGCTGAATAGATTCAAAGCCTCTAGTATCCAAGTGATCGAACACGAACCCAGAGAGATTATTCCTCATTGTTCATCACTTTATAAGCCACTTTCTTGTTCCCTTCCCTCTAACCTAAGCTCCACTGAAAATATCTATAGCTTAGACCCGAAGGAGTTCATATCTTGAACTGTTCTTCATCGTTGGAGAGTTTGTCAAACTTTATAGTTTGATCCTTGTAAACTGGGACTTGCTCAGTATAATCCTCAAGGCCAGTGTTTGTCCAGTGCATAAACCGACTGAGACTAACTTAGTATAATAAAATAGCCTCCTAATCTTTTCGGGACAGTAGACGTATGATTGTTTGATATCCGAACCACTTTAAAATCGATGTGTTCTTTTACTGTTACATTGATTTACTATTCATACTAAAAACCGCTTTGCAAAATCATTCAACAGAGTTTTAGCAAAGCTTAAACTGAATGCACTAACTTACTGAAACAGTTTTAATAAAAACGTTTTCAAACTCAACTGAATCGGGCCTACACTTTTCCGCACTCTATTGAACTCTTACTGAACGGTACTGAATTCTGACATCAATCAGCTAGCAGGCCTCAGTATAGTCAGTCACTCTGTCCACACGATCCAGAACAGCTTGCCTGGTCTACTGAATTTATTCAGCAAGACACTCTCCTGAATAGGATTGTTCGCGTTTTAAGTTGAGAAAGTTTTTAGGTGTATTCACCCCCCTACACCTAAACGTTTATCTCGGGACCAACAATTGGTATCAGAGCAGGAGTTCTCTAAGACTCTTGTTATCTGAAACTGGTCTACTTGAACGGATCCTGAAAATGTTTTCACTGCATATCATTCTTCATTCATATCATTATTTAACATATCTGATATGTTAGGAATCAGGATGGTACCCATGTTCTCAGTTGAGAACTACGGGGTATGGCGAGTCAGAATGGAAGCTCATCTGACTTCCCTCCATGACAGCATGCCAGAGGTCTTGGAAGACGGACCTATCATACCCATGATCGATAGTGTCGAAGTCCAGGATCCAGCACAAGGAGGAGGAATGGTAACCGGGAAGAAGGTTCCAAAAGACAGAAGCCTTTTCACTCCAGAAGAGAAGAAGCTTCACAATCTAGACCGGGTTGCTAGAAACGCCATACTGACCACCTTGAGCGACTCTTATCTCGGAAGAGTTCAGGACTGCAAGTTTGCCAAAGAACTCTGGGATGCTCTGGCGCTACTGAGTCGGGGACTCAGAAGATCAAAGCTAACAAGTTAGCGCTGGAACTCCAGAAGCTGGAGAGACTATCTCTCATGCCCGACGACACAATTGAAGATCTTAATGTCAGATTTACGGATCTAATGAACACCATCAATGGGCTAGGAAATACGTTCTCCAACCGAGAGATGAATCTCAAAATCTTGAGAGCACTGCCAGACGGACATTGGACTCCCTTTGCTACTTTGCTTAGACATTCTGATCTTGATATTGTTTCTCCTGATCATATATTTTCAGAATTGAAAGCTGGGGAGTTTGAGTTCGGTCTACCACAGAGGAAATAACAAGCTGAAGCTGACACTCAGATTGACCATGCCTTTAAAGCATCAGTCAGCACAGCAGCTCCCGCATCTAGCAAAGCTGAGCCTTCAACTAGTGATCTACAAGAAGGAAGCTTAGCTAAACGATATGCACTGCTTTCCATCAAATATCAAAAGGAAAAGGAGCGGCGCGGAAAGCTTTCCAAAGTCGTCAGAGACTCAAAGAGTAAGTCTGAATACTCACCTAAGTGCACTCCTGAACCACATGCTTCTGAATGCAGGAAATAGGAGGATTCTGCACAGTCGAAAGACAGTGAAAACAGAGAAAGCAGAGTCACCTCCTGCTACAACTGTAAAAAGCCAGGACATTACCAGTACGACTGCCCTGAGCTCAGCACAGCTGAAAGAGCTACACGAAAAGCTCGAAGGGAGAAGTTCATCAAGAAGCGACAAGCCTACATTGCCGGTGAACTCTCAGATGACTCAGATGAAGTCGATTCCTTCATGGATTCATCAGACGATGAAGCTGCCTTTATGGCCCAAGAGCTTGAAGAAGATACTAAAAAGTGTCTAATGGCAGGAGAAGAGGATGAGCTAAACTCTCACGAACCATTTAACTCTTCTTCACACTGCACACGAGACACTAATTCAGGTGCAAATGAGAATCTGGACGTCGCGATTGCATATGAAGAACTACTTGACGAGCAGATTCAAATGAGTCTACAGCTCAGTAAGACTCTTCAGGAGTTGGATACCCTGAACGTGGTAAATCAGAGACTTTCTAAGGAGAGTCAGGTTGCTACTGAGTCGGAAGGACTTGTGTTAAGACTCAGGGAGGAAATTAACTCTCTAATGGCCAAGTCTCAGCAACAAGAAGATCTGATCTCAGTACTGACCAAGGACTTTACTTAGAAGGATACTGAATTGAGTCTACTGAAGCAGAGGTTCTCAGGACTTCAGACCGAGCATGAAACTCTCAAGAAGAGTGACGATGTCTGGAGGAACCTGATGACAGAGCGGTATATGGGAGCCGAGAAAAAGCTTGAGGCGATGCTAGCCAACAATAAGCCCAAACACTGCAAGGAGGGACTCGGGTTCAGCCATGGAGCCTCCTCATCTAACCCACACGCTCAGAGAATTGCTGACTGATAGGTTTGTTCAAGGGGAGACGATCAATGCTGAATCACTGAACCCCTAGTAAAGAACAAATATAAGATGAATGCACCTCATCCGAACTATCAGAAATCTGACAAGAAGATTAGCTCAAAATCACCCCAGTTCAGTCAAGGGGGAACCAGTAGAGTCAAATGGGCTGATCAGTATGGACCGCTGCAGCTGACACATCCAGCTTAGTATGGGTCGTATTATTATGATCCTACAGTCAGAAGGGGTCCCAACAGTCAGAAGAAGAAGAAGAAAGCCGTTCAGAAGGCTAAGGTCAGGAGTCCACCACCTTAGAAGATCAGGACTCCTGAACCAGTAAAGCCTTAGAAGTCAACATCAACCAGTCCACTGGTTAAGTATGTTGATCAGAGTGGAAAGAAACTGTCTGAGACCACCAGGGTCGTAAGACAAATTTGGGTTTCCAAAACTAACACATAAGGACCCAAAATCAAAAATAAAAGGTACCTGAATATAATTCTGTTTTGCAGGTGCACAAAGACCCTTGGTACATGGACAACAGATGCTCAAGACACATGATGTACCAGAGGAGTCTACTGAAGAATTTTATTACTGAAGAAGGACCCAGAATCGAGTTCGGAGATAATGCAAAAGGCTATACCAGAGGCTATGGAACACTCAACATTGGAACCGCCACAATTCCAAGAGTATCATATGTTGAAGGACTTCAACATAATCTTCTCTCTGTTAGTCAATTTTGTGATAACTCGAATAGAGTGATTTTTTACATTGGTTTATGTGATGTCATTGACAAATCTAGAGGGAAAACAGTGTTATCAGGTTCGTGCAAAAAGAACATATACATAGCTGACTGGAAATCAGCAGAACCTGAAGCATGCTTGCTGGCGAAGAACGACAACAGAACAGGGTGGCTATGCCACAGAAGACTCAGCCATCTCAACTTCAAGACGCTCAACAAGCTAGCTCGAAACGCTCTAGTGAGAGGACTGCCGAATGAAGTGTTCAGCAAAGACACTCAGTGCGAGGCATGTCTGAAGGGAAAGCAAACGAAGAAGCAAAATCCACCTGTTCCATCACCTTCCACAGATGGAATCTTTCAGCTCCTGCACATGGATTTGTTCCATCAGAGGCAAGAAGTATGCTTTAGTGGTCATTGATGACTACTCGCGCTACACATGGGTCATATTTATTGCCAAGAAGTCTGACGTCAAAACAGAGTTGCCTACGCTTCTAAAAAAGCTCAGTGTCGAGAAGAACACCAAAATCAGATAGATTCGTTCAGACAGAGGAACAGAGTTCCTGAATTCAATGGTGGAAGAGTTCTGCAAAATTGAAGGAATAGAGCATGAGACGTCTGCTGCACGCACGCCTCCACAAAATGGGATTGCTGAAAGAAAGAACAGAACACTCAGAGAAGCAGCAAGAACCCTGCTCGCAGACTCAGGACTCCCATCTAAATTCGGGGGCGTAAGGCGATACGCATGTTACACTCAGAACAGATCACTACTGACAAAGCAACATCAGAAGACACCATATGAATTATGGAACGGCAGGAAGCCTTTCTTATCTTATTTCCATATTTTTGGGTGTTCGTGCTTTATCCACAATAATGGAAAGGATCAGTTAAAGACTTTTGATAGCAAGTCAGACCAGGGAGTCTTCTTAGGATACTCCCGGGTCAGCAAAGCCTTCAGAGTTTTTAACTACCGGACCCTTTGCGTGGAGGAAAGCCCTCATGTTATTTTTAATGAGTTTGCTACTGAGGACAGGAGCAGAAACTCAAGTTCAGAATCTGAGGACATCAGTAAACAGCTACAGGATCTAAGCTTAAAGGATAATATTGAAAAGATCCAGCTTTGTTGGGATGATGATTCAGAAGAAAAAAATGAAGACAAGTCTATTGAATCTCAGCCAGCAGCAAACGTAGCTGAACAGATTGATTCTATTGAACAGAACCAATCCCAGGTAACTCAAGTCGATGAAGAAACCCAAGTGGTAACTGAGACCTCTACTGAGAATAACAACTCAGGGGGAACAAATGAAGTTCCTGAGCTGAATGCCCCTGAACCTAGTGACTCAGTAGACCCAACTCTTGTAACTGAATTGCTTCAATCTCAGAATAGTACAACTGAAATGCCTAACTCACCTACTATCTGTGTTGAACAAATTTCAGATGAAGAGATAAAACATCGTCGATCGTGGCTGGATGCTCACTCTTCAGACCTTATTATTGGAGATCCTTCAGCAAGTGTAAAGACAAGATCCAGATTCTATCAGGGAGAGATTGCTCTATATTCCTGCTTCTTGTCCACTAAAGAACCTCAGTCAGTTGAGGATGCACTTAAAGATGCTGACTCGATCATTGCTATGCAAGAGGAGCTGAATCAGTTCACAAGGAACGACGTATGCGAGCTTGTTGACAAACCCCGACATCAACATGTGATCAGAACTAAATGGGTCTTCAAGAACAAGCGAGATGAAAACAACGTCATAGTAAGGAACAAAGTTAGACTCGTGGCAAAAGGCTATTGTCAAGCCGAAGGAATAGATTTCGACGAAACGTTGGCTCCAGTTGCAAGATTGGAGGCATTCAGACTATTCCTTCCCTACGCAACACATCAACGCTTCAGAGTATATCAGATGGATGTGAAGTCAGCGTTCTTGAACGGTATACTGAAAGAAGAAGTCTATGTAGAACAGCCTCCCGACTTTCAGTAGGGACATCAAGTGTATAGAATCAGAAAGGCTCTGTACGGGTTAAAACAAGCACCCAGGGCTTGGTACGATACCCTATCTGAGTTTATTCTTCAGAAAGGTTTTCAGAAAGGTACAGTAGACCGCACACTATTCAGCATTCGTCTAGAAGATGATATCTTACTTGTGCAGATCTACGTAGATGACATTATATTTGGATCAAAAAAATGTCATCATGTGTCAACAGTTTGAGAAAATGATGAAGGACAAATTTGAGATGTCAATGATGGGAGAGATGAATTATTTCCTCGGATTTCAGGTCAAACAATCAGAGAAGGGAATGTTCATCAATCAAGGCAAATACACTCGAGACCTCACCAAGAAATTCGGTTGTACATTCGGCAAACCAATCAAGATCCCGATGAACACGAACATGAAAATTGATCTTGACAAAGAGGGAGTATCAGTAGACCATACTGAATTTCACGCAATTATTTGTTATTTATTATATTTAACTGCTACTAGACCTGAAATAACTTATGGTGTAGGTGTCTGCGCTCGATTTCAGGCGAATCCTAAGCAAAGCCACATGCACTCAGCAAAGAAAATTCTCCGCTATCTCAGAGGAACACCCGATTTTATGGTATCCAACAGATGATAATATTGAACTAACTGGTTATTCTGATGCTGACTACGCAGGTTGCAGGATTGACCGAAAATCAACTTCGGGAACTTGTCAGTTCCTCGACAGTAAGCTAATCTCATGGTTCTCAAAGAAACAACATTCAGTAGCAACGTCAACTACTGAAGCTGAATACATGGCTGCTGGAAGTTGCTGCACCCAAATCCTTTGGCTGAGATAGTAGCTACGCGACTATAACGTTATTCAAAATGAAGTGCCGATCTTCTGCGACAGCTCCAGTGCCATTGCAATCACTCAGAACCCTGTTCTTCAAACTAGATGCAAGCACGTGGACATCAGACATCACTTCATTCGTGACCATGTCGAAAAGAAGGATATCAGGATGGAAAAGATCCATACTGACCATCAAAGGGCCGATATTTTGACCAAGCCTCTAGCTGAAGCCAGATTCAGAGAATTTTCAGTAAAGCTAGGTCTGCTGGACCCTACTGACTCAAGTCAGTAAGTGGATTCAGGAGAGGAGCATTCAGCAAGGGGGAATGTTCACTCTCAGTACTGGACTCACTTAGTACACAGAGATTCAGCAACCAACTACACGAGGTATCAGCTGACTACGATGTTCAGCTGACAGGTTTGCGTATCTCTTTTTAGTAGTTAACCCAGTATTTAATGCCATTATGATTTTGATTCATCATCGTATTCAATGCCTTAGCGAATGTCATTTACTATAAACGGTTTCATTAAATGCACGACATTCTATGCTAAGATTGTTGAACTCTCAATTGCATTAAATGCATGTCATGTCAACTTACTTCTTAGGCTATATACAATTGTATTTTGACTTAGGCGGCTAAGTTGATCATTACCTTTTATAAAATCGAATCTAGACCGTCTATCTAATAAAGCGGGATTTAAACTGAGCCGTTGATTAAAAACTGTTCATCTTTACTATCATATATATCAACGTTTAAGCACTGAAACCGCCATTTTCACCCTCTGCTTTAAAACCTTAAAATCTCTGAACCTAGAATTTTCTTCTTGCAAACTGCATTAACCTTCAATCAAAGATTATTACGGTAGATTTCCATGCTTATTTAGTATTTATGCTTACATGTTAAAGTATTCAATACTAATACTGATTTCTGCAGATTCAGATATGGCTCAGTCAAACGTTCTAGTTGTTTCTCCAGCAACATGATCGAGATATTAGAGAAGGACCGTGTCTGGTGCGAGCCCATCATGGAGTTCGACACGTGCGAGCTTGATATCATGGTCGAGGTATTTGATGCACTCAGGGCATCAGGCCTCGAAGATTTCTTATCGAGGAAACCGGCGTATTTCCTCCCCCGTCAGATATCTGAGTTATACCTCAACTCAGAAGCGGTAGATGGTGATATCATTGGAAGGTTTATCATCCATCACGTGGCTGACCCCTCCAAAGCCGATGAAGAGATGAAGAAGATGTCTATCAAGCAGGCTCTTTAGAAGAGTTTTAAGATACCAGATAGTGGAATCAGTGTAGCAGGGTACAAGGACGATATGATAGACGAGTACTTGGAGATCTTCTGTGGGGAGCCAACATCCTTCAAAGCCGCATTCCCAAAGAACTCCATGTTACCTCAGTACCGTGCCCTCGCCTACACAGTAACTCAAATCTTGACAAGCCAAGCGGGCTCCTTTGATCAGGTGTCCAGACCGAAGCTCCAGATGATGATGGCGTTTTATGATAGAGCAAAGGTCAACTGGATAGAATTCTTCCTCAAAGAGTTCCAGACACACAGGCTGCAAAATTTGATAAATCCACTTATAGCCTCAGTGTCAAGGGAAAGTTGTTATACGGGATGAAACTGACCATGATGATCGAGGACTTCTACGGAGATGATCACATCACATACGCGGACAAGGGATATTTCAATCCTAAGAAGATCCGCTTTCACAGCAAAGCAGTGGCTCTTCAGCAGATTGGGACAGGGCTCGCTGAAGTTAGGAAAGGGAAGAGGAAGACTTCCACTCCTACGAAGGGATCTACTCCTCAGAAGACCCCTTAAAAGAAAAAAAAACATCTACTGAGAAGGTTGTTATCATTCCTCCGTTCAGACTGAGAGACGATAACGACTTGTCTGAGAAGACAGTCTCAGTGGATAAAGTTGACTCAAAAGAGAAGACAGTTTCAGCTGAGAAGACAGTCTCAACTGAGATGGAAGTCTCAGTGGAACAGGGGACCAAACTTGAGCCGACAACTCCAATATCTCAGTCCCCGCTCGACGTTCCACCACTTAGCAGCATTCCATCTGCTGAGAAAACCATGTCTCCCATTGACATAGACGACATGGAGACCAGCACTGAAGCTGAGACCATCGGGCTTGAGGTAGAATCTCTTTAGATCAGAGCCACCCGAGAAGTCTCTAAGGCCATACCAGAAATCACAAGTCACTCTAACTTGGTGACTTCTCCAGGCTTCAAATTCTGATAAGGTTCCAGGACTGGATAACTCTAGATCGTCTTATCCAATACCTGTCCTGCGAACAGCTGAATACCGAGGAATTATAAATCTGCCAGCAAATAGGCTACTCCGAGCCTGCGGATATCAGCTTGCTCGAGGATTTAAGGGCGGCGATGCTGGCTATTCTTGACGACCGCATCCCTTCGGCAGCCGCGCCTTTAGAGGGTTCTGATCCCGATGATCAGGACCCACCCAGTGATGCAGGCCCTGAGAAGCCTGCTGAGGGTACTCAACTGGAGGAGGGAGCTCAACCCTCTGCTGACCTACCTGTCAGCTCCCTCCCTACAGGACAGTCGGCATCTGGAACCTCTAGTGTTGTGGACCCAGTACAGCTTCTGCTAGGGTCTACATTTGAGGTTGCACCCAGCTCTAAAGGACGATGATCTCGGACAGTGGACAAGGCACTGAAAGGCCAAGGGGCTCAGAATCGCCTATTGGCGAAGGCCGTCCATCGGAGTTGGAAAAAGGACACTATAGCTCAGAGTGAGGAAATCAAGGAGCTGAGGACATCAATTCAGAATACAACCGCTCCTGATTTCTCAGCCATTCTCACCGACTCTCTAGCACTCAAAGAGCTGAGTTTCAACAACAACAGGCATTGCTGGCGGCTGCCCAAACTTCACTTCTGGAAACATTCAAGGCAGCGCAGTCAGAGCACTCCAACAACATCTCTTCACTGACTCAGGCACATGAACTCAGAATTGCATCAATCCAACAGGCCTGTGAAGAAAAGATAGATGCCAAGCTGAAAGCGATCCAGGAGTTGGTCGATTCCTCTCACCGTAAGTATGGTGATGATCTAATAATAGAGAGGAACGATCTCTACCTGCGACTCGAGGGTATGCAGAAAGCCTTGGATAATGTTTGAGTGAACATATCGTAATTACAAATAACTATCTCAATTTTAATTATAACCTCCATGGATATTTAAGCTCTATATATTTAAGATCCATTTGATCTAACACTCTAAATTAAACATGTAAGTCTATCTTATTATGTGCAATTCTATATAAGCACAAAGACTTTTATGTTAAATTTAACATTTGATTTATTTGCTATATAAATTTACAATATTTTAGAGAATTCTATACAAATGTACAATTATATCTATATTTATTTAAAAGAGTAGAACAAATTGGATTAATTTATTCATTTATAATAACTTATTTTCTTGACCATAAATAACTTAGAACAATAACGAGAATGAATACATTATGCTTTATGATTCATGTGGAATATATAGGGGTAGGTTCCGTATAAACAACTCTTATTGTGTGAACGTGTGAACACTATACTTTCAAGACAAATGTACCACACTTGTATTTGTCAGATACAAAAAGGTCCATTAAGTGCAATCTGATCATTTGAAAGTGCGGTATTTAAAGTGCAACAATATATCTATGAAGTGCAATTTATTTGCCTTTAAAGTGCATGTTCGCACATTCACACAATAAAAACATTGTTCACATTTAAACCTCCTCACATATATATAAAATATATTTAGCGCAAAATCGTACTCTCTCCGTCCCGTTTAAAGTGACACTTTTTTTTCGGCGTGAAAATTAAGAAAGTGAATAATAAAGTATGAAAGAGGGGTAAATGAGAAAGTAAGAGAGAGAAAATGAATGACATTGTGAGTGAGTAAATGATAAAATATGAGAGAAAAATGATTAAGTAAGAGAGATAAAAATTAGGGGTGAAAATCGGTTCGGTTTCGGTTAACCGAAACTGAATTTTCGATTAACCGAAATCGAAGAGCGCCAAAAATAGTAACCGGAACCGATCGGTTCTTCGGTTAACCGAAACCGAATTCGGTTCGGTTCCGGTTAGTTAGTCGATAACCGTTATATATATATATATATATATATATATATATATATATATATATATATATATATATATATATATATATATATATATTACGTTTTCTATGCAGTCTACTTACACTGTTAACTATGGATATTTGCAGTTGTTGGCAATTATGTGTTGAGAACAAAAATAGTTGGTCTGGTGACTGGTGGACCGTGGACGAGGCGACGAGCGCGAGCCCACGGGGCCCGGGACGGGACGCAGCAGCCGCGGAGGGCGGGTCAGTGGACGAGGGCCGGGTCGAGGCGACAGCCGGAGCGGACGGGACGCAGGCAGCCGCCAGCCGGGACTGGACGGGACGCCGAATGCAGGTAGACGCGGAGCGGCGGAGGGCGGAGTCGCGGAGAGAAGAAGTCAGAGAGGAGACGAAGACGAGAATATGTTCACGAATTGTGATTCTGTTCTCATATAGTGTATGACTCGGTTAACCATCGGTTATTAAATTAACCGGTCGGTTAACCGAGAACCGAACCGCCTCAATAATAAGGGAATCGAACCCGGAACCGAAACCGAATTTTCAATTTCGGTTAACCGATAACTGACTCAATCGGTTTCGGTTTTCGATTCCCCCGGATAACCGAAAACCGATTTCCACCCCTAATAAAAATGATAAAGTATGAGAGATAAATAAAAAAGTAAAAAATAATATAGTAATATTTTTAAAGTTATTTCCTTTAAGGAAACGTGTCACTTTAAGTGGACTTCTGAAAAGGAAAATGCGTCGCTTTAAATGAGACAGAGGGAGTATTACTTTATCTTATTGTGTGCTATTATGCAACAGAAACGACTTTCTCTTTATCACACATGAAAGCGATTATTTGTTCTTATAAAATCATTAATTTGATATATTTTATTTTGATAATTTTACTGTCATGAATTATTAAGAGGAAGATAATTTTGCAAGATAAAAAGTTAATTAATCGACAACTTCCTTTTTGAAACTAACAATTGACAGTCTAGAAGAAGATATTAGACAATTGATAGTACTGGGTTTAAATTATTTTTTAAGAGAAACATTTTTACAAAAATTATAAGCCCAAAATTTAAATAAATAGTGAATAATAATATAATACAGAAATAAAATTTTTGACCTAAAATAATATTAATATTATCTAGGAATCCAGATTCAACCGTAATTAGGGGTGTAACGGTTTGGTTCGGTTCGGTTTCTTATGCATTTTAGGAACCGAACCAAACACATAGAAATGGTTCGGTTCGGTTCGGTTCAATATATTTTTAAATATCGGAACTGAACCGAACCGAACCGCTTATAAATGGTTTGGTTCGGTTCGGTTTACCGGTTCACCAATTTATTTTTTTATTTATTTTTTAAATCCTAAATAATGCAAGAATAATAATTTATAGGATGTCACTCGTTCCAAACTCATAAGTATAGAGTTGTTACTCATTTCTCTTCCTTTGTATAGATTAGAATCGATATTAACTTAAATCTAATATCTAAATCCAATAACATTCTCATATAAGAAAGATAAATATTAAATTAAAAAATTAAAAAATAAGATATTGGTTCGGTTCGGTTCGAATCGTTCAAAAATTCTTGAAACCGCGAACCGAACCGAATGTAAACAGTTCCTAAAAAAATAAACCGAACCAAACAGTGAAGCCGAACCGAACCACATTTTTCGATTTGGTTCGGTTCGATTTGATCGGTTTCGTGGTTCGGAGCGGAACCACTTACACCTCTAACCGTAATATCCAACCGTAAAAATCATATTGAAATACTGAAAACCGACCTTCGATAAACATAATGGTAGCTTTCATCTATCTTTTGGTGTTTAGTATTAACCGAAAGCGCTATGAAATAACCAAAATTACCAAAAAGTATTTTGGGCACATATTCACTAGCCAGTAAGTCGCCACAGCTCACAAGTCACAACCACCGGCAGCCGCCCACATCCCGATTTCCGTCCTCCGCCCAGCCATCCCGAACCGCCGCCCCTCCGCCACCCTCCCCGCGTACGGCGGCACGCCGGCACCGCGTATTGGCCACCCTCCCCTGACCCTCCGCCACGCCGTAAGCACCAAGTCCCCCGCAGCCCCTCGGCCCTCCCCCTCTCTGCCTTCTCGGCGCCGGCAAGTGTAACTCCACAATTACTCAAATTAGAATAGGGCTCCGACTACTACATCATCTTCTGCCCCCTTGCTGACGTACACAAGGTGGATTTTCTTTCAGTATAACCCCAATTTTTTTTTCTTGATTTATTGTGGCAGATGTTTTTGTAAAATTGCTAAAAAAACAAAACACTTTGGGAATATTTGTTTAGGATTAATGTTGGAAGAACGCATAAAGAATCAAGATTTATCATTAGTGAATGTAATTCTGTATTGGAAAGGAATGTTAATTATGCTCAATGAAGCCTTAGAATTAGAGTCTGATCAGATTCAGACACATTATTTTCGGTTTTTGTGGTATAACCGTATGCCGAATTCGGTTAACCAAGGCGGTCGGCTAACCGAAAACCGAAGGGATGCATTTTCTGACTTTTTCGGGATCGGTTAATCGATAACCTGTATCAGTTATACTGATTCCGAACTGACCGACAGCCCTAAATTATTACTATCTAAAAAAAATAACATTAGAGGCCCTCCAATATTTTGGGCCCCCATGCTCGCCCGCTCTTAGGGCGTGGCTTGATTACCTCATACATTGTTTATTTCCTTGAAGATTAATAGTCTTGAAGTCTTCTTTGTATGATTGTTTGGAACTGATGATTATTTACAATTGATTTTACTTTTGCATGGAAAGTTTAATGCTTTATAGTTTCTTCTATACTCCTATTTACAGCTACAAATGACATCATTGAATGAACCGCGTGCAGTAGTAGGGTTTGAAGAGTTAGTTGTCTTTCCATATTTAAGCATGTTGATAATGTGTATTCATGCTCAGTGGTGATGTTATTCCAATGCAGATCACAAATGTATTGGCAATGAAGGAAAATGGCACAGAGAACAATACAATGCTTAATAGAGACTGGGTGTTGAAACGCAAGCGCAGAAAGCTTTCATCTGGTACAGATAAGTCTGGTTACAAGGGGAAAATATTCAGGCCTGTCAAATTCTCATCTACTAGTAGATCTAAGAATGACACGGACGAGGATGATCTATTAGATCAAAGTTCCGGGAAAAGAAAAGGCAATGACGGGGTGAGTTGATTCTTTATTTCCTTTTTTATCTTCTTTATTTATATTGTTTCTATAATCAACCTCTAGGAAATGAAGCGTAGTGAATTAAAGGAAAAATCTAGTTGGTTTATTTATCATGTTTTACTACCTTTTTTGTATTCACGTTTTCCGAGTTTTATTCCCAAGCTTAATCCGCCATACATGCAAGTCATAATGAGTTTAACTCAGCCAGTACAGTTCTACGAACACTTTGGAACTAGATTTGACTTGCATCGTTGTTTTTTAATTGTGCAGTATTATTACGACTGTGTGGTCTGTGAACTTGGTGGAAAGTTGCTATGTTGTGATAGCTGTCCCCGCACATATCATCTTGAGTGTTTAGATCCCGCTTTGAAGGTATGTTACTGGACTCCATGTTTCCCAAGAATTTGATTTTTTACTTCTTTATTTGCTTCATTTATTGTTTTGAAATCTGTAGCGTATTCCGACTGGTAAGTGGGAATGCCCAACCTGCAGTCAGCAACCTGCTTGTGCGGAGAGCATGAATCATCTAGATCCTGTTTTAAAGCGTGCACGAACAAAAATCATCATCCGGAGGACAAAGATTGAGGCTGAATCACCTGCAACTGACAAGGTCACTGAGACTTTTGAAGCTCCTGTTGTTCGGAAGAAAAGGAATTCCAATAAAGGAAAATCGCATGTATTGCGTCGTAGCCGAACAGTTGAAAAGCTGAATTCTTCATCCAACGAATTATGCCATAATGATAAATTAAATCCAGCTCAAGATGGCTCCATGGATGCTATTTCATCCTGTGACGTTACCGGAAAAGAGCAAGTTTCTCATTTACATGTACCTGCAGAAAACACAAAGACTCCCCTTAAAGGACTGTTGTCAAAGAAGAAGAAGTTGAAAATGAGCTTGAAATCTATTGATATAAATCCCGAGGCATCTCCTGAAAACTTTTCACCAGAAAGGGAACCTGTTCTTGCATTGGAAGCTGCTGTCGCGACCAGAAAAAGAAAGCAAAAAGCGACTTGCCATAATAAGGAGAAGAAGAGTAAGACGAAGAAGGGAAAATCTTGTTCCGAACCTTCCAGAAAAGGTTTTCTCAAAGTCAGTGTTCAACGTTCGGGTGGTTCCAGATCCAAGGGAAAAGATAAGATAGCTGGTGATGATGCTTCCTCAACTAAGCAGAATGTTGGGGCCGATATGGCTGATTTTCTTCAGAATGATGAGGTCTGTTTCCTTGTTTTTCATGATTTACTCACACTCAATTCTAGATATGTTAACAGTATCATCATATTTTATGCTGAAACTTGTAAATTTAGAACGAGTACAAAACCACATGTATCTCATTTGTAAGCATTCTTGTTGTATGAAGGTCTTGAAAAAATAAATGAAAAACATGGAACTTGAGTTTTGTCCTTAATACCCTCATCACTTATATCCGTATTCAATTGTGAAACTCACCATAAAATATCGTGGGTAATCCCACTTCTTCGGGAAATACATAAAGGTTTGGTGCAGATTTAATGAATGAAAATTCATGTCTATCTTCGGGAAATACATCTTGTCTCAAAATTTGAGGTTGCCTATTGTCATGGTTATATTACTTTACCCTATAGAACAAGGTCAAAGTATGACAGTTGATTGAGTTACATTTAATAACCATCAGAAGATAAGCAAAAAACAACTGTCTTTTTTTTTTTTTTTTTTTTTTAAATTTTAATTTTATTATCTAGTCTGGAATCAAAATGCATTGAATTTAACAAGTTAGGGTGTGCATTAGATAATTAGTTGTTGGATTTCCCAACATTAGTAGTTACATTTAATAACCATCAGAAGATGAGCAAAAAACATTTTTTTTTGTTTAATTATCTATTCTGGAATCAAAATGTGTTGAGTTTAACAAGTTGGGGGTACAAATTAGATGATGAGGTGTTGGATTTCCCAACATTAGTAGTAACATACTTGGGCAAACTTCTTTTTTTTTTTTTTGAGTTGAACCTTTTAAAGTAATAACGCATTGATTATAATGTGCTAGGTATTGATCTAGTTCACAGCCTTAGGGGGTTGTCACAAAATCCCTTTTTCTTCTGCATATCTACCCTTGGCTTGGTGCTATGTGCTTCTAGTAGGACTTTATCATGCATGATTAATGTATGCTGCTCTATTTTGTCTATTTTTACTCCAGCCCTGATATGATATGATTCTCTTGATGCAGGTGGTTCCTGAAGAAGCAGCTCACGATTCACTTGAATCAAAAGATGCTGCGAAAGTTTCCTTTGAACCAATTAGATATGATGAGAATGCTATTGGACTTCAGCAGGTTTGAATATTCTAGAGTCACGGGATTTGTTGCAAAAGAGCTTACTCTTTCTAGATGTCCACGTCATGATTGTGCCCTGTCCAAGTATAGCGACTGACACTATATCTTCATTTTTTCTTATTATTTTGTTATACCAGGTTGATCGAGTTGTTGGTTGTCGAGTTCGTGATGATAGCACTGATTCTGGTTGTAATGTGGTGGTCAATGCCAGTGAAACTCTTTTAGCAGATTCATTAGTTGCAGAGGATATTTGTAACTCAGAGGAAAATCCCAGCTGCCAAAGGCCTTCGGATGGAGGGAACTCAGCTGAGAATATTCAGGATGCTGCTAGTTGTTCTGATGGAGGGAGGAAAACTGAAAATACTCTGAATAAAGATAAGCTACAAGTATACAAAAGATCAGCGACCAAAGAATGTAAGGAAAAAAATTTAATGGATTACACAAGTATAGAAATTGAACGTTCTAGTTCTATACTGAAAAACATAAATCAAGATGATACTTTATCATGCGCCCCTATAGTAAAATCAGTAGTTGAAAAGACAAGTAATGATGGTCAAACTCCTGGGATTTCAAACAAATGTCAGACTGATGCCTCCAATGATAATGTAAGCGAAAAAGAGGTTGGAAAGGACATGAGGAAGGTCTACCCTCCCAAAAGGAAACTTGTAGAGTCTCGTTCAACCGTCTCATATGAGTTTTTGGTAAAGTGGGTCGGCAAATCTCATAGCCATGACACTTGGATTCCTGAATCTGAACTGAAAGTTCTTGCTAAAAGGAAGCTGGAGAATTACAAGGCAAAGTACGGAACAGCTACAATGAACCTATGCAAGGAACAATGGAAGATGCCACAGCGAGTTATTGCGACTCGGTCATCAGCTGATGGTGCAACTGAAGCATATGTAAAGTGGACATGCCTTCCTTATGATGAATGTACGTGGGAAAGAATGGATGAACATGCTATTGCAAATTCGAGTCACTTGATTGATTTGTTCTACAGATATGAAAGAAAGACACTGGAGAATGATGCTACAAAGCTTGACCCTATGCAAAGGAAGAGTGATCTACAACAAAGTGATGTAATTTCTCTCACAGAACAGCCTAAAGAGTTGGTTGGAGGTTCGTTATTTCCACATCAACTGGAAGCATTGAATTGGCTGCGCAAAAGCTGGCATAAATCAAGAAACGTGATTCTTGCTGATGAAATGGGGCTTGGTAAGACGGTGTCGGCCTGTGCTTTCTTATCGTCCTTGTACTTTGAATTTAAGGCTACACTTCCTTGTCTGGTCTTGGTTCCTTTGTCCACAATGCCCAATTGGATGTCAGAATTTGCACTTTGGGCTCCTGAGCTCAATGTTGTGGAATATCATGGCAACACAAGGGCAAGAGCCATAATACGCCAATATGAATGGCATGCTCGTTACCCTGAGAAAACATCTGCTTTCAAATTCAATGTCCTTTTGGCTACTTATGAAATGGTTCTATGTGACTCCTCGTATCTACGTGGAGTTCCTTGGGAAGTTCTTTTGGTTGATGAGGGTCACCGCTTGAAAAATTCTAGCAGTAAGCTGTTTGGGTTGCTGAATACATTTTCCTTTCAACATCGAGTACTTTTGACTGGTACTCCGCTTCAGAACAACATTGGGGAGATGTACAATCTGCTGAATTTTTTGCAGCAGGATTCATTTCCTTCTCTTGCTTCATTTGAGGATAAATTCAATGATCTAACAACTGCAGAAAAGGTGGAGGAACTGAAGAAACTTGTTGCCCCACATATGCTTCGGAGACTGAAAAAGGATGCTATGCAAAATATACCCCCCAAGATTGAAAGAGTGGTTCCTGTTGAGTTGTCATCCATTCAGGCAGAATATTATCGTGCTATGCTTACGAAGAACTACCAGATATTACGTAACATAGGCAAAGGTGCTCCTCAGCAATCAATGCTGAATATTGTAATGCAGTTAAGGAAGGTATGCAATCATCCTTATCTCATACCAGGCACTGAACCAGAAATTGGATCACTGGAATTTCTTCACGAAATGAGAATAAAAGCATCCGCTAAGCTGACTCTGTTGCATTCTATGCTTAAACTGTTGCACAAAGACGGCCACAGAGTTCTTATCTTTTCACAGATGACAAAATTACTTGATATCCTGGAGGATTATTTGAATATAGAATTTGGGCCTAGGACATACGAGAGAGTCGATGGCTCTGTTTCTGTGGCTGAACGACAAGCTGCAATAGCACGTTTTAACCAAGACAGTAGCCGATTCGTATTCCTGCTATCAACACGATCTTGTGGCCTTGGCATCAACTTGGCAACTGCTGATACTGTTATTATATATGATTCTGATTTCAACCCACATGCAGATATCCAAGCTATGAATCGTGCCCATAGAATAGGCCAGTCAAAAAGACTTCTTGTGTACAGGCTTGTCGTGCGTGCAAGTGTTGAAGAGCGCATCTTGCAGCTTGCAAAGAAAAAGCTGATGCTTGACCAACTCTTTGTCAACAAATCTGGTTCGCAGAAGGAGGTGGAAGACATTCTAAAGTGGGGAACAGAAGAACTTTTTAGTGATTCGCCTTCCATAGCTGGAAAAGATGGTGAAAACAACAGCAATAGAGATGAAACACTAGCAGAGATTGAACCAAATAGTAAGAGGAGAACTGGTGGCCTTGGAGATGTATACAAAGACAAATGTGCTGATGTCAGTAACAAGATTGTGTGGGATGAAACTGCCATTCTGAAATTGCTTGATCGCTCAAATCTTCAGTCTGGTTCACCAGAAAATGCTGAATCGGTATTAGAGAATGACATGCTTGGCTCAGTGAAGGTGCAAAAAAGCTCCTCATTTCATGACACTTTTACAACATTCCTCCTTTATTGCCCGAAATTCTGTCTGTGATGATCTTATTATGGTTCTATCGTGCTACATTCATCAACCATGCTTCTCTTAAGAAATACATTCCACCCTTTTTCCATTATGCTAGTACTTCCTTGCCACCTCATGGTGGTATATTATCAAGCAAAGCATACTTCTGCTTCTGATAACACCCAGATTCCATTTTCGTATCAGTGTGCACTAGCAGATATAATACCATGACAGCTGGTATCTCTAATCATTTGCCACCGTTATTATATTCTGCTTTACATTTCCTGAACTTGAATGCACTACTATTACAGTTCCTTATATCTGATTATGTCACTTGACATCCAACCTATTTGCTTGTCCATATTTGTAGTGTACTTGTGCACTTGCTATTGTAATCTTTTTTTCTCTCACATTCTTCTTTTGTTTTAACCTAGTCACTTGAGTGGAGTGATGAACCTACAGAAGAACAAGCTGGAATGGTATCTGTTCCTTCTGCAGTCAATGGCGCAGGCAAAGAGAATTTTGAAAAGAAAGTTGATAATTCGGTCAGCATTAATGAAGAAAGTGAATGGGACAAACTTCTGCGAGTTAGGTGAGGAGATCAATAATGTAGTATGTTGTTCATTGTTTTGCATTATGGTATTCACATTATTCACATCACTGCAACTTCTCTGTGTCAGATCTAATACTTTAAGAACCTTCCTGTAATAAGAGAAAGGCTCGTGTGGGAGCACCTTATGTAAAAATTTTAAGTTCTTACACCCCCCGCGAGCAGTATGGTTGAATAGTTTATCAGTAACCACTCATAGCTTGGTGCTTCTTGATAGTTGATGACTGTTGTATGTGTGTACCAAAATCGAGACTTTATGTAAATCACCTGGATTAACTATTTTAATATGTTGTAAATAAATGCTTAGATGGGAGAAATATCAAAATGAGGAGGAAGCAGCTCTTGGTCGTGGGAAACGCCAAAGGAAAGCTGTATCTTATAGGGAGGCATATGTTGCTCATCCCAATGAAGCAAAGAACGAAGTATTTCTTCTCTATCACTCTGTCGCTTACAAGTTGAACTTGTATGTTCAGAACATATGCGTGCTCACTACTACAGACTGGAATACTGAAAAAAAAAATTCAGTGTATTCATATATTAGTTATAGATCTGTTACATTTGAAATGGTCCCACTAGTAATTATATTCATATTGTATGATAGAGTGGTGCTGAAGAGGAACCAGAGCGTGAACCAGAGGCTGAACGTGAGTACACACCAGCTGGACGAGCTCTAAAAGAAAAATAGTAAGTTTTACATTATTAAGAAGCCTATATTTATTTCTTATTTACGTTTCTTGGTGTTTGATGCGGTCATTACATTTAATCATTGGGCAGCATGTCATGGTAAAACTCAAAATCTCAGTATCGTTAAAAGCTGGCATTTTAGTACAGGACTATTATGCACAATAAAAAGCATCACGAGTAAATATAAAAATAAATCCATATATATATATAGATATATCGTAGTTTTAGCCTTTTAGGTATAAACAGATTTTAGTAATACTAATTCACAGTGAAGAATCCATATGTATATATTGGTTACCATTGTACAAGAGATGAATCATGAGCATTTCCCATGCAGTTTAGCAAAGATCTATTTCTTACCAGACTGCTAAATCTCATTAATGTAAAGGTGAGGGAAAACTACTCTGCTTGCATAGAGTCCCTTTTTAAGATAAAAATCTTGGAGTATTTTCTGAGGTCGGAATAAGTTTCTCGCAAGGTTCCCAAATATTGCTAGCCTCCATGAACAAGAAAGGTTTGTGATTATCTATGGAGTTCAGAAGCCATGCAGCTATAAGAGTATTCTAACTGCACCACTTTTGGAAGTTCGGAGCAGTAGCCAAAGGGCGTGGTTCTTCACTGGTAAAAAAACCCAGCTGGCCCTTACCCATCAACTGCCAACATGAGCCGCTATTGTGAGAACAACTGTGATTTATAGACACACAGAAGATGCAATGTCAGCCGAAGGAGGAAAAGAAGAGATGGTACTGGTGAAACTTGATGCAAAAACTTAACTCCAGTCTCCAGGTGGAGGAAGAGTGTGTGAATCGTTTTTCATGGGTTGGAATCTGGAGATGATGTAGTATAAATTCAGGCCCTAAAGTTTTGAAATCCTTAGAACACTTATGCCTAGTTTTAGGTAGAAATAGATTTCAGTATATAAATTTACGTTAAAGAACATGTAATGATAAGTTACTAAAGCGACGGAATTTAAAAAGAGAACGGGTAACGAACTAAAGCCAAAGGAAATTGTTATAGATAACAAGAAACGAGCCCCTTTGGTCTGTCCGCTCTCCAGAGCTAATAGTTCAAAACAACAAATTATCAGCTGCCTAATAACTAAGGTTATTAACATATTTATACCCTCTTCCTACACAACACAAATGGGCTCACAAGCCCAACAGAATAATATGTAAGGAATTGATGCATTCATTGGTAAGAATTATTCTAGGCGTAAGAATATTTCTACAGGTTCCAAGAAAGAGACGCTCAAGAAAGATTAGCTGTCATCGTTTGATATTCCTAGTTATTATGTTTTGAGTGATAATTATGTCTAAGGTATTAGCATGCTCTGTAGTCGGCTGCTTTATGTTGTTTCAGGATTTCCCTTGTGTTGTTTTCCTTTATTTTTGGGCAAGTAAGATGAAATGAAGTAAGTTGGATTTGAGAAAAGAAAATTAAATCTTTAACTTCTTTATTCTCTCTCCATTACAACACCCTTCACAATAGGAAAGTCGAAACACAACCTCCCATCTTCTTCCGCTTCCTCTGCCTCGTCCAGTTAGAGACCCTTCAGCCGCAGCCAATTTTCCAGCACACATCAGGAATCTTGTCCAATACTAAATATGCATCATAATATGCAGCTGCTCCGCCTTCATGCTCACGCTCCTCCCCCGGCCTCCACTGCGCTATCAATCACCTCCACGCTTAGCTCTTCCTTAACAGAACACATATAATTATACACATAGATATAGGACAAAGAAGTAGCTGTGAACTGCTTCCCTTTCCCATGCCATTGCTGATTAGGAGGTTTAGTTGTTTTCAGAGTTACTACCTATTTTACAAGAAAGAGATATACCTAAGATGTCTACTTTTTTTGTGATCTAGGAATTAAAACCCTAACATACAACACTAAACACCTAAATGTGTATATTATGTCTACGAACATATGTCATTATTATGGTTATACATAGTATCAAGAAGAAATATTTGTTCAAACTTCAAAGTATGTATTAAGTAAAGCTCACTCCCCAATAATTGAGCTTCGAGATTAGAACTATCTCATTAATGGAGTTAGTTTGTCATCCCATAATGCGATCCTATTTCGAGGTTCAAATCAGTTAGAGATTAGTTCTGATACAACTTTTTCTAGTGAGAGCACAATTCTTGACTGGAAGGGACACCAAAAGCCTTTGCCCTTCCATCCCTTGGATAGATAGAGATGGAGGGCAGAACTTTTTATTTTTTCATGGAATCAATCTCAATATGTTTGATATGGAGATCGGATGGCTAAGATTAGAACTCAATAAGTTAAGGAGTTGACAGATTTGTGAACATCACAAACATTCAGAAATACGGGGGCATTCACACGTAGTATTTTGCACTAAATTTCGGATGCATCTTAAGAATGAATATTACTTCCTCTGTCCCACCGAACTTGTCCAGAATTCATTTTCGAGTCGTTCTACCGAACTTGTCCAGTTTCTAAAAAGGAAGTAGGTCCCACACCTTTAACAACTCAAATCAACTCTTAAATATTAATTAATTAAATGGGTCCCACACCTCTACCTCACAAACCAAATTTAAATTATTAATTAATATATGAGTCCCACACCTTTGTCAACTTATACCAACTTTCCTAAGTTACCGCGTCGAAAGAAAGTGGACAAGTTCGGTTGGACGGAGGGAGTATATAATTACATTGTATTAGCAAGGTCCCTCATGGAAATAATTTGCCACTGACTAGTAAGTATATGTGATGCATCTTATATAACTTATCACTATATGATAAGTATTTATGGTAAATGCACATTATGTTATTTGTCGTAATAAACAGCACATCTTATTAATGAGGAAAATACCTAAGGATGCGGTACTAAATACATTAGAATAGTTCTTCCACTAGAGATGGAGAAACTAGCCCATCTCTATAACCTCATGTATTTGTATGTAATAATGTATTTATGCATGTGTATGGATATGCATCACAAAATCAGTAAACATTTTTTTGGTAGATATGAAAAATGAGCGGATTGTTTCAAACAAATCAATGTTGAAGTAATTTTTTAACCATGATTAATTTTTGCCTTAGATCATTAGTTTGATGCGAATGATGCAGTAGTTATGGATATGTATAATTTTGTGATAATTAGTTATTAATGGACATTCCACTCTACATTTCTAATAGCATAATGGTCCGTTGCACTTGTTTGACTACTGGTGCGTACAAGAATTGTACAAACTCTATTATTGCTATTTGTAGGATTAAATTACCAATTAAGTTACGAAATTCTTTTCTTAAATGTCTTGATAAAAATGACCTTATTTGCTCAAGGTAAGTAAAAACTGTACAAAACTGATGTATTCATTATTCACCAGTACCAAGCTTCGTGCTAGACAAAAAGAAATGTTAGCCAGAAGAAATGTGACTGAATCATCAACTCCACTTCGAAGACCAGATGGTGTAGTCTCAATTCCACAATTCCCTCCATCCAACATACACGAAGAGAGTCAAATGGCTATTCCATCTCAGTGTGCTGAAGAGAAACCTACACTGGTCAACGTGGAAGACAATAATCACTATCAAACAGTAGGTCCGAACAGCATGACGGACTCAACCTTGAAGTTAGGAAGGATGTTGAAGCAAAAACCTCCATTCCATCTAGATCTTCCTGTAATGTCTACTGGCCGACATCTTCCAGAATTCTCTCGGGATTATGATCATTTGCAGGGAACAAGCTCTATAGATTCTGTGCGTAACAACTTGCTGCCAGTTATAGGACTATGTGCGCCTAATGCTCCAGACAAAATGGAGATGCTGCACCGGAGAATTCCAAGACCTTACCAACAATTGAAGCAGGGGCTTGGACTAGATTCTGCGCTACCTGCTTCCTGTTCTGTCAGTAGCCCCTCAAACGAAACCAGTGGCAAATGTAACGAGACACCCCTGCATATGTTGCCGGATCACTCTTCTCAGGTGCCTCCCAGCAAGAATGCTGATGTCCCAAATAAATGTCCACCCTTTACTCCAGTAAGCAATTCTTTCTCTCTCTCTCTCTCTCTCTCTCTCTCTCTCTCTCTCTCTCTCTCTCTCTCTCTCTCTCTTTCTCTATCTCTCTGTGCGTGCGCGCGTGTGTGTGCGTTTCTCGAGCTTAGATGATTATTTGTATAAGTTTCATCAGAGATGTTTTTCGCAGCATTATCTAAATATACTCAAAGGTAAAGGAACTATGGAGGTTTCGGGGAATGGTGGTGGAACGTTTTCTGATTTTCAAGAAAAGATGCTACTGCCAAAGCTGCCCTTTGATGATAAGTTGCTGCCTAGATATCCATTTCCTGGTGATATGTTCCCAAGCTTATCGTTGGGATCAAGAGTTGCACAGCCTTCTGAAACTGTCCATAATCTTCCCATGCTGCCATTGTTGCCTAATCTCAAATTTCCACCAGATCCATCCAAGTATAACCAACAGGAAAAGGAGATGACACCTTCATTCTCATCTTTTCCTGAAAACCACAGGAAGATTCTAGAAAACATCATTCTAAGAACTGGAGCTGGATCGAACAACCTACTGAAAAGGAAATCAAAATTAGATATTTGGTCTGAGGATGAACTTGATTATCTTTGGATAGGTGTTCGTAGACATGGAAGGGGCAACTGGGAGGCAATGATACTGGATCCAAGGTTGAGGTTTTCCAAGTATAAAACAGCAGAGGATTTGGCGGCAAGGTGGGAAGAAGAACAACTGAAGATCCTTGATGCACCAAAGCCTCCTAAGTCTTCTAATGCTCTGCTTTCTGGTATTTCTGATGGGATGATGGCACGAGCACTGCACGGAGCTTGCTCAGATGGAATGGTAACGCGGGAATTGCACGGTACGAAATTTAATGGGCCTCTGAAATTTCATTCTCACATGACAGACATTAGATTGGGCCTTGCTGGTCCGTCATCCACTGCACCGCATTTAGAACCATCTTCTGATCCACCTCTTGTGAACTGGTCTGCTGATAAGTTGCCAGCCAAGTTTTCCCGAGAGCTTTTCGCAGGAAATGGTGAAAGATCATTTGCTTCCTCTGGTGAGTCGCTATTTCTGCTGAACTCACTAAGCTCCAGTTGCTTCGATTCTCTTGCCTTGCAGCAAATGCTGAAGCAAAGGGATGCTGCAGCTGGACTGGGAATATTACATGGCCTTAATGCTGGAAGCACTGAGCCTTCTAATCCGGTTCTTGATCATAACAAGTCAAATGGGAAGGACGAGGATGCTGGATGCACATCTCAAAAAGGGAAGCTGCCTCATTGGCTTAGAGAAGTAGTAAATGCTCCTGGAAAAGCTCCAGATCCTGAGCTTCCTCCTACTTTATCTGCAATAGCACAATCTGTTCGCGTATTATATGGTGAAGGCGAGTCCCAGATCCCTCCATTTGTTGTCCCAGGACCACCTCCCCCTAAACCTAAGGATCCTTTGCATGGTTTCAAGAAGAAGAAGAAGCGTAGTAGGGATTCGGGAGTTGCCATTACGTCCACTTCTACCCATCCCAGAGAAGATGTTGCTTCTACTTTTATCGATGCATTGCCCCTTCAGGCAAAATCCGAGCCCCCCTTGATTCAAGAAAATCCGAGCTCACCTGCTGGTTCTTGATGTGGAAAGTAGTTAGCACGCACCAATTCCACCCGAGACTTGTCTTGCAGGATTGTCGTCTTCTTTGATAACCAAAGCGGATGCTGCTGTTAGTGAAGAGAAAGAGTGTTCATCAAGCAAAAGAAGGTCGGAGGTATCTTCAGAAGGGACGATATCAGATGAGCCTGATAGCCTAGATGGACAGTGAGGTGTTTATATCATTTTTGTGGTGCGTTTTCTGGTTATTGTACTTGTAGAGAGAAATTTGGTGTAAGATATAATGCAAAATGTAGAGTGATGTCGTGGTAGTATTGGATCCCAAATTGTGATTAACTGAATCATCATTTATCAGGTAAGATAGGGATGTGTCGTTGAATCGAGCTTTGCTCTTTAGTAGATTGAATGCATTCATGAAAGACTACTTAACAATAGCCATCCATGATAGTAGTTTTGATGTTATTATTATTATTATTATCATCTTATGATTTGTCTTGTAATTCTATTGAATATAAAACCAAGTGGAGGATAGTATTGTGCATCAACTCAGTGGAAGCTAACTGATGCAAAAACAATTTCTTGTTAGTTCACATAGAGAACTTATTACCTTGTATAGTTGTTTCGTGTCATCTATATAAAGTAGGAATCTATCTATACGAAAACAGCGTATACTCATCATCTAAGAACAACTTTCAGCTTGCTCTCCACTTGCTCCCGCACTTTCCACTGCATTTCAAATGCAATCACAATTTCAGTGACAAAATGTTATCATTTCCTTCTTCGTTGAAACAAATACCTGTAAATCGTTTATCTCTTCATCCGTAAGCGACCGTTCCATTGACCTATATGCTATCCTGTAACAATGACTAGTCATCCCTTTCTTGTTTGTGAAGTTGTCGATCAATTTCACCTGCCAAAGTGCTTCAAATCAGCTCACCAACATTTTACTTTTTCAAGATGAAAAGCGCATAAAGTTTGGGTGGAACATGGTGTCTTTTGCATCATTAACGAATTACAAAATCAAAACTCATAGATGGGGTTGTTTTGCTCAGGAAGCAGATTCAAAAACTTCAATAAAATCTCAACCCTTGGCATTTAGAAGTTTGAGTTCTGAAGAAGCTTTGCAGAAACAGGTTGAAGATGCGTCAAGACTCATAATTACTCAACAACTCAACCCAGTTGTAGTCCATCACAAACCCAAGGTCTTGTCTGTTAGGCATATAAGATAGGGAGCCTTAACTTAACCTAAAACCATGGTTGTAAGTCAAAGGTTGACTCTCTCTTATATACCCTTCCACACTTTCATGTGGAAGCGATGTGGGATATCGTAACATTGTCACTACAATTCCGGAGTTGCATGTCTCCAATTAAAGTTTCTCTAAAGCAGTCTTTGATCAAAATACCAACAGAACATACCTCCTCAACGAGATCTCCAGCAATACTTCTTACAACTTCACAGAGGTTGTTTTCAGTAAACGAATCACTGATCCAGAAACTCACATCCTTATAACATGGAGGAAACTGCAAACTTTGTTTTAACCATTATAAAAGAGAATTATGTATAACCTTATTACTCAAGCTTAATAAGAGAGTAAATTGACGAATATTTCACAGTAAAGCCAAATGCACACCTTAGAAAATGGTTTGAACTTAACACCAAGCTGGCCTTTGGCGAACTATAAAATAAGTAACAGTGCTATTAAGTGTTGACAATCCAATAAACCAGATGGGAAAGTACTATAAAGATTATATACTTGTGAAGTAAACCGCTCATCAGTAGTCCAGAAAAGGCGGATATCTGGAATATCAAATAAAACCATAGCTAAGCGCTCCAGTCCAAGCCCAAAAGCCCAAGCAACATTGCCAGTCCTGCCATTTCTCTTCAATATGTCTTGCTCCATCACTCCACAACCCAACACTTCCAGCCATGTTTCCTGAATACTTTAAATAAACATCAGTAGAAATTCATCATAGAGCAACCACATAAAAGAACTGGATCTGGATAGCGAAAAAACAAGACAGCACATGCGCCAAAATCTATGGTATTTTTGCCAGGCAAGACTTAGCAACAAGTTTATTTATCTATAAGAAAACTCTCCTAAACAGACGAAGTAGAGTTAAAATTGTTTTTACAGATATTTTCAATACATGCAAAGGTTAGTTTATACTCCCTCCATTCCATTGATAATATCTTGTAGGGTTTGGGCGCGGAGTTTAAGATAGTGGGTGTAAAGGTGTAAAATAGTGGTATAAAAGTATAAGATAGTAGGGTCCACTTGTTTAGATGATTGTGGTCCACTCATTGCTTACCATTTTACGTAGGTGAAAAAATGAGTGGGATATCCCAAAAAGGAAACAAAACATTATTAATGGGACGGAGGGAGTATAAAAAATCAGTATAATTTCATCATAGAGCAACCCCATAAAAGAACTGGATCCAAAGAGAAAAAAACAAAACAACACATGCGTCAAAATCTTTTGTATTTTTGTCAGGCAAGACTTAGCAACAAGATTATTTATCTGTAGGAAAACTCTCCTGAACAGACGAAGTAGAGTAAAATTGTTTTTACCAATATTTTCAATATATGCAAAGGATACCTGAAAGTAGATTTCCAATTCAAATGAGGGATTCGTGAAGGGAAAGTATGTGTCAATCCAACGCATTTCCACGCCACCTGAAAAATTCTTAAATGTCAAAGGCTGGGATATTCCATTAATCAAAGGCCTGATCAAGCTATTAGTAACCTAAAAGTACGTTACTCTATTTGAGGGTGTTAAATCTACTGATCAATTAGGAACAATATGTTCTGAAGCACTGCTTTCTGAATAAGTGGAGGAATATCATCAACAATACTTTGCATTTACTCTATTCTATTGTGGCTAAAAAAACAGCAGCCGCATCTTTCCATTGAGTTCATTGTATCTGTCTTTTGACTTGGCGGATGAATTAAATTCTAAATATTTTGCATGAAGAAACTAACAGAGGGTTACTGTCTCTTTTCTTGAACTATGAAGATGAAAGACTTAATTAAATACAGCTATACCAAATAAATGGCGTGCCAAACCCTCAAGACAATTCTTTAGATCCTCGCTTGCATATAGAGTGGCATCTGTACCAGATCCCTCCCAGTCAGCTGGATTAAAAACCCGTACACCTTCCATCTGAATGTTATATGCGAAAATCGTCTTCAATACTGTATATCAACCCAAATAACCAGATTCCATAGTAACAAATTATCATGCAAACCTGATGGAATACAGGGTAGTGGGTGGCGTCTATTGAATCTCTGCGGTAAACATCTCCAGTTACAAGGAAATGAGTGTGCCCTTCCCTCAGTAGTTCAGCTTGGTGAGCACTCGTATGGCACCTCAAGACAGTTTGAGAATCTACGTAATAAGTGTCATTGTAACTTCTGCTTACGTGATCCATAGGAACCAATACATCATCAAAGTTCTGCACACACAGAGTAATATAACCTATTGATGCATCAAACAACATTAATAAAACCAAAGACTAGGATGGCATCACTCACAAGGCTAAAGAACAAGAATAGGAATATCCAAAAGATTCAAGATACTGAATTATCAGCCGATATCATAAAGAAACCCAAGCTGTAGTTTTGATGCTGAGAATTACTTAAAGTTATTCCAGTAGATTGCAAGAATTAAGTCCTCGAGATAAGATCAGCAAGTAAGTTTTCATACTAGTAAGAATCTTTGGCTCTTCCTCGCATCTAAGTGAATAATGGGGTACACTTGGTTTGTCGAATCTGACAACTCAGATCCAGTTTCTAAGAAAATTGCTCCAACTCTTCCTGTAGATAGGCAGAGTATCTTGATGGCTAACCATTTTTCTCCAGCAATTAGTTATTACAATTTGTATGATGCTTTACGCATAGTTTCTTACTTCAACCTCATAGCGACAAACTTGGAAGGATTCATACGTCTGTGATTTGTTGTCATAGCTGCATCCCGCATATCGGAATTAAGCATATAATATTCAAAAACTTTCTTATGGTATCCATTACTTGTATGTATAAGACCTATATTATAGAGTATATACCTTCAATCATAAGGATCAATTTCTAGTTTCATAGCTTCCTAATAATAATTTCCTTCAGATTGCCAATTTATAGCCATTCACTTGGGCCTTACTCGTCCTTACTTGTTAGAGTTAATAAGCAGGGCACTAGCATCAATAATCAACCTCAATTCCAGAGATGAAATGTTAAAAACAAGGATAAATCTCTAATCCCTGGGTTTATACCAACAAAATAGCATCAAACGAGATGTTGGAATTAAATAAATGAAAATGATGTGTAAAGACAGAGAAACAAATAAAACGATACTCAATAACAAATGAAGACAGTAACAGAAACTTGGAATCTGTGGATGAAGAAAACTATAATACCGCTTTGACAGAGACTATAGGGCATAAATTGTCGAACTTGGTAAATTTGTTGGGGTAGTTGGAGTCAAAATAGTCAAAGATTGCATTCTTGAGTATGCCGAGGGGATGACGATCCCTCCTATGCAGCTGTAATCCAAGCTTCGAGAAAATTGAATCGGGAACATTATTCGTCGGGTCATCCTTCACTATTTCTGCACATTTGATATTAAATACTAATAGTATCACGATATTCAAATGAAATTTGAAACTGAGTGTGAGTTTACCATCCCTAGAGACTTTTACACCGCCGAGTTCGAGAAGCGTGGCGTAGACGGGTTGCCTCGACGTCTTATGCGCGCGACGTTCATCTGAAGAAAAAGCGGCGGAGGTGGAGAAAGGCGAAAGCTGGAGAGAAAAAGAAAGGGTTCTGCTGCGGCATAGAAAAATGGAATGCTTGAACAATGTGGCAGAGTAAGCCAATGAAAACGAAGACGCCATGAAAGCTCTGTCTGCTTCCTACCAGTTCACTCACAAACACACAGTAGCTGAAGGATTCACTTTGTTCGGATAAGCAATTCAATGGTGGGCCTTTTGGTTTTGCAGCCCCAACATTCATTAAAAGCACTTGGGCTTTACCGGTTTGTGGAGAAAGTTTCTGGTTGTGTGGGGAGTACAATATTTTGCTTTCACCGATAAGTTGATCGAGTAACATGAGTATGGTGTGGGGAAAAAGTCATTTTTGCCTGTTATCCTGTTGTTCAATTCACTTTAGTCTCTTATTTTGATCGAGTCTAATTTTAATTCGTTAATTTGATAAATTATTTATTTTTAGTTTGTTGTATAAAATTAATCAAATTTATCCAATTTTTATCCATTAGGTTAATAAAAAAAAAATGAAAAACACATTTTTTAACACAAAACATATTTGTAATATAAATTTTCATCATTTACATAATAAATGTCCAGTTTTAACCCTATTATGTTTAAAAAAAATATAAAAATGGGATTGATTAATTTTCTTAATATTTATTATTTTTTAGAATTTTTTAATCACCTGGGTCTATCTCTGAGCCAAATTTTCTTAAATTGTTCGACAAACAACAAAAGCAATACTAAGAAAAATAATCAACCACATTCTTAGAATTCTTATTGAAATATAATAGGTTAAAACTGAACATTTATAATATAAAAGACGGAAATTTATATTACAAATATGTTCTAATATTAAAATTGTGATTATTTTTATTAACCTAGCGGTTCAAAAGTGTAAAAATTTGGCCAAGTTATTAAAATCGGACTAAAAGGAACATATTTGTCAAATTAACGGATAAAAATTGGACTCAGCCAAAATAACGGACCAAAATAAATTGGGCAGCGAGCCAAAATGATATTTTCACTATGACGTGTATAGCACAAATGTAGTTTGTTGGAAATAATATTTTCAATGATTCCAAACCTCCAACTGTATAAGACTTAGATATAAAAGTCTGTATAAATAGACTGAATTAGATCAACTTAGGGTTTTAGTCGCATTTTCGAAGTTAAGTCAGACTAGACAGAACACAAGCGCGAGAAGAGAACTTGTTGTTCAAGTATCAGTTCAGTCTTAGTTCTGTAAACTGAAGTACGAGGCATGATTCCTAAGATGATGATTAATGGAGACATCCAACTATGAAGATTAGTCTCGACCAATCTTGTAATGTCAGCTAAGCCCTCATCAATAAAGGAGCTTACTGTATCTCAAGGATTGTAGAAAGAACTCTATGGAAAGCGATCGTTCTTGATTCAAATTGAGGAATCGACCATTTTTGAATCATAGTCAATGAGATGCGATATTGTTTACTGGATCTCTTCTTTATGATGGCTATAAATGCAGAAGGTCTCTCACTTAAGAGAGGTTACGAAATCTCTACAAAGCTCACAACTCTCAAGCACTAAGCTCGTATATTAAAGATCTCCCACCATCATACAAAATCCCTAGAGCTTTATTGGATGAACCAACAAAATACATTCATAAATGTTAGCCAGAGAATGGGAACAAATCGATCATCTTAGGCATAGTGATTGTTAAACCTCCGCACTCTTCATCAATCTTGAAACCACACCCGTCTACCACTTCGCTTTGCTTTTACTTGTTTTTTTTTTAAAACTTTCTTGCTATTTTAATTTCGTATTTTTAAACCAAACCTAATTTAGGACCAAATAGATATTCAAATAATTAAGATAATTAGAACCCAACTAAGTCCTTGTGAGATCGACATCGGGAGGTGCTAGATTATGTACTATACCGATTCGTGCACTTGAGAGAATTATAATTTGTTCATCATGTTTTTGACGTCGTTGCTAGGGACTCAGTCATTTTGGTTATTCTTTTTACTAGCTGTTTACTTGTTTAGATTTTATTTTATTTTTTTTATTTTTGGTTATTAACTCCCTTTCATTTGTTTTTGTGTGTTTCGAGCCTATCTCTTGTGACCTTTGCAGGTTTTATGAATTTCAGAACACAAAATCGTAATGGAAGAGACCTTCTGGAGCAATTGGAACTATGATCGACAATCAAGCCTCGAAGATACACTACAAGACTTCCTTTGAGCTGCTAATAACTGCAAGACAAGGAAAGACGCATTCATAGCTTGTGGAAGCTGCGTGCATCAAATTTGAATCATGTCCTTATTCTTTCTATAATGGACACATGGAAGAGCCTTTTGAAGGTACTTACATGAGGACTGAAGTGATTGATCATGCTAGAAAAACAAGTCTCGAGGTGTTGGGAATGTGATTCAATATGATAAGATTTGAAGATTCCAAAAATCCTAGCTGAGTGATGGAACTGATAGAATATACGAGAAGAATTCTCTATACCTTTCCTCCGCATATATTGTCGCAGCTTTGATTATCGCTCCCGTTTGAGACCTTCTGGACGGTGTCCCGGTCCTTCCTCTCTTCCGTGTGGACAGAGATCTGAGAGGAATTGAATTTCCGTTCTCTCTCACATTCTCACGTTTCTGAATGTATTATAAAGTAAACATGTATTATATGATATAATGTATCAACATGTATATTATATTATAATTGTGGCCCATTAGTAATTATATTACTAATGGGCTTCTAATAAATTAATATTAGCCCATAATTAATAATAACCGAGTCACCTATTTATCAATTAGTTGGCCCAACAATAGATAAATAATTTACATATTATTTAACAATATATAAATATATTAATCTATTAATAATAATTCACGAGAGAGAAGAATAAACACTGGGCATCTAATTGGGCCAGACCAGGGATTCAATACAAGAAATAAAGCCGGAGCTCAAATTAATTAATCCTCTATCCTCAGCCCATAACAAAATTAATTAATAAACATAGATTCATACCACTAGAGAATCCGTGCTGACTTACTACCCCTTTATTCTAATTTGAGCAAGGGTTTGTATTTTAGACTTAATCGATCCCCGTATTTAAAAAAGAAATATCCATTAATTAATTAAGCCAACTGGCAGCTTAAATTAATAAACATCTTATTATATTCTTGAGTAGTATCAATCGACCTTATTAACACACCTGAACTTAATCAACTGATAAGGTTTAGTGTGCTAATCCTTACGAGTTCCTCAAGGGATATTATCAACCCAATTAACAGGGATATGGATGCAAGATACAAATAACCAGCCTGAGCTACAAATAACTACTATCACCCAAGATACATAGATCCAGTCGCGATGATATTCACCATAGTAAGTCATAGTGATAGATAGCTAAATACATTCAGCTGGAATCTTATCAAGCTTAAGACTAAATTAAGTGACCGAGATCTTTGGTTCTCCACTAAGGTCAGCTAGGAGAACACATCTCACTGTGACCATCAATACACCACCTTCAGTGTACCAGTATATACAAGCAGCCAAGATAGACCACTTCTTATCTAAACTACAACATAAATAGACAACTTGTCCTTAACTTATCTCAGATGTGATAACTGTTTATATCTTGTTAGTTCAACCAATTATGCAGTCTTCTGTGATCTACAACACACTACACAATCTAACTCTTATACAAGATAAAGGACCAACATGTGCGAATATAATTAATCTGATAGGAGAAAAAAACAGTGGAAATGAAAAAAAACATTGTATAAAAGCAAAAAAGGTTGCTTCCAGTATACAAAATTCCAACAATTCTCCCACTTATACTAAAGTAAAATTTTAGCATATAATGTGTCAATTCCAAAATACTAACTAAGCTATCTATCACTACTTCTCCCACTTATACAAAAGTTACTGCAGTTCTAGTGGGTGGGTGGGGGGGGGGGGCATGTCACACACTCCCAAACCACGACCATGCTTCGCAAAAGCTGGGATGGGCAAACTCTTCGTGAAAGGATCAACTAGATTGTCTGCAATTCCGATCTTGTCAACCAAAATATCACCTTGGTTTACGAAATCTCGTATTATATGGTACTTCTTGTCTATATGTTTAGACGTCTTGTGGGATCTGGGTTCCTTTGAATTTACCACTGCACCTGAATTATCACAATAAATTGTGATAGTCTTAGGCAAATTAGGAACAATATCAAGATCCAAGAGGAAATTCTTGAGCCAAACTGCCTCTTTCGAGGCTTCTGAAGCAGCCACATACTCTGCTTCCATGGTTGAGTCCGCAATGCATTTTCACTTTATACTCCTCCATGAAATTGCTCCACCTCCCAAGGTAAACACATAACCTGAGGTAGACTTCTTCTCGTCTCTGTTAGCCAGGAAATTCTAGTCTGTATAACCTAAAGGTACTAGATTGTCTGATTGGTAAACAAGCCTATAATCTTTAGTCTGTTAAGGTACTTGAGAATATACTTGACCGCAGTCCAATGCTCCTTTCCAGGGTTAGATTGATATCTTGAGACCATGCCTACAATATATGAGAAATCTGGTCTCGTACAAAGCATCGCATACATGAGGCTACCGACAACGGAAGCATATGGTACTAGCCTCATACCCTCTATCTCTTCAAGCATTTTATGGCACTGATTATTGGATAGAAAAATGCCATTTCTGAAAGGTACTGAACGTTTCTTGGCATCTTGCATGCTAAAACGAGCAATAACAATATCAATATAGGATAGTTGTGACAAGCTTAACATCCTTTTCCGGCAATCTCAAAGAACATTGATCCCAAGGATGTAAGCAGCTTCACCTAAGTCCTTCATTTGAAACTGTTTAGATAACCATTTCTTTATGTGTGATAACACTTCAACATTGTTCCCAATGAGAAGGATGTCATCTACTAAAGTGAAAGAAACACCACTGATCCGTTAACATAGATACGGTACACGCACACCTTGTTATGACAGGATACAAAATCATAGGTTTTGACTACCTCGTCGAAACGCTGGTGCCATAACCGGGAAGCTTGCTGTCTATAAATGGATTTCTTAAGCTTCCAAACTAGATGCTCTTCGCCATCTTTTACGTTACCTTCTGGCTGTTTCATGTAGATGTCCCTACCTTCTTGAAGGTGATCGTTTAAGAATGCGGTCTTGACATCCATCTGCCAGATTTCTAGGTTCATGTGAGCTGCTATGGCAAGGAGAATCCGAATGGACTTGATCATTGCTACAGGTGAGAAGCTATCGTCATAATCGATACCTTCTTTTTTGGGTAAAACCATTCGCCACTAGCCTAGCCTTAAATGTCACGATCTCTCCATTCGATCCTCGCTTTCTCTTGTATACACACTTACTACCAATGACCTTGCAGACTTCAGGTAGTTCTGTGACCTTGTATAGATCCATAGCAGTTATGGACTCAAATTCTGAGTCCATGGCGATTCGCCATGAATCTACATTGTTATCTTCCACTGCTTTATTATAGGTCCAGAGATCCACGGTTTCTTGTTCATATACCTGAAGATGATCAGATGTCTCCCCAGTGAACATATATCGATCAGGCATAAATATCACCCTCCCACTACTTCGAATAGTATTAGGCGCTGTGTTAACAGATTGTGCAGTTACTCGTGGAGTACTATTTTGCACAACTAGTTGTTCGAGTGAAACTCGACCACCTTGTAATTCTTAAAGGATGATGTCGACTCGAGACTTGTGGTTACTAATATAATCCTCTTCTAAGAACCGAGAGTTAGTGCTAACAACGATCTTCTATTCTTTAGGATCGTAATAGTATCCACCCTTCGTTTCCTTCAGATACCCTATGAGCAACATCACTTTTAAACGTGATCCCAACTTGTCGCTCTGCTTATTTGGCACATAAGCAGGACAACCCCAAATCCTTAAGTGGTGCAAACTGGGCTTATGCCCGCTTCACAACTCGAAAGGGGTCTTTTGTATAGATTTGGAAGACATACAGTTCAGCAAGTATGGTGCAGTCTCTAGGGCATATCCCCAAAAGGAAACAGGAAAAGTTGCATAGATCATCATCGACCGAACCATCTCTAAGAGAGTTCGGTTCCTTCTCTCTGACATACCATTCTGCTGAGGCGTGCCTAGTTTTGTCAGCTAGGATGTATTCACCACCACGATCAGATCGTAGTATTTTGATTTCTTTACATAGCTTCTTCTCCACTTCTGCATTGAATTCCTTAAAGGTTTCAAAGCAATCCGACTTGTGGTGAAGAAGGTAAACATATCCATACCTTGAGTAATCATTAGTAAACATGACGAAATACTCATACCATCCATGAGCTTGTGTAGACATAGGCCCACACAAGTCAGAATGTATCAAACTTAATGCTTCTGTGGCTCTATAACCCTTTGCCTTGAAAGGCCTAGTCACCATCTTTCCCTCTAAGTAGGATTCGCAAGTTGGAAATGGTTCAACTTTGAGAGACTCCAATGATCCATATTCCACCAACCTTTGTATCCTATTTAGATTGATGTGACATAGTCTTAAGTGCCTCAAATAAGTTTGGTTTTCCTTAGAAGATTCTTTCATCTTCTTGGAATTTGATGATGAGGAAGCAACATTAAAAGAATTACGCAGTTTGCATGTAATACTATATAAAGATCAGTTTAATAGCCCACCATAGATAAAATCATCGTCTTTCATGATAGAAACATTACTATCAAAACTTGATTTAGTACCATCTTTGGTGTAGAGTTTTGAAAAAAAAAATAATGCTTCACCTAAACTCAGGCACATACAAAACATCTTTAAGTACTAAAACAGAACTATCAAAAAGATAAATGTAAATCTCCAATGGTAATTGTAGGAACTCTCGATCTATTGTCCATTGAGACTACCATCTCGCCATCGTTCAATTGCCTTTTCTGCAAGAAACCTTGCAAGGTGTAACATATATGATCAGTTGACCACGAATCCACTACCCATTCGTGGGTAGAAGAGGAAACTAGAAGAGTCTCAATTGCTAGAGCGACTCGCATCTCTTTCTGTTTTGCCTTGACATATGGATAATTATTCTTCCAGTGTCCTTTCTTACCACACTTGAAGAACCTTCCTTTCTCCTTTAACATTCGCATGCCGCCAATAAGGACCGTCTTCTTACTCCCACTGCTCTTCTTGAATTGACCACCCTTTCTCCTCTTTTTCTGGTTTCCGCCTTTCGGAGGATTCCTTGAGCTATTAGTAATGTTCAAGACATGAGCACCCTTACCCTTTCTTATAACCTATTTGACCGCTACCAAAGAATTTATTAACTTACTCAGAGTAATCTTTATGTTAGACATAGCGGTCCTCAAACAGAAGTTCCTATAGGACCTTGTAAGAGCATTTATTGGTAAGGTAAGATATCTCTTCCACTCTGTGAAGTTAGTTGGACCCATTAGGGGTCGGTTGGTAAGATCAAAAATAATAATCCAATTAATTTGAACCATGTCACTATTGTGGAATTAAAATGCGGGAAGAGACTTTTTAGAAAGTTGTACCCCATGGTGACATATAAGCTTTGGCCATTAATTTGACTGAATTAACATAATGTTGGTCCTCAGGCGTGGTTCAGATGTAAGGGGGGGGGGGTAATACACCTAAATACAAATTTCGTTCTCAAACGCGAAGTCTGCTCTAGCTGAGTTTGCTACTCACTAAGTCAGACAACCAAATATGCTTCAGATCGCGTGGGCAAGAAATTCTTCTACTGAGTTCAGCTCTACTGACTTGAGTTAGTCGAACAGTCATTCGGTATTAGAGTGTGTGTGGAAGTGTAGCCCCTATCAAACGTCTCGATTAGAAAATCGGTTTTATGCTGAGTTTTATGAAATACGGTTTTAATGCAATATGGACAATTAGAGAAAAATAGTAAATCAACACAGCAAAGTTTTAAAGTGGTTCGGACACGCTGGGTCCTACGTCCAATGTCCTGACCAAAGCAGGATACTTGTTATATTTATACTGAGCAAGTCTCAATGATCTGTTCTCAAGACATATACAACTTCAAGCTTATACTGAGCAAGTTCTCAGTGATCTGTGCGTTGGACATATTCTCAACTTATAGTCGTAATGACTTTTACAAGGGTTTCAAACTTAAAGAGTTTGAGTCTTCTCCAACTAAGAGGAAGTTCTTACAAATAAGAACATTTTCAAAAGGATGTAAACTTCCTCTAGGTTTCTAAGCTAAGGATATTACAATGAGGCTTGCTTAGATAAGAGAAGAGGAACAAATATAACTCTAAGTGATGAACTAAAGAGGTTCTTCTATGGATGCTAGTTCTTCACTATATTCTTCGTTGAGAGTGTTAAGAGTTTGTGCGTAGATAGCTTGGGTTCCCAGTGATGTCTCTGCATGAAGACTTCTCTTATATAGTCGTTGATGGTGAATAGATCCGTTGGAGGGAGGTCTAGCCATGTGTAGAAACGACAAGGAAAACGGCTCCTTAATTTTGAACGTTGGTGAGTAGGTGCATTGTACAGATTCTCCTCTTTTTCAGTCTGGGAGCAGCTTTTGTCAGAAAAGATAGGTCGTTGTTGGCTCCTTATTGGTCGAGGTAGATTGGTAGGTGAGACTTGTCAAACATCAAGGTTGACTTCCTCTGAATCATCGAACCTTCAACTGAAGTGACTTCCTACTGACGTTCTTCTGAGCATTCAGTGCATGGGCACGAATTCCTATGCAGATTCAGTTGGTGTCTAGGTCTGTCAACAAGCTCCCATACGTCGTTTCGCGTTAACTGATTCAGCTCTTCTTGCATGGTGGTGATCCAATCAGCATCATTCAGTGCATCCTCTATTGTCTGAGGTTCTTCAGTCGACAAGCATGAATATAAGACACTTTCTCCTTGATAGAATTTGGATCTTGTCTTGACACTAGCTGAAGGATCTCCAATAATAAGATCTGAAGAGTGAGCATCTAACCACGAGTGACGACGTCTTGTTACTTCTTCTGGAATTGATTCAACACAAACAGTAGGAGTATTAGGAGTTTCAGTAGTACTGTTCTGTGTCTGATGTAATTTAGTAACAAGGGTTGGGTCTACTAAGTCACCAGGTTCAGGGGTATTTAGCTCAGGAACATTAGTAGTTCCCCCTGAGTTATTATTCTCAGTAGAGGTCTCAGTTACCATATCAGTTTTCTCATCCACCAAAATTACCTAGGATTGATTCTGTTTGTTAGAATCAATCTCATCAACTACATTGCTTGTTGGATTCTAAATATCATCATCTGAATCATTATCCCAAAAATGCTGGATCTTTTCAGTGTTGTCTTTTAAGCCCTGTAGCTTGCTCCTGACCTCTTCAGCTTCCGGCTGAGAGTTTGACTTCCTGAACTCATAAATAAATTCATCAAATACAACGTGGGGACTTTCTTCCACGCAAAGGGTTCGGTAGTTAACGACCCTGAAAGCTTTGCTGACCCTGGAGTATCCTAAGAAGACTCCTTGGTCTGACTTACTTTCAAAAACCTTTAACCGATCCTTTCCATTATTATGGATAAAGCATAGACAACCAAAGATATGGAAGTGCGAAATAGAAGGAATTCTCTCTTTCCATAGTTCATAAGGCGTCTTCATGTGCATCTGAGTCAGTAGAGACCAGTTCTGAGTGTAGCAGGCAGTGTCAGTAGCTTCTGCTCAGAACTTCAATGGAAGACCTGAATCTGCAAGTAACGTCCTTGCTGCTTCTTTAAGCGTTCTGTTCTTTCTTTCAGCAAGTCCGTTCTGCTGAGGTGTACGTGCCGCTGAGGTTTCGTGTTCAATGCCTTTAGCCTCACAGAAGTCTCTTACTATTGAGTTCAAAAACTCAGTTCCACGATCTGAGCATATCCTTTGAATCATGATATCTTTCTCGACGCTCAGCCGCTTCAGTAGTTTCGGCAGCTCAAGTTTGACGTCAGATTTGTTGGCGATGAATATCACCCAAGTATATCTTGAATAGTCATCAACGATTACAAGAGCGTATTTCTTTCCTCTGATCATCACTGGGTTGACTGACCCAAATAAATCCATGTGCAGCAGTTGAAGGATTCCATCAGTGGAAGGTGACGGAATGGGCGGATTGCTTAACTTTCTTTGCTTCCCTTCAGACACGCTTCACAATTTTTATATCTTTTGAATACTTCGTTGGGCAGTCCTTTGACTTTAGCATCACGTGCTGTTTTATTCATTGTCTTGAAGTTCAGATGACTCAGTTGTCTATGCCACAACCATGTTGTTTTGTCATCTGACCTCGTGTGTGCTAGCATGCAATCTTTAGGTTCGGCGGTATTCCATTCAACATAGTATATGTTCCTTCGCCGTATCCCTAACATAGTTTTCATGTAGATTTATCAAGAACATCACAAAAATCTGCGTCAAAAGTCACTTTATTGGAGTTATCACAGAATTGACTGACAGAAAGGAGATTATGTTGAAGTCCTTCAACATAAGATACACAACGAACTATTGCAGTTCCTATTTTCATTGTGCCGTATCCCCTTGTGTAGCCTTTGGAGTTGTCACCGAACTCAATTCTGGCTCCATCTTGCTGAACGTAGTCGATCAGTAGGCTCTTCTGATGTGTCATGTGTCTTGAGCATCCACTGTCGACAATCCAAGGGTCATGTAGCACATGCAAAAACAAAATAGATTCAGGTACCCTTTGGGTTTAGCTTGGGTCCTTAATGGTTAGATTTTAAAATCCAAACTTGTCTGACAGGCCTGATGGCTTCAGACTTCTTCTTTCCCTTGTTGTCAGTAGTCAGCTCTGAACTTTGAGTAGCTGACTTCTTTGTCTTCTGAGGTTCAACTTTCTTCTTCTTCTGAACCTTAAGGCTTTTGACTCTTAGCTCATAGTAGTACGATCCGTACTGAGCTGGGTGAGTCAGTAGTTGGTGGCCATATTGTTCAGCCCACTGTTCTTGGTTCCCCCTGAGTTTGCTCTTGGTGTCTTAGGGCTCAAACCGAGGGTCACTTTCCTGTTGCTAGACTGAGGTGCTTGAATCTTCTACTTATTCTTTGTTCGAGGGGATGTAGATTCTGCATGTTGAGTTACCCCCTGGACATACCTATCAGTCATATTGTTGGAGCTCTTTTATCCTGAAGTGGAGAGGCTTCACATGTGTAACCAAGTCCTTCTTTGGTGGCATGTGGTCTCTGTGCTTGTAATAGCTTCTCCAACTTCTCCTTTACTCCAATGTATTGCTCTTTCATCAAGGTTCTCCACACCTCATAACTCTTTCTTAGAGCTTCATACTCTGTTTTGGCATGTACGAGAGTTTCCTTGAGATTAGCAATTTCAGTCTCTTTCTCAGAGATGCCTTTGGACAGCACTGAGATCTGTGCTTCTTGGTCATGAGACTTAGTCATCAGAGAGTTAATCTCTTCCTCCAGTCTTAGAACAAGTCCTTCAGACTCAGTAGAGTCCTGACTTCTCTTTGAAAGCCTCTGATTCTCTGCTTTCAGGATGTCCATCTCCTGAATTGTCTTGCTGAACTGCTGGCTCATATGTATCTGCTCTTCAAGTAGATCTTCATATGCAAGAACCACATCCAGCGGTTCTCCTACAGCAGAGCTTGTCTCGTGTGTGCAAGGTGAAGAGGGGCATAGAGTGGGTTCAGAATTTACCTCAGCCTCTTCTCCGGCTATTAGACACGGTTCAACATCTTCCGTCTCGATTTCCATGAATGTGGCATCGTCGTCAGATGATTCCATAAACAGTTCTTTATCGCTTGAGCAATCAGACAACTCTCCAGCTATGTAGGCTAGCCTCTTCTTCACGAACTCTTCACGTCAGGCCTGCCTTTCAGCTCTTTCAGCTGCTGAGAGTTCAGGAAATTTGTATTGATAGTGTCCTGGCTTTTTGCAGTTGTAGCATACTGAGGTTCTGCCATCCCTCCTAGATGTTTCTTTTTGTTCCACGGGGGCAGCTTCAATACTCTTGCAATCAGGTAGAGATTTAGATTCACTTTTCGTGCGATGATTATCTCTCTTACCTTGATATTTTTGGGAAGCCTTTTTCATCTTCCGTCTGAACATTTCCTTCTCCTTCTGGTATTTCACAGTGAGGAGAGCATACTTCTCAGCCAAGTTGTCAGCAGTAGGTATGGTCACTGAGCTTCCAGCTGACTGGCTTGTTGTTGAGGGACTTGCTCCGGGAGTGCTAGCTGATGCCTTGTAAGCATGATCCATTGGCACTTCAGCTTCAGCACCGTGTGTGTATGGGAGGTTGAATTCGAACTCCTCAGCTTTAAGTTCTGAAAATATATAATCAGGAGTAAAAGAACTCAAGTCAGATCTCCTCATACACGTAGGAAAGAATACCACTTTGGCCTGGTGAGAGCCCTTAGAATTTTTGTGTTGGTCTCCTTATTGCTGAACTTTTTCCCCAGTCCGTTGATGATGTTGATCTGATTTGTGAATCGAGCCCTAAAATAATCTATGGACTCCCCAGGAAGCATAGCGAATGCCTCGAGTTTCTGCAGCTTTAACTCAGTTTATTTTCTTTGATCTATGGAGTTCCTTGGCTAAGCACCACGAGAGCATCCTGAAGGAAAATATGAGGGTGAAGAACGATATACCTTCCTCCCACGTATGTTGTTGCAGCTCTGATCGTTGCTTGTGTATTAGTGAAGGAATATGAAAGGAAGAAATCGATACCTCCTCCTTCGTATGTTGTCGTAGCTCTGACTGTTGCTCCCGTGTCAGATCTTCTGATCTGTGTCCTGACCTTTTTCTTCCTCTGGGTGGTTAGAGAACTGAAGAAAATAAAAATATGTCTCTCTCAAAACTCGCGTGCGTGAGTTATGATTTTTCTGTATTATGTTCTGAACAGAATACTAATATATATAGGCTTCAAAAGCCAATATAATATTAATATATTTGTAGCCCATTAATTTAATTATATTCCAATGGACTTCCACATAATTAGCCCATAATATAATTAATTAATTTACTGGGCTACTAATATTTATCAATTAATTGGCCCAGCCAATTAATTCCAGATAAATAACATTATTAAATAATGTGAAAAAACATTAACCCATTAATAATGATTTCTGAGAGACAATAAATTACTAGGCAACTAATTGGACCAGATCAGGGATCCAATACAAGAAATAAAGCAGGGCCTCCAATTAATTAATTATCCATGCTCAGCCCAGAGCAAAATTAATTAATTAACACAGACTCATTCCACTAGAGAATCCGTGCTGACTTACCCCTTTATCCCAATTTGAGCAAGGGCTTGTATTTTAGACTTAATCGATCTCCGTATTTAAGATAGAAATATCCGTTAATTAATTAAGCCCACTGACAGCTTAAATTAATTAACATCTTATATTCCTGAGTAGTACCACTCGACCTTATTAACACACCTGAACTTAATCAACCGGCCGGGTTTAGTGTGCTAATCCTTTCGAGTTCCTCAGGGGATATTATCAACCCATTTTACTAGGATACGGATGCAAGATACAGACAACCAGCCTGAGCTACAAATAACTACTAACACCCAAGATACGTAGATCTAGTCGCGATGACATTCACCATAGTAGGTCAAAGTGATAGATAGCCAAATGCACTCAGCTGAAGTCTTACCAAGCTTAAGATCAGCTAAGTCACCGAGATCTTGGTTCTCCACTAAGGTCAGTTAGGAGAACACATCTCACTGTGATCCTTCAATACACCACCTTAAGTGTACCAGTAAAGACAAGCAGCTAAGACAAGCCACTTCTTATCTAAACTGCAGCTTAAACCGACAACTTCATCCTTAAGTTGTCTCAACTGTGTTAACTATTTATATCTTGTCAGTTCAACCAATTTGTGTTGTCTTCTGTGATACCCGACACACCACACAAATCTAACTTTTATACAAGATAAAGGATAACATGTGCAAATATACATATTTATCAGATAGGAGAATAAAACAGTGGTAAGGACAAAAACACATTGTATACAAGCATAAAAGTGCTTCCAGTATACAAAATCCCAACAATTCTCCCACTTATACTAAAGTAAACTTTTAGTAAACAATGTGTCTATATCTCAGCTATCTAGGTACAAACTAGTACCCAACTATATCTTAGCTATCTATTCTATCTATCACGACATCTTCTCCCACTTATACAAAAGTTTATGTAGTCCTAAGTGGGGCATCTCTACCATCCCAAAGCCACGAACATGCTTCTTGTAAGCCGGGAGTGGTAAGCTCTTCGTGAAAGGATTAGCTAGGTTGACTTCAGTTCCAATTTTGTCAATCACCAGGTCACCTCGATTTACGAATACTCGTATAATATGGTACTTCCTGTCTATGTGTTTAGACGCCTTGTGAGATCTAGGTTCCTTAGAATTTGTCACTGCACCCGCATTATCACAATAAATCGTGATCGCCTTAGGCAAATTCTGAACAATATAAAGATCTTGGAGGAAATTCTTGAGCCAAACTGCCTCTTTCGAAGCTTCACGAGCGCCACATACTCTGCTTCCATGGTTGAGTCCGCAATGCATTTCTGCTTTGCACTCCTCCATGAAAGGGCTCCACCTCCCAAGGTAAACACATAATCCGAGGTAGACTTCTTCTCGTCTGACTGGTCAGCCTGGAAATCCGATTCTGTATAACCCAAAGACACTAGACTGTCTGACTGGTAAACAAGCCTATAATCTCTAGTCCGTTTAAGGTACTTGAGAATATACTTGACTGCAGTCCAGTATTCATTTCCAGGGTTAGACTGATATCTTGAGACCATGCCTACCGCATATGAGATATCTGCTCTTGTACAAAGCATCGCATACATGAGGCTACCGGCAGCGGAAGTATATGGTACTTGCCTCATATTTTCTATCTCTTCAGGCGTTTTCAGGGCACTGATTCTTGGATAGAAAAATGCCATGTCTGAAAGGTACTAAACCTCTCTTGGCTTTTGCATGCTAAAACGAGCAATAACAGTGTCAATGTAGGACACTTGTGACAAGCTTAACATCCTTTTTCTGGCGATCTCGAATAACCTTGATCCCAAGGATGTAAGCAGCTTCACCTAAGTCCTTCATTTGAAACTGCTCGGATAACCACGTCTTTACGTCTGAAACACTTCAACATTATTGCTAATGCGAAGGATGTCATCTACGTAAAATGCGAGAAACACCACTGATCCGTTAACACAAATACGTTACACACACCTCGTTAGGACAGGATACAAATCCATAGGATTTGACTACTTCGTCGAAAACGCTGGTGCCATAACCGGAAATCTTGCTTAAGTCCATGAATAGTCTTCTTAAGCTTCCAAATTAGATGCTCTTCGCCCTCCTTCACATAACCATCTGGCTGTTTCATGTAGATGTCCCTACTTTTTTCAAGGTGACCGTTTAGGAATGCGGTTTTGACATACATTTGCCAGACATCTAGGTTCATGTGAGCTGATATGGCAAGGAGAATCAGAATGGACTTGATCATTGCTACAGGCGAGAAGGTGTCTTCATAATCGATACCTTCTTTCTGGGTAAAACCCTTCGCCACTAGCATGGCCTTAAACGCCATGATCTCTTCATTCGGTGCTCTCTCTTTCTCTTGTATACTCACTTACTACCAATAGCATTGCAGCCCTCAGGTAGTTCAGTGATCTCGTATACATCCATATCAGTTATGGACTCAAATTTCGAGTCCATGGTGCATCTACATCTCCCACTGCTTCGTTGTAAGTCCAGGGATCCACGGTATCTTGTTCATCTACCGGGAGATAATCAAACGTCTCCCCAGTGAACATACCGATCAGGTGTAAATATCACCCTCCCACTACGTCGAACAGTTTAAGGTACTTGAGAACATACCGATCAGGTGTAAATATCAGGTGTAAATAATCAAACGTCTCCCCAGTGAACATACCGATCAGGTGTAAATATCACCCTCCCACTACGTCAAACAAGCCTATAATCTCTAGTCCGTTTAAGGTACTTGAGAAAATGCTTGACCGCAGTCCAGTGTTCCTTTCCAGGGTTAGAGTGATATCTTGAGACCATGCCTACAACATATGAGATATCTGGTCTCGTATAAAGCATCGCATACACGAGGCTACGGACAGCGGAAGCATATAGTACTAGCCTCATACTTTTTATCTCTTCAGGCATTTTAGGACACTGATTTTTTGATAGAAAAATGCCATGTCTGAAAGGTACTGAACCTCTCTTGGCATTTTGCATGCTAAAACGAGCAATAACAGTGTCAATGTAGGCTAACGCTCTGTACTGAGGCAACATGGCATTCTTCGGGAAGGCAGCCCTTAACGTCGTAGGCTTGCCGTAGAAGATCTCTAGGTACTCATCCATGAGATCGTCCTTATATCCGACTGTGCTGAAACCGGTGCTAGGAAGCTGAAAGCTCCGATGAAGAGCTTCTTGAATGGACATTTGCTTAATCTCTGCCACAGTACGGGCGGGATCTACGACGTGATGAATGACGAATTGGCCTCGGATATCACCGTCTACTGACTTAGAGTTCAGATATAGCTCTGAAATCTGTCGCGGAAGGAAGTAAGATGGCTTCCTTGAGAGGAAGGCTTCCAGCCCTGAAGCTGTCAATGCGTCGAAGATTTCCTCCATGAAATCTAACTCGCAGACATCGAAATCCAAGATTGGCTCACACTAAACACGGTCCTTCTCGAGAATTTCTGTCATATTGACCGGAGTGATGACTGATCCTGTCATGATTTTAATCTGCAAAAGAAAGTATCAGTATCGAAGAAAGAATATTATCAAGAAATCTACGTGATACTGAATATGCATGAGATTTACCTCAGTAATTTCTGAGAGGTTTTAATAGAAGTTTGCAAAGAGTGAATGCTTTTTCTCAGAAAATTTCTAGGGCTCAAAGTAGCAGAGTAAAATGGCGGTTTTCTAACTTTGAACGTGTTTTATATATGATCAAGAAGATGAACAGTTATTATTCCACGGTTCAATTTAAATCTGCTTTATGAGATGGACGACTAAGATTTAATGTTATAAAATAGGTAATGATCAACGTAGCTGCCTAAGTCAAATTACAGTTGTATATAGCCAAAGAAGTAACTTGATTAGACATGCATTTAATGCGCCGCAGAGTTCAGCATACTTAACATAGAATGTCGTGTATTAAATGTAAACCATTATATTAAATGACATTTTCTAAGGCATTGAATACGAAGCTGAATCTGAATCATTAATGCACAAAATATTTCATTGGCTACTGAGTAGAGAAACGCAAACCTGTCAACTGAACATCGTAGTCAGCTGATACCTCGTGTAGATGGTTGCTGAATCTCTATGTGCTGAATAAGTCCAGTACTGAGAGTGAACATTCCCCCTTGCTGAATGCTCCTCTCCTGAATCTACTTACTAACTAGAGTCAGTAGGGTCCAGCAGACCTAGCTCTACTGAAAGTTCTCTGAATCTTGCTTCAGCTAGAGGCTTGGTGAGAATATCTGCCCTTTGATGGTCAGTATGGATCTTCTCCATCCTGATATCCTTCTTTTCGACATGATCACGAATGAAGTGGTGTCTGATGTCCACGTGCTTGCATCTAGTATGAAGTACAGGGTTCTGAGTGATTGCAATTGCAATGGAGCTGTCGCAGAAGATCGGCACTTCATTCTGAATGACATCATAGTCGCATAGCTGCTGTCTCAGCCATGTATTCAGCTTCAGTAGTTGACGTCGCTACTGAATGTTGTTTCTTTGAAAACCATGAAATCAGCTTACTGCCAAGGAACTGACAAGTTCCAGAAGTTGACTTTCGGTCAATCCTACATCCTGCATAGTCAGGATCAGAATAACCAGTTAGTTCAATATTATCATCTGCTAGATACCATAAACCCATGTTAGGTGTTCCTCTGAGATAGCGGAGAATCTTCTTTGCTGAGTCCATGTGGCTCTGCTTAGGATTCGCCTGAAATCGAGCGCAGACACCTACAACATAAGTTATGTCAGGTCAGTAGCAGTTAGATATAATAATGAACCAATAATAGCATGAAATTCAGTATGGTCTACTGATACTCCCTCTTTATCAAGATCAATTTTCATATTCGTGTTCATCGGGATCTTGATTTGTTTGCCGGATGTGCAACCGAATTTCTTAATGAGGTCTCGAGTGTATTTGCCTTAATTTATGAATGTTCCCTTCTCAGATTGTTTGACTTGAAAGCCGAGGAAATAATTCATCTCTCCCATCATGACATCTCGAACTTATCCTTCATCATTTTCTCAAACTGCTGACACATGATGACATTCTTTGATCCGAATATTATATCATCTACGAGTTCTGCACAAGTAAGATGTCGTCTTCCAGTCGAATGCTGAATAATGTGCGGTCTATTGTGCCCTTTAGAAAACCTTTCTGAAGAAGAAACTCAGACAGGGTATCATACCAAGCCCTGGGTGCTTGTTTTAACCCATACAGAGCCTTTCTGAGTCTATAGACCTGATGTCCCTGCTGAAAGCCGGGAGGCTGTTCTACGTAGACTTCTTCTTTCAGCACACCGTTTAGAAACGCAGACTTTACATCTATTTGATAAAATCTAAATCGTTGATGTGTTGCGTAGGCTAGGAATAGTCTGATTGCCTCCAATCTTGCAACTGGAGCGAAAGTTTCGTCGAAATCTATCCCTTCGGCTTGACAGTAGCCTTTTGCCACGAGTCTCGCTTTGTTCCTTACTATAACGTTGTTTTCATCTCGCTTGTTCTTGAAGACCTATTTAGTTACGATCACATGTTGATGTCGGGGTCTGTCAACAAGCTCCCATACTTTATTTCTCGTGAACTGGTTCAGCTCCTCCTACATAGCTATGATCCAATCAGCATCTTTGAGTGCGTCGTCTACTGACTAAGGTTCTTCAGTAGATAAGAAGCAGGAATATAATGCGCTTTCTCCCTGACAAAATCTGGATCTTATCTTTACACTAGCTGAAGGATCTCCAATAATCAAGTCAGAAGTGTGAGCGTCCAGCCACGATCGACGATGTTTCAACTCTTAATCTGAAATTTGTTCAACACAGATCGTAGGTGAGTTAGGCATTTCAGTTAGGGCTGTTCATTGGTCGGTTCGGTCGGAAAACCGGACCGGTCGACCGGTTAACCGGACCGAAGAAGCTAAAAAATCTCTGACCGAGAACCGGGCCGAAGTCACCGGTTCGGTTACCGGTTTTAACCGGTTGATTTCGGCCGGTTAACCGGGCCGACCGATGAGTCAAAATTTTTTTTTAAACATTTTTCATTATTTTGAATTAAAAAAAATCATTATATTTCTTCATTTCTTGTAGTTCAAGTTCAATTCAATAAGACAAGAATTAAGACCATATATCAGTCACGCATTGATGATCAAAAACAACAACAACCACAAACCAAGAATTTCTAATTATTTTCAAAAAACAAACCTGAACAGAAATTACAGAACTAGGGCTTCTTCAAAGTTCGAGCGGCGGCGGCGGCGGATGAGTGTGAGCGGCGGGCCGGCGGCGGATGAGTGCGAGCAGACAGCAGAGCGGCGGAGGGATGAGTGCGAGAGCGGAGCGAAGGTCGAAAGGATGACTGGATGAGTGAGTGCAGTAGGGCTTCTTCAGTTTTATTTTAATTTTATTTTAAATAAGTATAATTAAATTATTATTTAAATCAAACTAAATCGGTTTTCGGTTCGGTTCGGCCAAACCGGTCACTTTAATCGGACCGAACCGAAAACCGAAGACTGTAAATTTAACGAACCGGAAACCGGGCCGAACTTAAAAGTTCGGTTCGGTCATAGCCGAACTCAATTCGGTTCGGCCGGTTTGGCCAAAGTTTGAACAGCCCTAATTTCAGTCGTACTATTATGAGATTGAAGTAATTCAGTTACTAGAGTTGGGTCTACTGAGTCACCAGGTTTAGGGGCATTCAGCTCAGGAACTTTAGCAGTTCCCCCTGAATTATTATCCTCAGTAGAGGTCTCAGTTATCACTTGGGTTTCTTCATCGACCTGAGTTACTTGGGATTGACTCTGTTCAGTAGAGTCAATCTGTCCAGCTACTTCTGTTGCTGGCTGATATTCAATTATCTTATCATCAGTTTCCTCTTCTGAATCATCATCCCAACACAGCTGGATCTTTTCAACTCTATCTTTTAAGCTCAGATCCTGTAGCTGCTTACTGATGTCCTCAGATTCTGATTTTGAGTTCCTGCTCTTGTCTTCAGTAGCAAACTCATTAAAAACAACATGAGGGCTTTCCTCCACGCAAAGGGTCCGGTAGTTAAAAACTCGGAAGGCTTTGCTGACCCGTGAGTATCCTAAGAAGACTCCCTGGTCTAACTATCAAAAGTCTTTAACTGATCCTTCCCATTATTGTGGATAAAGCACGAACACCCAAAAATATGGAAATAAGATAAGAAAGGCTTCCTGCCGTTCCATAATTCATATGGTGTCTTCTTTTGCTGCTTAGTCAGTAGAGATCTGTTCTGAGTGTAACATGCAGTGTCAGTTGCTTCTGTCCAGAATTTGGTTGGAAGTCCTGAGTCTGCGAGTAGGGTTCTTGCTGCTTCTTTGAGTGTTCTGTTCTTCCTTTTAGCAACCCCATTTTGTTGAGGCGTGCGCGCGGCAGATGTCTCATGCTCTATGCCTTCAGCTTTGCAGAACTCCTCCACCATCGAATTCAGGAACTCAGTTTCTCTGTCTGAACGTATCTTTATAATCTTGGTGTTCTTCTCGACACTGAGCTTTTTCAGAAGCGTAGGCAACTCTATTTTGACGTCAGACTTGTTGGCAATAAATATGACCTATGTGTAGCGCGAGTAGTCTTCGAAGACCACTAAAGCAAACTTTTTGCCTCTGATTGTCACTGGAGAGACTGGACTAAATAAATCCATATGTAGCAGCTGAAGGATTCCATCAGTGGAAGGCGATGGAACAGGTGGATTTTTCTTCTTTGTTTGCTTTCCCTTCAGACATGCTTCACACTGAGTGTCTTTGCTGAAAACTTCATTCGACACTCCTCTTGCTAGAGCGTTTCTAGCTAGCTTGGTGAGCGTCTTGAAGTTGAGATGGCTGAATCTTCTGTGCCAGATCCACCCCGTTCTTTTGTCGTTCTTCGCTAACAAACAAGCTTCAGGTTCAATTGAGTTCCAGTCAGCTACATAGATATTCTTTTTGCGCGAACCTGATAACACTATTTTCCCTATAGATTTATCAATGACATCACAAAAACCAGCGTAAAAAATCACTCTATTCGAGTTATCACAAAATTGACTAACAGAGAGAAGATTATGCTGAAGTCCTTCAACATATGATACTCTTGGAACTGTGGCAGTTCCAATGCTGAGTGTTCCATAGCGAGTCTGGTGTAGCTTTTGAGTGTTCTCCAAACTCGATTCTGGGTCCTTCTTCAGTCGTATAATTCTTTAGTAGGTCCTTCTGGTATGTCATATGTCTTGAGCATCCACTGTCCACATACCAAGGGTCCTTGTGCACCTGCAAAATAGAATTATATTCAGGTACCCTTTATTTTTTATTTTGGGTCCTTAGATGTTAGTTTTGAAAACCCAAATCTGTCTCACGACCCTGGTGGTCTCAGACAGTTTCTTTTCACTCTGATCAACATACTTGACCACTGGACTGGTCGATGCTGACTTCTGAGGCTTCACAGGTTCAGGAGTCCTGATCTTCTGAGTAGGTGGACTACTGACCTTCGCCTTCTGAACGACTTTCTTCTTTCTTTTCTGACTCTTTGGTCCTCTTCTGACTATAGGATCATAGTAATATGACCCATACTCAGCTCGATGTGTCAGCTGTGGAGGTCCATACTGATCAGCCCATTTAACTCTGCTGGTTCCCCCTTGACTGAACTGGGGTGATTTTGAGCTAATCTTCTTGTCAGAATGCTGATAGCTGTGGAGGTCCATACTGATCAGCCCATTTAACTCTTCTGTTTGTTCTTTGCTAGGGGATTTAGGATCTCAATGTTGATAGTCTCCCCTTGAACAAATCTATCAGCTAGCCGGTTCTCTGAGCGTACGGGGGCAGATGAGGAGGCTCCATGACTAAATCCAAGTCCATCCTTACAGTGCTTAGGCTTGTTGCTGGATAGCATTGCCTCAAGCTTCTTTTCAGCGCCCATGTACTGCTCTGTCATCAGATTTCTCCAGACATCATCACTTTTCTTAAGCATTTCGTGCTCGGTCTGAAGTTCTGACAACTCTTGCTTCAGTAGACTCATTTCCGTATCCTTCTGAGTCAAGTCATTGGTCAGTACTGAGATCTGATTTTCTTGATGCTGAGACTTGGTCATCAGAGAGTTAATCTCCTCTCTAAGTCTCAACACAAGTCCTTCTGACTCAGTAGCAACCTGACTCTCCTGAGAAAGTCTCTGATTCTCCACTTTCAGGGTATCCAACTCCTGAAGAGTCTTTTTGAGCTGTAGGCTCATCTGAATCTACTCGTCTAGTAATTCCTCATATACGATCGAGATATCCAGATTCTCTTCTGCACCTGAAATAGTGTTGTGTGTGCAGTGTGAAAAGGAGTTAAATGAAGCGTGAGAGTTTACCTCATCCTCTTCTCCTTCCATGAGACACTTTTCAGCATCTTCTTCAAGCTCTACTGCTATGAATGCCGCTTCATCGTCTGATGAATCCATGAAGGAGTCGACGTCATCTGAGTCGTTTGAGAGTTCACTAGCAATATATGCTTGACGCTTCTTGATGAACTTCTCCCATCGAGCTTCACGTGCTGCTCTAGCAGCAGTACTGAGCTCAGGACAATCATACTGATAGTGTCTTGGCTTCTTGCAGTTGTAGCAGGTGGTGACTCTATCTTCTTTGCTCTCGCTGTCTTTCGACTGAGCTGAGTCCTCCTGTTTCCTGCAATCAGAAGTGTGTGATTCAGGAGTGCGCTTGGGTGTATATTCAGACTTACCCTTTGAGTCTCTGACGACTCTAGAGAGTTTTCTGCGCCTCTCCTTCTCCTTCTGATACTTCACGACCAGCAGTGCGTATTTCTTAGCTAGGTTTCCTTCTTGTAGATCACTTAGTGAAGGTTCTGCCTTGCTAGACGCGGGGGCCGCTCTGCTGACTGATGCTTTGAAACCATGGTCGATTTGAGTGTCAACTTCAGCTCGCTGCTTCCTTTGGGGTAGACCGAACTTGAACTCCTTAGCTTTTAATTCTGAAAAGATATGATCAGGAGAAACAATATCAAGGTCAGAATATCTAAGCAATGTAGCGAATGGAGTCCAATGTCCGTCCGACAGTGCTCTCAATATCTTGAGATTCATTTCTCGGTTGGAGAATATCTTTTCCAGCCCGTTGATGGTGTTCATCAGATCCATAAATCTGACGTTAAGATCTTCGATTGTGTCACCAGGCATGAGAGACAGTCTCTCTAGCTTCTGAAGTTCCAGCGCCAGTTTGTTCGCTTTGATCTTCTGAGTCCCCCGACTTAGTAGTGCTAGAGCATCCCCGAGTTCATTTGCGGACTTGCAGTCCTGAACTCTTCTGAGATAGGAATCACTCAGGGTGGTTAGTATGGCATTTCTGGCAACTCGGTCTAAGTTGTGAAGCTTCTTCTCCTCAGGGGTGAAAAGGCTTCTATCTTTAGGGATCTTCTTCCCGGTCACCATGCCGCCTCCTTGTGCTGGATCCTAGGTTTCAACACTATCAATCATCGGAACGATAGGTCCGTCTTCCAGTACCTCTGTCATGCTGTCGTGGAGGGAAGTCAGATGTGCCTCCATTCTAACTCGCCATACCCCGTAGTTCTCTACTGAGAACATGGGTACCATCCTGATTCCTGACATATCAGACATTGAAAATTGTGATATGAATGAAGAATGATATGCAGTGAAAACGTTTTCTGGATCCGTTCAAGTAGACCAGTTTCAGATCACAAGAGTCTTAGAGAACTCCTAGTATGATACCAATTGTTGGTCCCGAGACAAACGTTCAGGTGTAGAGGGGGGGTGAATATACCTAAAAACTTTCTCAACTTAAAATGCGAACAGTCCCTTTCAGGAAGATGCCGTACTGAACAGGTTCAGTAGACCAGATAAGTTGTTCTGAATCGCGTGGCAGAGTGACTGACTTCACTGAGGCCTGCTAGCTGACTTAGGTCATAATTCAGTACCGTTCAGCTGAAGTTCAGTTCAGTTAAGTTAGAAAACATTTTTAAGAAAACTGTTTCAGTATATTAATGCAATCTTTTAAGTTTTGCTGAAACACAGTTGAATGATTTGAAAGATATTTTCAGTATGAACAGTAATCAATGCAACAGTAAAAACAGAGCACACAGAACACAGAGAATTTTAAAGTGGTTCGGATCCAACAGTACTACGTCCACTGTCCCAAAAAGATCAGGAGGCTATTTTATTATTATACTGAGTTAGTCTCAGTCAGTTTGTGCACTGGACAAACACTGGTCTTGAGATTTATACTGAGCAAGTCTCAGTTTACAAGGTATCAAACTTAAGTGTTTGACAAACTCTCCAACTATGAAGGAGTTCTTTACAATAAAGAACAGTTCAAGGATGAACTCCTTTGTTCTAAGCTATAGATATGGTCTGCTGAGCTTAGGTTAGAGGGAAGGGAACGAGAAAGTGGCTTCTAGAGCGACGAACGGTTAAGTATAAACTCTGGGTTCGTATTCAATCGCTTGGATAGTAGAGGCTTATGATCTGATTCAACTCGGTTCCCTTTGAGCAGGTATGTCACCTTTCGCTTGGAATAACTCTTTGAGGTTCTTGCGGAAAGCTTTAATTCGATTATGAATTGCTCGTAAATGCTCGTGTGTTCTTCGTTTTTCTAGGTGAGCTTTGATTTGAAATCTTCCCTCTATTTATAGAGCAGAGACATGGATAGATCCGTTGGAGACGACGATCCATGTGTCTCTCTCTTTTGGGTAGCTAACGACTCTTTCAAAGTAGGGTGACAGAGTCCTTTCCCTCCATTTCTCGAAAGATGTTGACTTGCAACTTTAATCAGAAAGTGGACAGTTGGCCGCTTGTCATTGGTCGAGGCTGAAGAAAGTAGGTGAGACAAACAAACTTTAAGGTAGATCTGAAGCTAACTTCTCTATACCTCGTATGACTCTGCTGATTTGACTTATAAGATCTCCTAATAGTCAAAAGACTGTCTGGCCGTTGCTGAGTCTGATCTATGTTCAGTAGCATACTCCTGCTGAGTTCAACTCTACTGAAGATCAACTCTGAGTTCAGTGAACTACTCCTCGCCGAGTTCGGTTCCCACCGACTCCTTTCGAATAGTGCTCTCGCTGAGTCCAAAGACTACTGAGTCTTCTTCTCATGGTACTGAGGCTGATAGTCCACTGAAGAATCAGCAGATAGAACTGAACGCCTGAACCATGTAGGAAGGATGTCTACTGAGTCTGAAATACCCAGAGACCGAACAAACAAATACAGTTGAATGGTTCATAAGTCAAAGTAGGGTTTTGGGATCATTCAAATCTACTGAGCACTAGGCTACTAAATCATCTCCCAACAGTGACCGTTTGGGAATACGGTTTTGACATCCATTTGTAAGATCTCTAGGTTCATGTGATCTGCTATGGCAAGGAGAATCTGAATGGACTTGATCATTGCTACAGGCGAGAAGGTCTCTTTATAATTGATACCTTCTTTCTGGGTAAAACCCTTCGCCACTAGCGTGGCCTTAAATGTTACGCTCTCTCCATTTAGTCCTTTCTTTCTCTTATATACCCACTTACTACCAATAGCCTTGCAACCCTCAGATAGTTCAGTGATCTCGTATACATCCATATCAGGTATGGACTCAAATTCCGAATCCATCGCGGTTCGCCATGAATCTGCATCTATATCTCCCACTGCTTCGTTGTAAGTCAGGGATCAACGTGTCTTGTTCATCTGCCGGGAGATGGTCATACGTCTCCGCAGTGAACATATATCAATCAGGTGTAAATATCACCCTCCCATTACGTCGAAGAGTGCTAGGAGCTGTGTTTACAAATTGTGCAGTTACTCGTGGAGTACTATCTTGCACAACTGGCTGTTCAAGTGGAATTCGACCACCTTAGAATTTCTCAAGGATGATGTCGACTCAAGACTTAGGGTTACTAATGTAATCCTCTTCTAAGAATCGATCGTTAGTGCTAACAACGATCTTCTATTCTTTAGGATCATAAAAGTATCCACCCTTCATTTCCTTCGGATACCCTATGAACAACATCACTTTTGAACGTGATTCCAATTTGTAGGCCTGCCTATTTAGCACATAAGCAGGATTATCCCAAATCCTTAAGTGGTGCATAATGGGTTTGTGCCCGCTCCACAACTCGAAAGGGTTTTTTTATCGACTTGGAAGGCACACGGTTCAACAAGTATGCTGCAGTCTCTAGGCCATATCCCCTAAAAGGAAACTGGCAAAGTTGCATAACTCATCATAGACTGAACCAAATCTAAGAGAGTTTGGTTCCTTCTCTCTGACACACCATTCTGCTGAGGCGTGCCCGGTGCTGTCAGCTGGGATATAATCCCACATTCTGTCAAGTAGTCTTTGAACTCGTTGGATAGGTATTCCCTACCACGATCAGATCGTAATGGTTTCAAAGCAATCCAACTTGTGGCGAAGAAGGTAAACATATCCATACCTCGAGTAATCGTCAGTAAATTTGACGAAGTACTCATACCCTCCACGAGCTTGTGTAGACATAGGCCCACACAAGTCTGAATGTATCAAACTTAATACTTCTTTGGTCCTATAACCCTTTGCCTTGAAAGGCTTAGTCATCATCTCTCCTTCCAAACAGGTTTCGAAGTTGGAAATGGTTCAATTTGGAGAGACTCCAATGATTCATATTCCACCAACCTTTGAGCCCTGTTAAGATTGATGTGACATTGTCTTAAGTGCCACAGATAAGTTTGGTTTACCTTAGAAGACTCTTTCCTCATCTTAAGATTTGATGATGAGGAAGCAATATTAACAGAACTACGCGGTTTACATGTAATAGTATATAAAGATCCGTTTAATGGTCCACCACAGATAAAATCATCGTCTTTCATGATAGAAACTTCACTATCAAAACATGATTTATAACTATCCATGGTGTAGCGTTTTGAAACATAAATTATGTTTCGCCTAAACTCAGGCACATGTAAAACATCTTTAAGTACTAAAACAAAACTATCAAAAGATAGATGTAAATCTCCAATGGCAATTGCAGGAACTTTCGATCCATTGCCCATTGAGACTACCACCTCGCCATTGCTCAATTGCCTTTTCTGTAAGAAACCTTGCAAGGTGTAACAAACATGATCAGTTGCCCTCGAATCCACTACCCATTCGTGGGTAGAAGAGGAAACCAGAACAGTTTCAGTTACAAGAGCAACTCGCGTCTCTTTCTATTTTGCCTTGACATCTGGATTATCATTATTCCAGTGTCCTTTCTTACCACTCTTGAAGAACCTTCCTTTCTCCTTTGACATTCGCATGTCACCGGTAAGGACCATCTTCTTACTCCCACTGCTCTTCTTGAATTGACCACCCTTTCTGCGCTTTTTTTGGTTTCCGCCTTTTGGAGGATTCCTTGAATTACTAGGGATATTCAAGACTTGAGCACTCTTGCCCTTTCCTATAACCTCTTTGACCGCTACCAAATATTTGAGTAACATACTCATAGTAAACTCGTTCTTAGATATAGTGGTCCTAAAATAGAAGTTCTTATAGGACCTTTGCAGAGCATTTATTGGGAGAGGTAAGATATCTCTTCCACTCTATGAAATTATTTAAAATTGTTAAACCCGTTAGGGTTTAGTTGGTGAGTCTGTTTAGGAACTCGAAATTTTTTCAAACAGACATATCTGAAAAATATAATTTAAAAGCATGTATGAAATTAATATTTGCACATAATTCGTAATTAACGATCATTGTAACCTTTTGAAAAACAATGATGTTAAAAACCTCGAACAACTCTAGGAATTCCACAAGCAAGCCACGCAGGTGGACGTTTACTAGCGTAACCCTAAACCAAACTATATACCTAGCTCTTTAATTCCAATCCCCGCCTAGGTTCTTAAGACGAATGGAATTAATAATTCGATATCTCTGGACCATGTCACTATTAATATTAAAACGTGGCAAGGGACTTCTCAAGAAGTTGTACCCGCGGTGACATCTAAGCTTTGACCATTAATTTGACCGAATTAACATCAAATTCTAAAAATTGGCATACTTACGCGAACCATACCGCATTAAATTTGATTTAATTGGCCATCTTATTTAATTATTATCTGCTAGAGTACTTGTGTTTACTAGGCACGCAAGCCACTTAGGTGGACGTTTACGGCTTCACTCCCACTACTCAATAATAATTAAATATTACATTAGAAAACCCATCTCACAAAACTCGTGGTTCAAAAATACAAGCAAGCCACTCAGGTGGACGTTTACTTATATAATTGTTCCACTTTTGTGTAGGGTCCAATTAATGGAGGTCTGATTAAATATTTAATTTCCAATTTAAATGGAATCCAATTAAATATTTAATTTATTATTTGCTTAGTCTTTTTTTTTTCAAAAAGGTTCGTTGAATCATGCATTCACCATATAATTCCTAAAGCATGTAATTTATAAGCACACATAATAAAACGTGCTCGCGAAAAATAAAAACATGCTTTAATACGACGTAAATCCTATTTTCATGATTTTCTAAGCGCAATTAATCACATAATCATCTTTATCGGGTTTTAAAACACGTAATTCCTAACTATTACATAACCCGATTAAAATAAAGCTCTTTGATCTTCAAAATCTTCAAATCAAGAAACTGCATCGCCACGTCATTAGGGCGTCTGCCACATGGCAGACACATGGCAGCAAGGTTAGCAAGGGCTGACGTGGTGCACCACGTCAACGTGCTACGTTAGTGTCTTCTTCTACCAGTTCACGTCGCCGCTGCAGTCGATTCAGGTAGTTTCTCTACCGGCAGGCGGCACCCGGGGACGCGCCGGACGACGGCGGCAGCGAGGCCGCCCACGCTGCGCGCGCCGGCCTAGAGCGCGATGCGGCGGCGGCGAAGTGCGCGCGCAATCGCGTTGCGCGCGCCTTGGCGCACCGCCGCCCTTCCGCCGCCGCGTCCGTCCTCTTCCGGCCTTCCTCTGACTCCTAGACATCATGGGCTGTCAATAACGGCTGCCTGGAGCTGCCGCCGCGAAGTGAACACGTGAAAAATGCGCCTCCCGCTGCCGCCATCTCCACCACCCGAATTCACCCTTTCCGAGCCGCGATTCGATCAATTGAAAGAGGGCAAATATAATTGGAACACTCACGACCACCGTGTAACGAATTCCGGCTGAGATTAGTTCCTCAATTTCTCGAATTTCAAACGATTCACCAGAACGAATTCATGATGAGCAGTAAACTTCAGACGTCAATTCCGATCGCATCTGGGATCGGATGACCCCTTACGAGCTATTGATGCGCCGGGAATCGCCGCCGCAAGATGCGGTAGACCCCTAGGAAACTAGGGTTTTCTGCAAAAATTTGGGTTCCGTCTTCATCTCGTTTTTCGTGCCTCCCAGACCAATTACAGTACAAAAATAGTATAATCACATAACAAATAGGTCCTATCATCTACTCGTGGATTTTCTCACGAGAAAAATGTTAGGATTTTGTATACATGAAGCACTTTTTATGCTTGTATACAATGTGTTTTTGTCCTTACCACTGTTTTATTCTCCTATCTGATAAATATATATATTTGCACATGTTATCCTTTATCTTGTATAAAAGTTAGATTTGTGTGGTGTGTCGGGTATCACAGAAGACAACACAAATTGGTTGAACCGACAAGATATAAACAAGCTAACACAGTGAGACAACTTAAGGATGAAGTTGTCGGTTTAAGCCTCAGATTTAGATAAGAAGTGGCTTGTCTTAGCCGCTTGTCTTTACTTGGTACACTTAAGGTGGTGTATTGAAGGATCACGGTGAGATGTGTTCTCCTAACTGACCTTAGTGGAGAACCAAGATCTCGGTGACTTAGCTGATCTTAAGCTTGGTAAGACTTCAGCTGAGTGCATTTGGCTATCTATCACTTTGACCTACTATGGTGAACGTCCAATGAGCGACCGGATCTACGTATCTTGGGTGTTAGTAGTCATTTGTGGCTCGGCCGGTTGTCCGTATCTTGCGGCCGTATCCCAGGAATGGGTTGATAATATCCCCTGAGGAACTCGAAATGATTAGCACACTAAACCCGGCCGGTTGATTAAGTTCAGGTGTGTTAATAAGGTCGAGTGGTACTACTCAGGAATACAAGATGTTAATTAATTTAAGCAGTCAGTAAGCTTAATTAATTAACGGATATTTCTATCTTAAATACGGAGATCAATTAAGTCTAAAATACAAGCCCTTGCTCAAATTGGGATAAAGGGGTAAGTCAGCACGGATTCTCTAGTGGAATGAATCTGTGTTAATTAATTAATTTTGCTCTGGGCTGAGCATGGATAATTAATTAATTGGAGGCCCAGCTTTATTTCTTGTATTGGATCCCTGATCTGGCCCAATTAGTTGCCTAGTAATTTATTATCTCTCAGAATTCATTATTAATGGATTAATGTATTTTACATTATTTAATAATGTTATTTATTCGGAATTAATTGGTGGGCCAATTAATTGATAAATATTAGTAGCCCAATAAATTAATTAATTATATTATGGGCTGATTTAATAGAAGCCCATTGGATTATAATTAAATTAATGGGCTACAAATATATTAATATTATATAGGTTTTTGAAGCCTATATATATTAGTATTCGTTCGTAAACTCACACAATTGATTCATAAAAATCGAGAGTGGCGTGAGTTACAGAGAGATTTTAAATTTATTTTCTTCAGATCTCTGACCACCCAGAGGAAGAAAAAGGCCGGGACACAGATCAGAAGATCTGACACAGGAGCAACAATCGGAGCCGCGACAACACACCGGGAGGAAGGTATCGGTTTTCTAACCCTATTATTCCTTCAATTGGTATCAGAGCCTGGTTTAGGCTCTGATTGTTGCATAATTAGGTTTTATTTCGTCGTTATCGGGCTATTTCGTGTTTGGGGCGGCCTGCGAGCCACTGTTTTGACCCCGTTGTAACGTTTTTCTCGTGAGAAAATCCACGAGTAGTTGATAGGATCAATGTGCTATGTGATTGTACTGTTTGTTGTACTGTAATTGGTCCCATTGGCACGAAAATCGAGGCGCGACAGAGCGGAAGGGCGAAAACCTAATTTCTGGCAGAACACGACCTCCAGCTTGAGGAGGCGCGTGTGGGCGCGTGCTACAGTATATTTCCGATCTGTTCGGATATTTTTGTTCGTCTTCTCGTTAGCTTCGTCTGGATAGGTCGCACGACCCATTCCAATTTCTGGTTTGTCCGGAATAGCGTCGGAAAGGAGAAGTGGTCGTGCTGTCCAGAAATCCCCAAATTGGCGAGAAAACCCTTGTTTTCTAGGGTTCCGCCGCATCTTGCGGCTGCGATTCCCGTCCAGTCCGTAGCCGGATTTCTGATTGGCTTGAACCGATGGAATCCTCGTCTTACGAGCTTCACGTTGATAGGTCGTATGGGGTCATCCGATCCCGGATGCGACCGGAATTGACGTCTGAAGTTCACTGCTCGTTATGAATTCGTTCCGACGAATCGTTTGAAATTCGGGAAATTGAGGAACTAATCTCGGCCGGAATCCGTTACACGGTGGTCGTGAGTGTTCCAATTATGTTTCCCCTTTTTCAATTGATCGAATCGCGGCTCGGAGTGTACGAATTTGAGTTGTGAAGCTCGCCGGCGACGGGATGCAAAATCGCTTGATTCCCGGCGCGGCGGCGGCAATTATCGCCGGACTTGGGTAGCCCAGGCATGAGGATCGTGCCTAGGGGCGGTACCAGACAACGAAAACGGCGGCGCCGGGCCGTGGAGGCCGCGGCGGCCCGCGCGCTCGCCGCCGGGAAGCGCGGCCGCGCGCGGCAGCCGATTCCCGGCGGCTGCGGCATCGGGCGCGAGGTGGGGAAAGGTTTGCGTGGCCGCGGGCATCTTCCCCCGACGACGGCGGGCTCCGGCGAGGCACCGGAACGGCGGCGGCGGCGCGATTTGATGAAGAAGGTGATGCCGACATGGCGCGCCGATGTGGCGCGCCACGTCGGCCCTCTCGCCGACCGGGCGGAATCGTGTGCGCCAAGTGTGCCGCCACGTGGCGGACCCCCGATGACGTGGCGAAGACAGTTCGATGCAGTTTTCGACACAGTTTCCAAATTCGAAGATTTTCAAGATTTCGAAGATCTGTATTTTGATCGGGCAATGTAATAGTTAGGAATTACGTGTTTTAAAGCCCGATAATGATTTTAAATTTCCTATTTGCGTATTTATTTTTAATTATGCTTTAGCATGCGATTATGTGATTAATTGCGCTTAGAAAAGCATGTAAATAGGATTTATGTCGTTGTTAAAGCATGTTTTATTTTTCGCGAGCACGTTTTATTATGTGCGTTTAGAAATTGCATGCTTTAGGAATTATGTGTGATTGCATGATTCGTTACAAACCTTTTGAACAAAAAGACTAAGCAACTTTAAAATTAAAAATTTAATTAGATTCCATTAATTTGGATTTTAAACACTTAATCGGACCTCCATTAATTGGACTCTACACGAAAGTAGTAAGATTATGTAAGTAAACGTCCACCTGCGTGGCTTGCTTGCATTTTTGAGCTACCAGTTTTGTGAGATGAGTTTTCCAAAACAATATTTGATTATTATTGAGTAGTGGGAGCGAAGCCGTAAACGTCCACCTGCGTGGCTTGTGTGCCTAGTAAACACGAGTACTCTAGAAGATAATAATTAAATAGGATGGTTAATTGATCAAATTGAATGCGGCATGGTTCGAGTAAGTATGTCAATTTCAAGAATTTGATTCTATTTGGTCAAATTAATGGTCAATGCTTAGATGTCACCGCAGGTACAATTCACTTCCCTCGAAGTCCCTTCCCGCGTTTTAATAGTGACATGGTCCAGAATATCGAACTATTAATTCCATTCGTCTTAAGAACCTTGACGTGGATTGAAATTAAAGAGCTAGGTAAATAGCTTGGTTTAGGGTTACGCTAGTAAACGTCCACCTGCGTGGCTTGCTAGTGGAATTCCTAGAGCGGTTCGAGGTTTTTAACATCATTGGTTTTTCAAAAGGTTACAATGATTGTTAATTACGAATTATGTGCAAATATTAATTTTATACATGCTTTTAATTTATATTTTTCAGATATGTCTCCTTCGAATGTTTTATTTTTCGAGTTCCTAAACAGTCTCACCAACCAAACCCTAACGGGTTTAGCAATTTTATATAATTTTACAAAGTGGAAGAGATATCTTACCTCTCCCAATAAAAGCTCAACAAAGGTCCTATAAGAACTTCTATTTTAGGACCGCTTTGTCTAAGAATGAGTTTACTATGGGTATGTTACTCAAATCTTTGGTAGCGGTCAAAGAGGTTATAGGAAAGGGCAAGAGTGCTCAAGTCTTGAATATCCCTAGTAGTTCAAGGAATCCTCCGAAAGGCGGAAACCGAAAAAGAGCGAAAAGGGTGGACATTTCAAGAAGAGCGGGGGAGTAAGAAGACGGTCCTTACCGGCGACATGCGAATGTCAAAGGAGAAAGGAAGGTTCTTCAAGAGTGGTAAGAAAGGACACTGGAATAATTATAATCCAGATGTCAAGGCAAAACAGAAAGAGACGCGAGTCGCTCTTGTAATCGAAACTGCTCGTTTCCTCTTCTACCCACGAACGGGTAGTGGATTCGGGGCAACTGTTCATGTTTGTTACACCTTGCAAGGTTTCTTGCAGAAAAGGCAATTGAGCAATGGCGAGGTGGTAGTCTCAATGGGCAATGGATTGAAAGTTCCTGCAATTGCCATTGGAGATTTAAATCTATCTTTTGATAGTTCTGTTTTAGTACTTAAAGATGTTTAATATGTGCCTGAGTTTAGGCGAAACATTATTTCTGTTTCAAAACTCTGCACCATGGATGGTTATAAATCAAGTTTTGATAGTGAAGTTTCTATCATGAAAGACGATGATTTTATCTGTGGTGGACCATTAAACGGATCTTTATATACTATTACTTGTAAACCGCGTAGTTCTGTTAATATTGCTTCCTCATCATCAAATCCTAAGAAGAGGAAAGAGTCTTCTAAGGCAAACCAAACTTATCTATGGCACTTAAGACTAGGTCACATCAATCTTAACAGACTCGAGGTTGGTGGAATATGGATCATTGGAGTCTCTCCAAGATTGAACCGTTTCCAACTTGTGAAACCCGTTTGGAAGGAAAGATGATGACTAGGCCTTTGAAGGCAAAGGGTTATAGAGCCACAGAAGCATTAAGTTTGATACATTCTGACTTGTGTGGGTCTATGTCTACACAAGCTCGTGGAGGGTATGAGTACTTCGTCAAATTTACTGACGATTACTCGAGGTATGGATATGTTTACCTTCTTCGCCACAAGTTGGATTGCTTTGAAACCTTTAAGGAATTCAAGGCAGAAGTGGAGAAGAAGCTAGGTAAAGAAATCAAAACACTACGATCTAATCGTGGTGGGGAATACCTGTCCAACGAGTTCAAGGACTACTTGACGAGAATGTGGGATTACATCCCGGTCGACATCACCGGCACGCCTCGAGAATGGTGTGTCGAGAGAAGGAACCAAAGTCTCTTAGAGATGGTTCGGTCGATGATGAGTTATGCAACTTTGCGGTTTTCTTTTGGGGATATGCCCCAGAGACTGCAAGCATACTTGCCGAACCGTGTGCATTCCAAGTCGGTACAAAAGATCCCTTTCGAGTTGTGGAGCGGGCACAAACCCAAGTATGCACCACTTAAGGATTTGGGGGTTATCCCGCTTATGTGCTAAATAAAGGACCGACAAATTGGAATCACGTCGAAGTGATGTTGTTCATAGGGCATCCGAAGGAAACGAAAGGTGGATACTTTTATGATCCTAAAGAACGAGAAGATCGTTGTTAGCCCTAACGCTCGGTTCTTAGAAGAGGATTACATTAGTAACCAAAAATCTCGAGTCGACATCATCCTTGAGGAATTACAAGGTGGTCGGGTTCCACTTGAACAGCCAGTTGTGCAAGTAGTACTCCACGAGTAACTGCACAATCTGTTAACACAGCTCCTGACAGTGTTCGACGTAGTGGGAGGGTGATATTTACACCTGATCGGTATATGTTCACTATGGAGACGTTTAATTATCTCTCGGCGGATGAACAAGATACCGTGGATCCCCGAACTTACAATGAAGCAAATGGGAGATGTAGATGCACCATGGACTCGGAATTTGAGTCCATAACTGATATGGATGTATACGAGATCACTGAACTACCTAAGAGCTTCAATGCTATTGGTAGTAAGTGGGTATACAAGAGAAAGAGAGAGCACCGAATGAAGAGATCATGGCGTTTAAGGCCAGACTAGTGGCGAAGGGTTTTACCCAGAAAGAAGGTATCGATTATGAAGAGACCTTCTCGCCTATAGCAATGATCAAGTCCATTCGGATTCTCCTTGCCATATCAGCTCACATGAAACTAGAGATCTGACAAATGTATGTCAAAACCGCTTTCCTAAACGGTCACCTTGAAAAAGGTAGGGACATCTACATGAAGCAGCCAGATGGTTATGTGAATGAGGGCGAAGAGCATCTAGTTTGGAAGCTTAAGAAGTCTATTCATGGACTTAAGCAAGCTTCCCGGTTATGGTACCAGCGTTTTGACGAGGTAGTCAAATCCTATGGATTTGTATCCTATCCTAACGAGGTGTGTGTAACGTATTTGTGTTAACGGATCAGTGGTGTTTCTTGCATTTTACGTAGATGACATCCTTCGCATTAGCAATAATGTTGAAGTGTTATCAGACGTAAAGACGTGGTTATCCGAGCAGTTTCAAATGAAGGACTTAGGTGAAGCTGCTTACATCCTTGGGATCAAGGTTATTCGAGATCGCCAGAAAAAGGATGTTAAGCTTGTCACAAGTGTCCTACATTGACACTGTTATTGCTCGTTTTAGCATGCAAAAGCCAAGAGAGGTTTAGTACCTTTCAGACATGGCATTTTTCTATCCAAGAATCAGTGCCCCAAAACGCCCCGAAGAAATAGAAAGTATGAGGCAAGTACCATATGCTTCCGCTGCCGGTAGCCTCATGTATGCGATGCTTTGTACAAGAGCAGATATCTCATATGCCGTAAGCATGGTCTCAAGATATCAGTCTAACCCTGGAAAGGAACACTGGACTGCGGTCAACCATATTCTCAAGTACCTTAAACGGACTAGAGATTATAGGCTTGTTTACCAGTCAGACAGTCTAGTGTCTTTGGGTTATACAGAATCGGATTTCTAGGCTGACAGAGACGAGTAGATGTCTACCTCGGGTTATGTGATTACCTTGGGAGGTGGAGCCGTTTCATGGAGGAGTGCAAAGCAGAAATGCATTGCGGACTCAACCATGGAAGCAGAGTATGTGGCTGCTTCAGAAGCCTCGAAAGAGGCAGTATGGCTCAAGAATTTTCTCCAAGATCTTGATATTGTTCAGAATTTACCTAAGGCGATCACGATTTATTGTGATCATGCGGGTGCAGTAACAAATTCTAAGGAACCTAGATCTCACAAGGCGTCTAAACACATAGACAGGAAGTACCATATTATACGAGTATTCGTAAATCGAGGTGACACCGGTGATTGACAAAATTGGGCCCGAAGTCAACCTAGCTAATCCTTTCACGAAGATCTTACCACTCCCGGCTTACGAGAAGCATGTTCGTGGCTTTGGGATGGTAGAGATGCCCCACTTAGGACTACAGAAACTTTTGTATAAGTGGGAGAAGATGTCGTGATAGATAGGATAGATAGCTAACATATAGCTGGGTACTAGCTTGTACCTAGATAGCTGAGATATAGACACATTGTATACTAAAAGTTTACTTTAGTATAAGTGGGAGAATTGTTAGGATTTTGTATACTTGAAGCACTTTTTATGCTTGTATACAATGTGTTTTTTGTCCTTACCACTTGTTTTATTCTCCTATCCGATAAATATGTATATTTGCACATGTTATCCTTTATCTTGTATAAAAGTTAGATTTGTGTGGTGTGTCGGGTATCACGAGAAGACAACACAAATTGGTTGAACCGACAAGATATAAACAAGCATCACAATGAGACAACTTAAGGATGAAGTTGTCGGTTTAAGCTGCAGCTTTAGATAAGAAGTGGCTTGTCTTAGTTTGCTTGTCTTTACCGGTACACTTAAGGTGGTGTATTGAAGGATCACAGTGAGATGTGTTCTCCTAATCGACCTTAGTGGAGAACCAAGATCTCGGTGACTTAGCCGATCTTAAGCTTGGTAAGACTTGATTGAGTGCATTTGGCTATCTATCACTTTGACCTACTATGGTGAACGTCCAATGAGCGACCGGATCTACGTATCTTGGGTGTTAGTAGTCATTTGTGGCTCAGCCGGTTGTCCGTATCTTGCAGCCGTATCCCAGGAATGGGTTGATAATATCCCCTGAGGAACTCGAAAGGATTAGCACACTAAACCCGGCCGGTTGATTAAGTTCAGGTGTGTTAATAAGGTCGAGTGGTACTACTCAGGAATACAAGATGTTAATTAATTTAAGCAGTCAGTAAGCTTAATTAATTAACGGATATTTCTATCTTAAATACGGAGATCAATTAAGTCTAAAATACAAGCCCTTGCTCAAATTGGGATAAAGGGGTAAGTCAGCACGGATTCTCTAGTGGAATGAATCTGTGTTAATTAATTAATTTTGCTCTGGGCTGAGCATGGATAATTAATTAATTGGAGGCCCAACTTTATTTCTTGTATTGGATCCCTGATCTGGCCCAATTAGTTGCCTAGTAATTTATTATCTCTCAGAATTCATTATTAATGGATTAATGTATTTTACATTATTTAATAATGTTATTTATCTGGAATTAATTGGCTGGGCCAATTAATTGATAAATATTAGTAGCCCAATAAATTAATTAATTATATTATGGGCTGATTTAATAGAAGCCCATTGGATTATAATTAAATTAATGGGCTACAAATATATTAATATTATATAGGTTTTTGAAGCCTATATATATTAGTATTCTGTTCAGAAACTCACACAATTGATTCATAAAAATCGAGAGTGGCGTGAGTTACAGAGAGATTTTAAATTTATTTTCTTCAGATCTCTGACCACCCAGAGGAAGAAAAAGGCCGGGACACAGATCAGAAGATCTGACACAGGAGCAACAATCGGAGCCGCGACAACACACCGGGAGGAAGGTATCGGTTTTCTAACCCTATTATTCCTTCAAAAAACGTTACAACGGGGTCAAAACAGCGGCTCGCAGGCTACCCTAAACACGAAAAATAACTCGATAACGACGGAATTAAACAATCAGAGCCTAAACTAGGCCTTGACTCCAACTGAAGGAAATAGGAGGTGAAGAACGATATACCTTCCTCCTACATTTGTTGTTGCAGCTCTGCTTGTTGCTCGTGTGTCAGATCTTCTGATCTATGTCCCAACCTTTTTCTTCTTCTGGGTGGTCAGAGAACTGAAGAAAATAAAAATACTGTCTCCCTCTCATTCACGCCGTGCGTGTATGTATTATTGTGTGTGTGTTCTGTTTATGAACAGAACACTAATATATATAGGCTTCAAAAGCTAATATAATATTAATATTTGTAGCCCATTAATTTAATTATATTCCTAATGGGCTTCCACATAATTAGCCCATAATATAATTAATTAATCCTTGGGCTACTAATATTTATCAATTAATTGGTCTGGCCAATTAATTCCAGATAAATAACATTATTAAATAATGTAAAATTACATTAATCTATTAATAATGATTTCTGAGAGAAATTAAAATAAATAACTAGGCATCTAATTGGTCCAGATCAGGGATCTAATACAAGAAATAAAGCAGGGCCTCAAATTATTAATTATCTATGCTCAGTCCAGAGCAAGATTAATTAATAAACACAGATTCATTCCACTAGAGAATCCGTGCTGAATTACCCCTTTATCCTAAATTGAGCATGGGGCTTGTATTTTAGACTTAATCGATCCCCGTATTTAAGATATAAATATCCGTTAAATAATTAAGCTCACTGACAGCTTAAATTAATTAACATCTTATATTCCTGAGTAGTACCACACGACCTTATTAACATACCTGAACTTAATCAACCGGCCGGGTGTAGTGTGCTAATCCTTTCGAGTTCCTCATGGGATATTATCAACCGATTTTACTAGGATACGGTTGCAAGATACAGACAACCAACCTGAGCCAGAAATAACTACTAACACCCAAGATACGTAGATCCGGTCGCGATGACGTTCACCATAGTTGGTCAAAGTGATAGATAGCCAAATGCACTCAGCTGAAGTCTTACCAAGCTTAAGACCAACTAAGTCACCGAGATCTTGGTTCTCCACTAAGGTCAGTTAGGAGAACACATCTCACTGTGATTCATCAATACACCATCTTAAGTGTACCAGTAAAGACAAGCAGCTAAGACAAGCCACTACTTATCTAAATTGCAGCTTAAACCGACAACTTATCCTTAAGTTGTCTCAGCAGTGATAACTGTTTATATCTTGTCAGTTCAACCAATTTGTGTTGTCTTCTGTGATACCTGACACACTACATAAATCTAACTTTTATACAAGATAAAGGATAACATGTGCAAATATATATATATATATATATATATATATATATATATTATATTTATTTATCAAATAGGAGAATAAAATAGTGGTAAGGACTTTGCAGTATACAAAATCCCAACACATCCCAACACATTGTATAAAAATTGCTTCCAGTATACAAAATCCCAACACATCCCATAGCTCCTTTGCAGTCTTGCAGTCATGTACTCTTTCGAGATAAGAGTCACTGAGTGTCATCAGTATAGCGTTGCGAGAAACTCGGTCGAGGTTGTGAAATTTCTTCTCTTTAGGAGTGAAGAGGCTTTTGTCCTTCGTGACTTTTGGTCCGGTTCGGGCACCTTCTGCTCCGTCCAATGCAAGTGTGAATGAGTCGACCATCGGAACAGTAGGGCTTTTCTCCAGAACATCGGTCATGCTGTCGTGCAGCGAGGTCAAATGTGTCTCCATCTTTACGCACCATACCGCATAATTTTCCGTTGAGAACATGAGCACGGTCCTAATCCCAAAAATATCAGCTATTGAAAGATAGGATATAAGATGCAATGAAGAGATGCAAGATGCAGTAAAAACGGGTTTTCTAGGATCTTTTTTCGAGATAGACCAGTTTCAGAGAACAATGATCAGTTAAGAACACTGTGCTCTGATACCAATTGTTGGTCCTGAGACGTGGTTCAGGTGTAGAGGGGAGGGGGGGGGGAGGCGTGAATACACCTGAATACAAATTTCGTTCTCAAACGCAAAGTCAGCTCTAGCTGAGTTCGCTACTAACTGAGTCATACAACCAAATATGCTTCAGATCGGTGGGCAAGAAATTCTTCTACTAAGTTCAGCTCTACTCACTTGAGTCAGTCGAACAGTCGTTCAGTATTAGAGTGTGTGCGGAACTGTAGGCCCTATCAAACGTCTCGATTAGAAAACCGACTTCTCTTATCAAAATCGACTTCTCTTATCAAAACCGATTAGAAAGATAGGAACTGTAGGCCCTATCAAAAGTCTTCACTAGATTCTTCGTTGAGAGTGTTAAGAGTTTTTGCATAGATAGCCTGGGTTCCCGGGGATGTCTCTGCATGAAGACTTCTCTTATATAGTCATCGATGGTGAATAGATCCATTGGAGGAGGTCTAGCCACGTGTCGAAACGACAAGGAAAACGACTCCTTAATTTTGAACGTTGGTGAGTAGGTGCAATGTAGAGATTCTCATCTTTTTCAGTCTGGGAGCAGCGTTTGTCAGAAAAGATAGTCATTGTCGGCTCCTTATTGGTCGAGGTAGATTGGTAGGTGAAACTTGTCAAACATCAAGGTTCACTTCCTCTGAATCCTCGGACCTTCAACTGAAGTGACTTCCTACTGACGTTCTTCTGAGCATTCAGTGGATGGGCACAAATTCCTGTACAGATTCAGTTGGTGGTTGGCTGACCAACTGACTTCTTCGATCCTGAGTCCACCAGCTGAGTGCGAGATCTTCTACTGAACTATGCTGCTATTGAACTCTAGCCTACTGAGTTCTAACTACTGAACTCGACTAAGCTATTATAGATACGAAATTACAATATTCAGCTAAGGTTTTGGGATCTATCAAATCTATCAATTGATCTACTGAATCCTTATCCCAACACATCAAATTCTCGAAATTGGCATACTTACGAGAACCATACCGCATTCAATTTGATTTAATTAGTCATCTTATTTAATTATTATCTACTAGAGTACTCGTGTTTACTAGGCATGCAAGCCACTCAAATGGACATTTACGGATGCGCTCCCACTACTCAATAATAATTAAATATTTTATTAGAAAACCTATCTCACAATACTTATAGTTCAAAGATATAAGCAAGCCACTCAGGTAGACATTTACTGATATAATTATTCTACTTTTGTGTATGGTCCAATTAATGGAGGTCCGATTAAATATTTAATTTCTAATTTTAATGGAGTTCAATTAAATATTTAATTTATTATTAGCTTAGTCTTTTTCTTCAAAAGGTTCGTTTTTTATTCTGATTTAAATCACATAAATCTTAAAGCATGTAATTTCTAAGCGCAAAAAATAAAACGTGCTCGCGAAAAATTAAACATGCTTTAAAAGCGATTTAAATACTATTTTCATGCTTTTCTAAGCGCAATTAAACATATAATTGCATGCTAAAGCATAATAATAAATAAATTCAAAAATAGGAATTTAAAACGTCGTTATCAGGGTAAAAACACAGATAATTCCTATTACATAGCTCAAAAAATTACAGCTCTTCGTAATCTCGAATCGGAAATCAAACTGCAAAGTTCTTCAAAATTGGAAACTGCATAAAAAATGCCTCAAAAAACCATTTTCGAAAATTGAATCAGGAACTGCAGTGCCATGTCATCACCATGTAGTTGCTGAAGCATCATTGTTTGCCAAGTGAGCAATGGAAGGGCTGACGTCAGCCCTTCCCTCCCACCTGAAAATCGCGCCGCCGCCGCTGCACCGTTGCCCGCCGTCGCGTGGGGGAGGTCTCCCGCAGCTGCCCATCCTTCCCCAATGAGCGCCGTAGCCGGAAACACGGCGTAACGCCGCTGAGAGCAGCACAACGCACGGCCATGAGTGCTTTCTGCAGCCCGCGCGCTGCCACGCCTTCCTCGGCCTGCATAACCGTCTTCTGCCTGCTCTTCCTTGCCATAATTTCCCAGACGTCTGGGCGGCCTAGATCCGCCCTCAATTGCCACCGCCGCGATGGGAATCCACGCAATTGTGCAACCCGTCATCGCCGAGCTTCGCTGCTCAATTTTGACATATTTCGATCCGCGATTCAATCAATTAAAAGAGGGGAAACATAATTCGAACACTCACGACTACCATTTAATGGATTCCGACTGAGATTAGTATGTCAATTTCCCGAATTTCCAACGAATCGACGAAAAAAATCCATGGTGAGTACCCAAATTCCTATGTCGATTCCGGTCGCTTTCGAGATCTGATGATCCCATACAACCTATGAACGCAAAGATTGTGAGATGAGGAATCCAATGGTTAAAGCCAATTATCGATCGGACATCGGACGCGCCGAGAATCTCTGCCGCAAGATGCATAGAACCCTAGCAAAACTAGGGTTTTCAGCCAATTTTTGGGAATATCTTCGTCGCCTAGATTTTCATGCCCTCATGACCAAATTACAGCACAATTACGTGAAATTTAATCATTGGCCCTTGTTGGTCCGGAGACAAGACTCAGGTGTAGAGGGGGGGGGGGGTGAATACACCTGAGTACAATTTCTTTTTCTCAAACGCGAAGGACAGCTGAGATGTAGGTTGCAACTGATGAACAGTGCTAAAGAGTAACCTTCTGATCGCGGGTCAGAGTGTGCCAACTACTTAGTCTCTCCTACTGACTTTTGTCAGTACTTGATTCTCAGTCGAAGACTTTAGTGCGAATAAGTGTGTAGGGCCCGGAGATTTCGTCTCAGGTTAAAACGTGATTTTCGTAAACCAAATTATTTTGGCTAGAGTGTTTCAAAAGCTTGAGCGTATTGTCCCTTTGATATCCCGTGCGTGGAGCTCGAAATTACTTCTCTATTTATAGTTGTGACCCAGGCATATGTCCGTTGGAGAAGACGATGCCACGTGTCACAAGCGTCCAAGGAAAACGGCCATATGTTCGAATTATTGCAGCAGAGTTGTTGATTACTGTGCATGAGAGCAACTTTAGTAGGTCAGAGCAGGTAGAGCTTAGACGACTTCTCATTGGTCGAGGTTTGTGGTAGGTGAGATATGTCAGACATCGTTCTTCATCGGAGTTGACTCTCACTCTTCCTCGTATGATATTCTGCTAACTTTCGAATGGTGTTTAAACGCTGGGTCGTTTCCTGTCGGATATAGTAGACCTGATACAGTCTCTGTCTTCTTCGTCTGAGTCTGCTGATAGGGATATATTACTGAGTGTAGTCAGCTGATGACTCTTTGAAGGTACTGAGCTTGAATATGGGTTCTCCTACTGATGAGGGTCAGCTGGTGAGATGTCTTCTACTAAGCGATGGTCAGCTGATGACTTGAGAACACAAGCTCTTACACTGATGACGTGGGGTTCTGGAAAGTAAACTTCCTACAGAAGTTCAATCCAACAGTTTACCCCGTACAGGACTTAGACACAAAAGATAAAGAAAATAAAAATTTTCTAGCCTATTACATCATCTAGTCCTATCGACACTACACAATGGATGCAAGTCGGGTTTTGGGATCTTCAATTCCATAGCGAGAGACACTATGATTTCCCCCATTACCGATAAGTAGATAAGTCCTATTACAAGAACTACTGATAAAATAATACTAAGTATCCTCTAAGTGGTTGTTAAGACAAGCCACTGACTCATAACCCAACAATTTCCCCCTAATTGATGATGCCAAAACCTCTATAAATTCTAAGAATATTAAGTCCCAAACTACTGACATAATAAAAACTTCAGTCAAGACTGAGCATAAGGTAAGTCAGGCAGCAGCTGAAAGATAGGCATACCAGAGAAACGGTTATGTGTGTGTGTGTGTCAGATCACTTTAGTGATCAGTTGTGATAAAAATAAAGTGAACAAAGCCGTAAGACAATGAGTAATTATATGGCCAGAAGAAAGAACTGATATATATGAGAAAAATATTACACAGTCCTATCTTCTATACAGAGGTGAAGAACTACTGCTATCGCCTGAACTTCTTGGTTTAGCCTTTGAAATCAGCAGACTTGGCAGTAGGAGGATCCAAACCGTAGGACTTATAGATTCTGGCACGGAGGGTCTGGATGTCCTCAAGATCACCGGGCTGCTGAGAATCAAGATCGTTGTGTCATGCAGCCGCGTCGACCTCATCTTCAATCTCCTTGGTGCAGAGTACTCCTCGAGAGGTCATGGGGGGAGTCAGTGTCCTGTAGGCAGGAGCAACGAGTGACAGCTTCTCCTTTGATAGGATCAGTTGAACTTGAGCTCTGAAGTTGGCGTTGGATTGATGAAGAAATTCATCGAAGAGTTGATCAGCCGGAACCTCAGTAGGATAGCATTGCCAAACGTAGTATCCCTTAATGAATTCTATCTTCAGTTCCTCCCATTCCTCATTTTGGTTCCAGGGTATCCACTTGTCTACATGGCGGTGAGGAGTCTTCTTCAGATAAGCAGCTTTGGGTGCGCCTCGCCTGTAGAACTTGGAAGTTCTGGGTACCTGTTTCCTCCAGTCGAGAACTGGTTCATTGGCCAAATCTTCCAGTCTCTTCTTTTCTCTAAGGGCCGCAGCTCTAGTGTCTCCTCTTCGAAGATTCAGTCCGTGCTGCGTCGCCTCCCAGGTGGCTCTATCCTCTGCCTCCTGCTCAGGAGTAAGTTTTGGAAGATTTTTCATCCTCTGAGCAAGGAGCTGAAGGTCAGTATCAGAAGTAGCCTGTTCGTCCTGAGCCTTCTTCTTTTTCTGCTCTTCAAGGAGCTTCTTAGCTTGGCTCCTGGCCATCTTGGCCACAGGCTTTCTCTTCTTTTTGGCCTTCTGAGCCTCTTCTTCAAGTTGTCGCTCATAGTCAAGCTCATCCTGGAGCTTTTGAGCGACTTGCTTATCGAATTCCTCCTGCTCCGCTTTTGTTTTGAATTTAGGCGTCGGAGAAGGCGGAGGAGTTGATTCAGTTGCCTTTTCCTTCCCCGGCCTTTGCGGTGGCAGTGGTTCGTGCTCTTGGTCTACGAACTGAGCGACCTCCTTTATGTGCTGAGCTAAGGATCCTTCGCCTGATCCTCCGGCCGGCTCATGCACCTGAGTTCTTTGGACAGTAGGGATTTGGACTTCGGGAGGGGGTACTGAGCTGGTTCCATCTTGAGCAGCTGAATCTTCCCCCTTGGCAATAACCCTTGCCTCTACCTCTTCGCCCACCTGAGCCATTTCCACCTCTACCTTATCTTCCCCCTTTTTGGCATCATCAGCCAGGGTTAGACGAGTGCGGATAGCAACCACTTCCTTTTCTAGATTGAAAAGGATGTTCTTGATGGAAGTGGTGGTGGTGTCGAAGTCTCTGACTGCATCACAGTAGTGCTCCCAGTCAGTTTCTTGATCTGTGCGGATCAGTTTGATCTGGGCAGCTGTCTCTTGTCTTTGCTTTAGTAGGGATACGTCGAGAGAGGCAGTCATTTCTGCCTGGATGAGCTTGAGGGACGCCGCCCGATTTTCAATGGCTTTTTGACGCCGAAGGTGGCCATCTTGTTGTGCTCATCCATTATTTTATGGACGGTGGCAAGGCTCTGAGTCAGCTGCTCAAAAAAAGATTTTTGCTTAGCTTCAAGGAGCTGCTGACTCTGAGCAGCCAAGTCCGCCTTCTGAGCGGCGAGTGCGGTCTGGACTATCTCCTGAATGTTAAGAGATGGAGTAGGAGTTTCCGAGACCTTCTTCACTTCGCTGGCCAGTCTATCAACTGTCTCTATCTGAGACTTAGTATATTGTGCCCACTTCAGGTGGACATCCTTAGCGAGGAGACGGTTTTTATCTCCCTGCTTCTTGATGGCTCTGTTGACAGACTTCGAGGACACGGAACCAATAGGTTTTATCTGAGAAGAACTGGTTCCGAGCCTCTGCTCAGATGCTGTGAGTTGTTGCTCTCGGTTGGGCTTCGAGGCAACCGGGGTGTCACCTGATGTAGAAGGTGGAGGTGGTGACTTGCCCTTCTCATTGGGAGTTTTACCCTCAGCAGATTCTCCCTGGTCTACTTCCTTGGGTGGTGCCTGTTCCTCTTCAATGTTGTCGTCATCGTTGTTATTGTCGTGATGATGGGAAGGCGGCGATGGGCTGCTGGCGTTTCGTTCAGAGGACCTCAGGCTGAGAAGATAGAGCATGGCTGATCTCAGGTCCTCGAACGAAGCTAAGTCAGTGGGTTCCCCAAACCCAATAGCTGACTGCAGACTCTATTCTTCTGCCAGTAGGGACAATGCTGACTGCTGCTTGATTAGATCTTCGAGTATGTCCCAGTTGAGGAACCTCAGCAGCATTTGTGTCCTAGCCATGATCGCGATGTCGACCAGATCCTGATGATCAGAAATTTCTAGTGTCTGTGCAGAGACTTCTCCTGTGGCTCGAAGATGAGTCTTCTAAAGTGTCGACCATTCAGTGGAGATGTCCTCAGCCGGTTCATCAACCTCCTCCGGCTGAGCTCCTCTGAGCTGATATGCTGTACCTTGTCCTTGAGGGTCGCACCCTCTATTCCGGTATCAGCGTCCAGTATGATTTCCTCCTGAGGTGGTGGAGGAGAAGCAGGCTTTGCTGGAACGTCAGATGTTCCAGCCTTTGCAAGCCTTTTCCGCTTCGGCGGGTCAGATCGTGGAGGTAATACAGTAGTAGACCTTTTGAGTTCACTTGGTCCACGGCCGACTGACTTCTCAACAGCAGCTCTGGTTTGAATTTGATGAGCTTGCTGTCAAAGTTTCTTGAATCAGCAAATGAGGCATGATTCGATACGGAGTCCTCTATCAGTATGGACATATTCGTCCCATACAACAGGTTGCCCACACTAATAAGTCTTCTCTCTCCAGACTCTGTAGAGACAAACTTCTGTGCCTGAGCCTTCAGCTCAGTCACATAGAACTCCATCCAGTTCACCTGGACTTCATCAACAATTGCCATCATCAACTGAAGTCTTGGCTTTGATAGCTGATCGAAGGAGCCGGCGGCGCTCGTCAGGATATGAGTGACGATGTAAGCGAGCCCGCGGTACTCTGACAAGAGTTGGTTCTTGGGCAGAGCAAATTTGAAAGAGATGTCGTCTCTCCCACAGAACCGATGTACATAGGAGTTGAGGTCCTTCTCCTTGTAGCCCACTGGATAGATCCCGTAAGCAGGAAGGTCAAATGAAGCCTTCAGCTCTGCCCGGATATTGATGTCGATGTGGCTCGATTCCCATTTCTGAGGAGCCACTTCCCTCATATACGCGAATTGGGACATCTCCCCATCTGTATCTTCCACCGATCGCGCTTGAAGTACACTTCAGCCACTTGGCGGGGGAGATACGATCTCGGATGCTTCGTTACAAGAAGCGCAAGGCCAGACTCTTCATTGGCCAAAAATATTGGCTATAAGTACAAAAGGTCTGCCTAGTAGAGCACTATCGTTGGTTCAAACTGAACCCTTGATTTGATGATCTCCTCAACGTGGGGTGGGGTCAGAACGATCGCCATGTTACAAGAAAAGGATAGCTTTGAGTTGGAGAGTATGATCAGTTTTGAGAAGACGAGAGAAAAACTGATAGTAAGAAAAGCTTCAAAGTGCGAAAATGACGTAAAAGTAGGATTATAGTAAAAACGAGAGATTTTATAAGATTTGGATATCAACCGGTTTTGATCGGACGTTTGGGATTAAAACTCGCTTTTTGATGACGGTTGAGATTTGATGTTATAAAATGCATGATTACTATAGCCGCCTCTAACCTAGACCCACGTAAGATATGCGCATTAAGTAAGGTGAGAAGACATGCATTAAATGCGTTGCAGGCAGCATTAAAGTCTAAGCTTTTTAAATGAAAACGGTTTCCTACTGACTTAAACCTTAAAAATTAACGGCGGGAAATAAATGCTCATTAATCTACTGAATGCAAACAACTGATATAATAAATGCGAGCATGCTTCTGAGAATGTTAAGTATATAAACTACGCAAACCTCTTCAGCTGAACTTTTATGATCAGTTGGTTACCGTTAAGACTTAGGAGGATCTTTGATGTGCTGATGATCACGTTCCCCCTTACTGTGTACTGTCTAATTCACCCGACTGAATCAAAGTACTGAGTCTTCTGACCTGTCGTACTGATTCCTTCTACTGACACGAGTCAGTGGGATCCAGTAGACATAGCTCAACTGGTAGTTCTCTGAATCTGTTCTCAGCTAGTGGTTTGGTCAATATGTCTGTCCTTTGTTTGTCAGTATGGATCTTCTCCATTCTGATATCCTTCTTCTCGACATGGTCTCTGATGAAGTGGTGTCGGATGTCCATGTGCTTGCATCTCGTATGAAGAACTGGGTTCTGAGTTATAGTAATCGCACTAGTGGAGTCGCTGTAGATGGGCACTTCATCCTGAGTGATACCATAGTCTCGCAATTGTTGTCGAAGCCAAAGGATCTGGGCACATCAACTTCCAGCAGCCATGTACTCAGCTTCAGTAGTGGACGTCGCCACTGAATGTTGTTTCTTTGAAAACCATGATATCAGCTTGCTACCTAGGAACTGACACGTTCCAGAAGTTGACTTTTGATCTATCCTGCATCTTGCATAATCAACATCAGAATAACCTGTCAGTATAAGATTATCATCAGCAGGATACCATAACCCTGCATCCGGTGTTCCCTTTAGATATCGCAGAATCATCTTTGTGAGTCCAAATGACTTCGCTTGGGATTTGCCTGGAATCTTGCACATACACCTACAACATAAGTTATGTCAGGTCTGCTTGTTGTTAAATATAATAGAGAACCAATAATAGCTCTATAATCAGTAGAGTTGAATGAAGCTCACTCTTTGTCTAGATCGATTTTAAAATTTGTATTCATGGGGATCTTGACTGGCTTGCTTGAGTCGCAGCCGAGTCTTTTCAGGAGGTCTCGAGTGTATTTGGCTTGGTTGATGAATATTCCTTCAGGTGATTGCTTCACTTGAAATCCAAGGAAATAGTTCATCTCCCCATCATGGACATCTCGAACTCCTCCTTCATCATTTTCTCGAATTGTTGACATATAGTCACGTTCGTGCAACCGAAATTGATGTCGTCCACGTAGATTTGCACCAGTAGGATGTTATCTCCTGACTTTATGTTGAACAGGGTGCGATCTACTCGTCCCTTCCGAAAACCTTTTTACGGCGCGAAAAGTCCGATAGGGTATCGTACCAAGCCCCGGGTGCTTGTTTTAACCCATACAGAGCTTTCCGAAGTCTGTACACCTGATGTCCCTGCTGAAAGCCGGGCGGTTGTTCTACATAGACTTCTTCCTTCAGTACACCATTCATAAATGCTGACTTTACGTCCATTTGATAGACTTTAAATCTTTGATGTGTTGCACATGCTAGTAACAGACGAATAGCTTCCAATCTGGCGACTGGGGCGAAAGTTTCATCATAGTCTATTCATTCTGCTTGACAGTATCACTTGGCAACAAGTCGAGCTTTGTTTCTGACAATGACGTTGTTTTCATCTCGCTTGTTTTTGAAGACCCACTTAGTGACGATCACGTGCTGATGTCTAGGTCTGTCAACAAGCTCCCAAACTTCATTTCGAACAAACTGGTTCATCTCTTCTTGCATGGCAATGATCCGGGCCAAGCATCGTTGAGAGCATCCTCTATCGTTTGAGGTTCTTCAGTGGAAAAGAAATAGGAGTAGAGAGAACATTCTCCTTGGCTTAATCTGGATCTCGTCCTTATAGCTGCTGATGGATCTCCTATGATAAGATCAGAAGAGTGAGCGTCAAGCCATGAACGTCTGAGTTTGGCTTCTTCTTCTGAGATTACTTCTGTACAGTCAACAGGAGTGTTAGGCATTTCAGTAGTGCTGTTCTGTGACTGAAGCAATTCAGTAAGAAGGTTAGGATCTACTGAGTTTCCAGGTTCAGGGGCATTTAGCTCAGGAACATCTGACGTTCCCCCTGAGTTTATATTCTCAGTAGAGGTCTCAGTTATCACTAAGGCTTCCTCATCGACCGTTGTTACCTGATGTTGATTCTGTTCTATAGAAATAACCAGGTTAGCTACAGTGCCTGTGGGATGGGTTTGGATTTCCTCATCGTCTGACTCATCATCCCAACAATGTTGGATCTTTTCGGCTTTATCATTCAGTACGAGATCCTGTAGCTTGCAGCTGACATCTTCAATATTTGTCCTTTTAGATTTCCTGTTCTCAGTAACAAACTCATAAAAGACAACATGAGGGCTTTCCTCCACGCAAAGAGTCCGATAGTTAAAGACTCTGAAGGCTTTACTGACTCGAGAGTATCTTAAGAATACTCCTTGATCAGATTTGCTATCAAAGACCTTCAACTGATCTTTCCCATTATTGTGAATAAAGTATGGACATCCAAAAATATGAAAATGAGAAATAGACCGAATTCTCCCTTTCCATAATTCGTAAGGTGTCTTCATGTGTTGCTGTGTAAGTAGTGAGCAATTCTGAGTGTAACAGGCGGTGTCAGTAACATCAGCCCAGAACTTCGAGGGTAGTCCAGAGTCTGCTAGGAGCGTTCTTGCTGCTTCTTTAAGTGTTCTGTTCTTATGTTCAGCAAGTCCGTTCTACTGAGGGGTGCGAGCTGCTGAAGTCTCGTGCCGAATTCCCTCTTGATCGGAGTACTCTTTTACTACTGAGGTGAGAAATTCTGTTCCTCGGTCTGAGCATATTCTCTGTATCTTGATGTCTTTTTCCACATTGAGTTTCTTCAGCAGATTGGGTAACTCAGTCTTGACATCAGACTTGTTGGCTATGAAGATGACCTATGTATATCTTGAATAGTCATCAATAACGACGAGGGCATACTTCTTGCCTCTTATAGTCACTGGAGAAACTAGCCCGAACAAGTCCATGTGTAGCAGTTGAAGGTTTCCATCAGTGGAAGGTGACGGAATTGGAGGATTGCTATTCTTTGTCTGCTTTCCCTTCAAGCATGCTTCACAATTTCTGTCTTTAATAAACGATTCATTGGGCAGTCCTCTGACTTTAGAGTTCTTGGCTAGCTTGTTCATAGTCTTGAAATTCAGGTGACTGAGTCTCTTGTGCCACAACCATCCTGTTTTATCACTGGATTTCGTCTGAGCAAGTAAGCAAGCCTCAGGTTCTGCGGTTTTCCAATTTGCAACGTATATATTCTTCTTCCTCGAACCTGATAACACTGTTTTCCCTGTAGTTTTGTCAACAACATTATAGAAACCAGCGTCAAAGATAACTCTATTCAGATTGTCACGAATTGACCGACCGAAAGGAGATTATGTTGAAGTCCTTCAACATATGTTACTCTTGGAACTGAAGCAATCCCAATGTTCAGTGTTCCGTATCCCCTTGTATAGCCTTTAGAGTTGTCACCAAACTCAATTCTTGGACCATCTTCTTGTACGTAGTTGGTCAGCAGGCTCTTTTGATATGTCATATGTCTCGAGCAGCCGCTGTCCATAATCCAAGGGTCCTTATGCAACCTGCAAAACAGAAACAGTTTTAGGTACCCTTTGGTTCAGTTTGGGTCCTTAAGTGTTAGTGGGTGATTTCGGAACCCAGATCTGTTTCGGAACCTTAGAAGTCTGAGACTTCTTCATCTGAACCTTCTCAGCCTTTTTCTCCACAGGACTTGGAGATACTGACTTTCTGGCAGTTTGGGTTCAGGAGCTTTCTTCTTCTTAGGCTTTGTGCTCCTCCTGACCCTGGGCTCATAATAGTACGAACCATACTGTGCTGGATGCTCATATAGTGGTTCACTGTACTGCTCTGCCCACCTGACCTTCTTGGTTGAATCTCCTTTCGTAACCAGTGTGAGAGTAGAACGGCCTTTCAAAAGATAATAAGACGTATTGAGAGGGACTGCACCGTTGTTACGGCCATAAGGAGGAGAATTTCTCGTATGGCGCCATAGCGGATTCATTTCGTTTTTATGTTTAGGTGGAGTACGAACGGAAGTTTGAGTAGCTGGACTTCTTTTAAGGGAGCGGGAGCCAGCCCCCAATCCAGCCCCCATGTTTAAGTCTCCATCTACGATAAGATCCTTTCTGAACTCCCTCTATTCCAGACCAATCCCTAGCTCCGACCTCAACGGCGACAAATGCAGCTTCGTCTTCAGAAGAATACATAAATATATCTTCCTCGATTGAGTTATCGAATATCTCTCCGGCGATGTAGGTCTGCCTCCTCCGGGCAAATTTCTCGCGTCTGGCCTGCCATTCTGCTCGTTGAACAGCTGAGAGTTCGGGACAGTCGTACTGATAGTGTCCCTCCTTCTTGCAGTTATAGCACACAGAAGTTCTGCCGCCTTTTCCAGCTGAGTCGTTGGATGGACTAGCAGCAGGTTCTGCGTTCCTGCAATCAGTAGATGATTTTGATTCTTCCCTTTTTTGATAATCCTTTTTACCTGAGGGAGAATCTCTGTGGTATTTCTTCAACTTCCTGACTCTTTCCTTTTCTCTTTGATATTTGAGAGCCATGAGTGCAAGCTGATCAGTAGCAGATGTCTCGGAAGACTTAGCATCTGTCGTAGCTACTGTCTTGCTTGAAGAAATAGTATTGGCTCCAATTTTGGTGACTGTTGCTTTGTAGGCATGATCTATCTGAGTGTCAGCTGGGGCACTGGAACATCCTTGGGGTAAGCTGTGCTCGAATTCCTCCATCTTTAATTCTGAAAATATAACATCAGGAGTTAGAGCATTTAGATCTGAGCGACGTAAATAAGTAGCAAAAGGAAGCCACTTCAGTCGAGGCAACGCTCTCAAGATCTTCGTGTTCATCTCTTTGTTGGTGAACGTCCTCCCTAGCCCGTTGATCACATTGATTTGATTAGTAAATCTGACGCTTAGCTCGTCAATGGTTTCATTGGGCTCCATGGCAAAGGTGTCAAACTTTTGTAGCTCTAGCTCGAGCTTGTTTTCTTTGATCTGCGGGGGTTCGTTGGCTCAGCATGCCTAGGGCATCCCAAAGTTCTTTTGCCGTCTTACAGTCTTGCACCCTCCCGAGGTGTGAATCGCTGAGCGTAGTCAGGATTGCATTACGCGCAACTCGGTCAAGGTTGTGCAACTTTTTTTCTTCTGGCGTGAAGACTGATTTGTCTTTTGCGACTTTAGCACCAGTCTTGTGCTCCTACACCTCCACAACTACAAATTGTACCATGTCGATCATGGGAATGATGGGTCCTGTCTCGAGGACGTCAGTCATGCTGTCATGCAGCGATGTAAGGTGCGCCTCCATTTTTACGCGCCATACCGTATAGTTTTCTACAGAGAACATCGTCACCATCCGAATACCTGACATATCAGACAATATGAGTGAGAGTATAAGGATGTAAGAAGAGATGCTTGTGCAGTGAAAAATGTTTTCAGGATCTGTTCGAGAAGACCAGTAGTTTCAGAACCGATGATCAGGAGAACACCGTGAGCTCTGATACCAATTGTTGGTCCCGAGATGAGAGTCAGGTGTAGAGGGGGGGGGTGAATACACCTGAGTACAGGTTCTTTTTCTCAAACGCGAAGGACAACTGAGCTATAGGTTGCGACTGATGAACAGTGCCAAATAGTAACCTTCTGATCGCGGGTCAGAGTGTGCCAACTACTGAGTCTCTCCTATTAACTTTTGTCAGTACTTGATTCTCAGTCGAAGACTTTAGTGCGGATAAGTGTGTAGGGCCCAGAGATTTCGTCTCAGTTGAAAACGTGATTTTCGTAAACCAAATTATTTTGGCTAGTGCACTTTTTTGATACGTTTTATGCAAAGTATGAGTTTGTAAGAGATTTGTATGCAATGCAATAAAACAGTAAACACCACAAGCAATTTTTAACGTGGTTCGGATACGCAAGATCCTACGTCCACGATCCTGCTGAACAGAGGTCTTGTTGATTAATCTGAGCAAGCCTCAGCAAGGTATCTATGCACTGGACAGACCCTTCTAAGTTATAGTCCTTAGCGACTTTACAAATCAAACCTAAGTTTGAAGGGGAGGGGATTTTCTCCAACTATGAAGGAGTTCTTACAATAAGAACAATCACTAAAAGTGAACTCCTTCTAGGTTCTAAGCTATAGATATGAACGATTGAGCTTAGATAGAGAAGAGGGATCTAAAGAAAGAAATTCTAGAGAGAAGAACTAAAGATATTCTGTTAAGCAAGTTCTTCGCTGGATCTTCTTTGAAAGCGCTAGAGTGTTTCGAAAGCTTGAGCGTATTGTCCCTTTGATATCCCGTGCGTGGAGCTCGGAATTGCTTCTCTATTTATAGTTGTGACCCAGGCATATGTCCGTTGGAGAAGACGATGCCACATGTCACAAGCGTCCAAGGAAAACGGCCATATGTTCGAATTGTTGCAGCAGAGTTGTTGATTACTGTGCATGAGAGCAGTTTTAGTAGGTAGAGCTTAGACGACTTCTCATTGGTTGAGGTTTGTGGTAGGTGAGATATGTCAGACATCGGTCTTCATCGGAGTTGACTCTCACTCTTCCTCGTATGATATTCTGTTGACTTTCGAATGATGTTTAAACGCTGGGTCGTTTCCTGTCGGATACAGAAGACCTGATACGGTCTCTGTCTTCTTCGTCTGAGTCTGCTGATAGGGATATATATGGTTGTTAAGACAAGCCACTGACTTATAACCCAACAGCCCTATAATCCAGTCGTGGATTTTCTCACTAGAAAAAATGGTACAAAGGGGTCAAAACAGGTGGCTCGCAGGTCCCCCCTGCACACGAAAAATATCCGATAACGACAACAAAAACCTTAAAATGCTCCTACGAAAGCAATAATAAGAGCCAAAAACCTTGGTTCTGATACCAATTGATAGAATATACGATAAGAATTCATTATACCTTTCCTCCGCGTATGTTGTCGTAGCTTTGATTATTCCTCCCGTTTGAGACCTTCTGGACTGTGTCCTGACCCTTCCTCTCCTCCGTGTGGACTGAGATCTGAGAGGAAATGAATTTCTATTCTCTCTCACGTTCTCACGTTTCTGAATGCATGAATAATTAATGTGAATCATAAAGTGAATGGGTATTATATAATATAATGTATAAATATTATATTATATTATTATTGTGGCCAATTATTAATTATATTGCTAATGATCTTCTATATCAACCCATAATATAATTAATAATAACTGGGTCACCTAATATCAATTAACTGGCTCAGCCAATTAATTCCAGATAAATAATTTACATATTTTTAAATATATAAATACATTAATCTATTAATAATAATTCACGAGAGAGCAGAATAAACACTTGGCATCTAATTGTGCCAGACCAGGGATCCAATAAAAGAAATAAAGTCGAGCCTTAAATTAATTAATCGTCTATGCTCTGCATAGAGAAAAAATAATCAATATACACAGATTCATTACACTAGAGCATCCCTGCTGACTTACCCCTTTATCCCAATTTGAGCAAGGGCTTGTATTTTACTCGATCCCCGTATTTAAGATATAAATATCAATTAATTAATTAAGCTCATTGACAACTAAAATTAATTAAAATCTTATTATATCCATGAGTAGTAACACTCGACCTTATTAACACACGTGAACTTAATCAACCGGCCAGGTTTAGTGTGCTAATCCTTACGAGTTTTTTAGGGATATTATAAACCAAATTAATAGGGATATGGATGCAAGATACAGATAACCAGCCTGAGCTACAAATAATTACTATCACCCAAGATAGGTAGATTCAGTCATAATGACATTCACCATAGTAAGTCAAAGTGATAGATAGCTAAATGCATTCAGCTGAATTCTTATCAAGTTTAAGACCAAATTAAGTGAACGAGATCTTTGGTTCTCCACTAAGGTTAACTAGGAGAACACATCTGACTGTAATCCATCAATACACCACCTTCAGTGTACCAGTATTGACAACCAGTCAAGACATACCACTTCTTATCTAAACTACTGCTTAAACCAATAACTTGTCCTTAAGTTGTCTCAATTGTGATAACTGTTTATATCTTGTTAGTTCAACCAACTGTGCATACTTATAGGAGAATAAAATAGTGGAAATGAAAAGCACATTGTATACAAGTAAAAAAGATTGCTTCTAGTATACAAAATTCCAACATGAACCTCATAATGTAATAGCTTAGTTGAGTTCAACATGTTAGGAACTCAGTAGACTAGCTATAGTTCAGTGACTGATAGGCTCAGTAGCGTAACTTTTCTCATCCGAACGGGGGCATGGAAAAATCAATAAGGTTGCTTAGAACCTACTAAATATTGAAGGAATCGGCCTCTGAGCTGAACTTCTCAGAAGAATGTCAGTAAAGGATAACTCAGTGGTCCGAGGTATCAGAGGAAGTCAACTCAGCATTTGCTTTGGTGTTTGAACAAGCCTCACCTTTCCTTCAACCTCGATGAATGAGGAGCTGCCAACACTATACTTGCACCGACCCAAAGTCGCCCTCAAGACCGGAAAAGAGAAAATCTCTCGCAACAAAGTTCAAATTAGAGACGATTGTTTTCCTTGTTGTTTTTGACTCATGGCTAGGTCTCTTCCAACGGATCTTTCCATGATTCAAAACTATAAATAGAGATCGATCTTCAAGCGATGAAGACACAGAGAACACAAAGCATTTAAGTATTTAAAGCTCTACCGAACTTAAAGCTTACTCAGCGAAGAACTAACTGTTTATATAGAAATTCTCACAGTTCTTCTCTCTAGATATACCCTTGTCCCAATCTCTATTCTAAGCTAACATTGTTAGATTACACGCTTTGAAAAAAAATGAAGGAGTTCATATTGCTGAACTGTTCTTATTGTAAGAACTCCTTCATAGTTGGAGAAGCTCAAACTCTATGTTCGAAACTTGTAAAGTCACTAAGACTATAACTAGAGTATATGTCCAGTGTATAGATTGATAGATAGTTGCTCAGTATAATAAAATCAAGACCTCCTCGTAATCAGGACAGTGGAAATAGGATCTTGCGTATCTGAACCACTTTAAAAATTGGTCGTGCATTTATTATTTTATTGCTTACTGTTCATCTATATAAAATTGATTTACAAACCCATTTTTTAGTAAAGCTGAAGCAACACACAAGCATGACTTGAATTGATTTTCAATAAAAACATTTTTTCAAATAAGAGACGATAAAATTGGGCCTACACTTCCGCACTTATTCGTGAAATAAGTCTACTACAAACTGACTGAAGTTAGTAGATGGGATTCAGTAGTTCGAATCACTCTACCGTGCCATCTGAAAGACAAGTTGGCGAGTTGAATTATTCAGCAATCATATTCAATAATATACTGACTTTCGCGTTTAAGTCGAAACTTGGATTCAGGTGTTTCTCCCCCCCCCCCCCCAACACAGCTAAAGACTTATCTCTGGACCAACACAAGGAAACTTTGTAAGACTTCCTGAAGCTTCCAAAAGGTCAACCTAAACACTGACCTCATAAGTGAGAAATGTTTAACCATCTATAAAGAATATAGAGACTCTTGTTGGGAAGTTAGTCAATGATATTCGTGAAATAGAAAGTCAACAATGAGAGTTTTTTGTATATATAGAGCATGCAAAAGTCATCACATCCTTGACAAGTGGTAATGTGATTGAAAATTTAGATTATATCTTTGATGATTTTCAACTTTGTGCAAGAAAGGATAAGGAAAATCCTAAAGACAAGGTAGATCAGGATCTCAAGAAAGAGGAAGAAGATTTGGTAACTATGGAGAAAGTTGAAAAGGAGAATAAGAAGGGGCTTGAAGAAATAGTCTATCCATATAGGCCTCTTTTTCCATTCTCGAGTCATCTTAAGGACGTTAAACAAGATAGCCAATTTTCTTCGCTTGTTCTATCTCGTCCATTTTCATGATGAATTTAAGGATATTTCGCTGCACTCACACTTTAGAGCAGGAATCTTATTTGTAGGGATTCACGGAGGATAAATTTGAAGTAGAATTAACATAAAAGACTAAAGAGGAAGTATGTGAGGAGGAAAAAAGATTGAGTATATCTTTCACAAGAATCTTGCAAGATGATATCAAATCTTTTCTAAAGCCCGAGAGGAGACTCACCCCCGTGATGCAAGATGCAGTGAGAAAAACAAACAAATGTAAGTAGATACTTGGTTGACCACTAGATGGAGGATATGTACATACTACTAGGAGCTAAAGTTTTCTATCAAACGTGATCCATTTGCTCTATCTTTTATTGATAAGATGTTAGTGAGCATTATTATTTTCTAAATGGTCTTTCAGGTTTTTATCGGATTCCTATAGTGTTGGGTGATGATTCTGTCCTCAGCATAGTCTCACTTAGTGGGAAATGATTCTATCTTCTATACTGAACCATGCTCAGCAGCCTAGTGCTCTGATTGTTGAGAAGATTTGAAGATCCCAAAACCCTATCTGATTGGTGAACCATTCCGTTGTAATCGTTATTTGTCTCTGAGGTTTCAGACTCAGTAGACACTCTGCTCTGATCAAGGCGCTCGGAGATTATACCGCCTTAACACCGAAGTAGAAGACTCGGTGATACTTGGACTCAGCAGAGCAAGATATCGAAAGAGTCGATAGAACTGGACTCGACAGGAGCAGCTTCATCGAACTCGTAGCCGATCTTCAGTAGACTTTCCTCAGCTATCTACCTACTGAATACGGGATCAGACTCAGCATCGGCAGATAGTCAGAACTGTCAAATACTTTTGAAAGACAATCAGCATTGTCATATACGAGGAAGAGAGAAGTCAGCTTCAGTTTGCCTTGAAGTCTCTGGTTGCCTCTCAACCACTCTATCCACCTCGACGAATGACAAGAACACACGTGTCTTCTCACCTGCTAAAGCTGCAGTCAACCCTTTACCTAAAAAGGTGGGAAAGTACACTGTTACCTACTTCAAAAGAGCCGTTTGCTACCAAAAAGAGAGAGAGAAAGGAAGATCGTCTCCAACGGATCTTTTCCAATCTCTGCTCTATAAATAGAGGGACATTTCAAGAGAAAGAGAGAGAGAGAATGCACATAAGCTTAATGACGAAAACAAACACAAACATTCAAACGAGCTAGAACTAGAAAACCCTAAGTCTTCCGCAAGAACTTGAAGTTCTATCTCCGGCGAAAGACTACCTTCTCAGCTCATAGGGAACCAAGCTAAACTGTTAGAAGAGCCTCTAGTATCCAAATCGACGATACACGAACCTAAAGCTTATTTCAGCTGTTCGTCGATCTAGAAGCCACTTTCTCATTCCCTATCCCTCTAACCCTAAGCTCAATAGAATATACTTATAGCTTAGACGAAGGAGTTCATATTTGAACCCAATCCTTATTGTAAAAGGACTCCTTCATAGTTGGAGAAGTTTGTCAAACACTTTAGTTTGATGCCTTTGTAAACTGGGACTTGCTCAAGATAATCCCCAAGCCACGGCTTTGTCCCGTGCACAAGCCGACCGAGACTAACTCGGTATAATAAATAGCCTCCTCGAACTTTTCGAGACAGTGGACGTAGGATCGTGTGATATTACTGTTCATACTGAAAACCTACTTTAAAATCATCTGTGTCCTGTTATTGCTTTCTAATTACTGTTGCATTGATTTTACTGTTCATACTGAAAACCTACTTTAAAATCATACAACTGTCTCAGCATACTGAACTGTCTATTTACTGAACTGAGACTTGCTAAAACGGTTTTTCCACTCAACTGATTTGGGCCTACACTTTTCCGCACCGCCGAACTCTACCGTTTGAAACCGATTCGACTCGGTCGGCTAGCGGATCTCGGTAGAGTCGAGATTCTTTGCCACACACGATTCGGAAACGGCTATTTGGTCTGCTTGAATTATTTCAAGACGACACTTTCCCCGAACAGGACTGTTCGTGTTCGAAGTTGAGAAAATCGGAGTCAGGTGTATTCACCCCCCCCCTCTACACCTGACCGTACACTTGGGACCAACAATTGGTATCAGAGCAGGAGTTCTTTAAGACTCTTGTTATCTTGAAACTGGTCTACTTGAACGGATTCGGAAAATTGTTTTCACTGCATATCACTCTAAATTCATATCATTATTCTTCATGGCTGATATGTCAGGTATAAGGATGGTACCTATGTTCTCAGTAGAGAACTATGGGGTATGGCGGGTCAGGATGGAAGCACATCTGACCTCCCTCCACGATAGTATGACTGAAGTACTTGAGGAAGGGCCTATCGTTCCTATGATCGACAGTGTCGTGACTCAGGATGCAGCTGCTGGAGGAGGAATGGTGACCAGGAAGAAGATTCCCAAAGACATAAGTCTCTTCACTCCTGAGGAGAAGAAACTTCATAACTTAGACCGTGTCATCAGAAACGCTATACTAACCACCTTAAGTGATTCGTATCTTGGCAGGGTTCAGGAATGCAAAACTGCAAAGGAGCTCTGGGACGCTCTAGCGCTACTGAGTCGGGGGACTCAGAAGATAAAAGCTAACAAACTGGCGCTGGAACTCCAAAAGCTGGAAAGTTTGTCTCTCATGCCTGGTGACAAAATAGAAGATCTGAACGTCAGATTTACGAATCTGATGAATTCCATCAATGGGGTGGGAAAGACATTCAGCAACCGAGAAATGAATCTCAAGATAATGAGGGCACTGCCGGACGGACACTGGACACCTTTTGCCACGTTATTGCGACATTCTGATTTAGATGTTGTCTCTCCTGACCATATCTTTTCAGAACTTCAGGCAGAAGAGTTTGAGTTCGACAGACCTCAACGAAAGCAAAGAGCTGAAGCTGACAATAAAATTAACCATGCCTTCAAAGCATCAGTCAGCGCAGCATCTCCAGCGACGAGCAAGACAATGAGTAAGACTGAACCTTCACTCAATGATCTACAAGAAGGAAGTCTCGCTCAGAAGTACGCATTGCTCGCTGTGAAGTATCAGAAGGAGAAGGAGAGGCGCAGAAAACTGACTAAAGCATACCGAGACACAAAAGGTAAGTCAGATTATACGCCAAAACGCACTCCTGACTCACAATCCTCTGAATGCAGAAAGAAGGATGACTCAGCACCATCAAAGGATAGCGAAAACAAAGAAGAAAGAGTCATCGCTTGCTACAACTGCAAAAAGCTAGGACATTATCAATATGACTGTCCTGAGCTCAGTAGTGCTGAACGCGCAGCACGCAAGGCAAGGAGAGAGAAATTCGCCAAAAAGAGACAATCTTATATTACAGGCGAAATCTCAGACGACTCAGAAGATGTCGACTCCTTCATGGATTCATCGGATGATGAAGCAGCTTTTATGGCCTTAGAGCTTGAAGCTGAAGAAGCTACTGAAAAGTGCCTAATGGCAGGAGAAGAGGATGAGGTAAATTCTCATGAACCACTTAATTCCTCTTCACACTGCACACACGACACTATTTCAGGTGCAGATGGGAATTTGGACATCACGACCGCCTATGAAGAATTATTAGATGAACAAATTCAAATTAGTCTGCAGCTCAGTAAGACTCTTCAGGAATTGGATACCCTGAAAGTGGTGAATCAGAGACTTTCTCGGGAGAGTCGGTCGCTATCGAAGCCGAAGGACTTGTGTTGAGACTCAGGGAGGAGATAAACTCTCTGATGGCCAAGTCTCAGCATCAAGAAGATCGAATTTCAGTTTTGACCAATGACTTGACTCAGAAAGATACTGAACTGAGTCTACTGAAGCAAGAACTGTCAGGACTTCAGACCAAGCACGACATACTGAAAAAGAGTGATGATGTTTGGAAGAGCCTGATGACTGAGCGTTACATGGGCGCTGAAAAGAAGCTGGAGGCTATGCTTGCAAGCAACAAGCCCAAGCACTGTAAGGAAGGACTTGGTTTCAACCAGGAAGCTTCCTCATCTGCCCCCGTACACTCAAAAGTGCGTCTAACTGATAGGTTTGTTCGAGGGGAAACAATCAATACAAATGTTCTGAACCCCTCAGCAAAGAACAAACAAAAGATGAAAGCACCTCATCCTACGCATCAGTATTCTGACCAGAAGATCAGTACCAAGACACCCCGTTCGGTCCAAGGGGGAACTAGCGAGTTAAGTGGGGCGATCGGTATGGACCACCTCGGTTGACACATCCAGCTCAGTATGTGTCATATTACTCTGATCCTATAGTCGAAGAGGTTCCAAGAGTCGAAAAAAGAAGAAAATCGCACAAAAGGCAAAGCTCGGCGATCCCACGACTCGAAGATCCGGACTCCCGAACTACGAACGACCTAAGAAGTCGGCTTTCACCGATCCGGTGGTCAAGTATGTTGACTCAAGTGGAAAGAAACCGTCCGAAACCACCGGGGTTGTTAGACAGATTTGGGTTACTAAAACTAACATCTAAGGACCCAAAAACAAAATAAAGGGTACCTGAATATAATTCTGTTTTGCAGGTGCGTAAAGATCCTTGGTATGTGGACAGTGGATGCTCAAGACATATGACGTACCAAAGGAACCTACTGAAGAATTATATAGCTGAAGAAGGACCCAGAATCGAGTTTGGAGACAATGCAAAAGGATATACAAGAGGATATGGAGCACTCAGCATTGGAACTGCCACAGTTCCTAGAGTATCATATGTTGAAGGACTTCAGCATAATCTTCTCTCTGTTTGTCAATTCTGTCATAACTCGAATAGAGTGATTTTTGACACTGGTTTCTGTGATGTCATTGATAAATCCACAGGGAAAACAAGTGTTATCGTGGTTCGCGTAAAAAGAATATATATGTAGTCGATCGGAACTCAGCGGAACCCCGAAGCTTGTCTATTAGCGAAGAACGACAACCGTACAGGATGGCTTTGGCATAGGAGACTCAGCCACCTCAACTTCAAAACGCTCAACAAACTAGCAAGGAACACTCTAGCAAGAGGACTCGCCGAATGAAGTATTCAAAGAAAGACACTCGAGTGTCAAGCATGTCCGAAGGGAAAGCAAACAAGGAATCAAAATCCACCTGTTCCATCTCCTTCCACCGATGGAATCCTTTAGTCGCTACATATGGATTTGTTCGGTCCGGTCTCTCCAAAGTGACGATCGTAGGCAAGAAGTATGCTTTAGTGGTCATCAATGACTACTCGCGCTACACATGGGTCATATTCATTGCCAACAAGTCTGACGTCAAAACAGAGTTACCAATGCTTCTAAAAAAGCTCAGTGTCGAGAAGAACACCACGATAATCAAAATTCGTTCTGACAGAGGAACTGAGTTCCTTAATTCCATGGTAGAGGAGTTCTGCAAAACCGAAGGGATTGAGCATGAGACATCTACTGCGCGCACCCCTCAGGAGAACGGGGTTGCTGAACGAAAGAATCGCACACTCAAAGAAGCAGCAAGAACTCTACTCGCAGACTCAGGACTCCCAACCAAATTCTGGGCAGAAGCAACTGACACTGCATGTTATACTCAGAACCGATCTCTACTGACAAAGCAGCATAAGAGAACACCATATGAACTATAGAACGGTAGGAAGCCCTCTTTATCTTATTTCCATATCTTTGGTTGTTCGTGCTTTATTCACAATAATGGGAAAGATCAGCTGAAGACTTTTGATAGCAAGTCAGATCAGGGAGTTTTCTTAGGATACTCTCGGGTCAGCAAAGCTTTCAGAGTATTCAACCATCGGACTCTTTGCATGGAGGAAAGCCCTCATGTTGTTTTTTATGAGTTTGCTACTGAAGACAGGAGCAATAACTCTAAGTCTGAATCTGAGGACATCAGTACGCAGCTACAGGATCTGAACCTAAAAGATAAACTTGAAAGGATCCAGCTTTGTTGGGATGATGATTCAGATGAAGAAACCGAAGATAAGCCTATCGAATGCAAACGACGAACGCAAGTAGGCGAACAGATTGACTCTCCCGAACGAGTCAATCCCGGGTAACTCGAGGTTGATGACGAAACCTTAGAGGTAACTGAGACCACTACTGAGAATAACAACTCAGGGGGAACATCTATTAATGTTTCTGAGCTGAATGCCCCTGAACGTGGAAACTCAGTAGATCACACTCTCATTACTGAATTGCTTCAATCTCAGAATAGTACAATTGAAATGCCTAACTCACCTACTATCCGTGTTGATCAAATTTCAGATGAAGAGCTGAAACATCGTAGATCCTGGCTAGATGCTCACACTCCTGATCTAATCATTGGAGATCCTTCAGCAAAAGTCAAGACAAGATCCAGATTCTGTCAAGGAGAAAGCGCATTATATTCCTGCTTCTTGTCTACTGAAGAGCCTCAGACGATTGAGGATACACTTAAAGATGCTGACTGGATCATAGCTATGCAGGAGGAGCTGAATTAGTTCACGAGAAACGAAGTTTGGGAGCTTGTTGACAGACCCCGGTATCAACACGTCATTGGAAGAAAATGGGTCTTCAAGAACAAGCGAGATGAAAACAACGTTATAGTAAGGAACAAAGCAAGGCTCGTGGCGAAAGGCTACTGTCAAGCTGAGGGAATAGATTTCGATGAGACATTCGCTCCAGTTGCAAGATTGGAGGCAATCAGACTATTCCTAGCCTACGCAACACATCAAAGATTCAGAGTCTATCAAATGGATGTGAAGTCTGCGTTCCTGAATGGCGTACTGAAAGAAGAAGTCTATGTAGAACAACCGCCCGGCTTTCAGCAGGGACATCGTGGTTTATAGACTCGTAAAGGCTCTATATGGGTTAAAACAAGCACCCGGGGCTTGGTACGATACCCTCGTCGAGTTTCTTCTTCGTAAAGGTTTTCGAAAGGCATAGTAGATCGCACGCTGTTCAGCATTCGACTGGAAGATGACTTATTACTCGTGCAGATCTATGTAGACGACATTATCTTTGGATCAAAGAACGTCGTCATGTGTCGGCAGCTTTGAGAAAATGATGAAGGACAAGTTCGAGATGTCAATGATGGGTGAAATGAACTATTTCCTCGGCTTTCAAGTCAAACAATCTAAAAAGGGAACGTTCATTAACCAAGGCAAATACACTCGAGACCTCATCAAAAGATTCGGTTGCACATCCGAGCAAACCTATCAAGATCCGATGAACACGAATATGAAAATCGATCTTGATAAAGAGGGAGTATCGATGAGACCAAACTGAATTTCGTACAATAATTGGTTCCTTATTATATCTAACAGCTACTCGTCCCGACATAACTTATGCTACGGGTGTCGTGCTCGATTTCGTGCGAATCCTAAGTAGAGCCACATGGACTCGAGCAAAGAAGATTCTCCGCTACCTCGGAGGCACACCCGACATAGGTTTATGGTATCCAACGATGATAATATTGAACTAACCGGCTATTCCGATGCCGACTATGCGGGATGTAGAATTGACCGAAAATCAACTTCGGGGAACTTGTCGGTTCCTAGGCGAGAAGCCGATCTCATGGTTTTCAAAGAAGCAAGCACTCGTTAGCCACGTCAACTACCGAAGCCGAATACATGGCCGCTGGAAGTTGTTGCGCCCAAATCCTTTGGCTGAGACAGCAGCTAAGAGACTATGACGTCATTCAGAATGAAGTGCCGATATTCTGCGACAGTACCAGTGCTATTGCAATCACTCAGAACCTTGTACTACACACAAGATGCAAGCACGTGGACATTAGGCATCACTTCATTCGTGACCATGTCGAAAAGAAGGATATCAGGATGGAAAAGATCCATACTGACAAACAAAGGGCTGATATTCTTTTCAAGCCTCTAGCTGAATCCAAATTCAAAGAACTTTCAGTAGAGCTAGGTCTGCTGGACCCTACTGACCCCAGTCAGTAAGAGTCTTCAAGAGAGGACCATTTCAGTAAGGGGGAATGTTCACTCTCACTACTGAGTATAACCAGTACGTAGAGAATCAGCAACCATCTACATGAGGTATCAGCTGACTACTATGTTCAGCTGATAGGTTTGCGTATCTCTACTCAGTAGTAACTAATAGAATAGTATTCTGCACTTATAATTCAGATTCAGCATGGTATTAATTATCTTAAAATTTGTCATTTAATGAAAACGACTCTCATTTAATGCACGCCATTCTATGCATAAGTATGCTGAATTCTGCCACGCATTTAATGCATGTCATCTCATAGTTACTGCTTAGGCAAATTACAACTGGCTTTGACTTAGGCGGCTACTGTGATCATTACCTTTTTTAATATCCAATCTTAACCGTACATATCATAAAGCAGATTTAAATTTTGGCTTTGATCGAAAACCGTTCACCTTCACGTTAGATATATATTTTCGATCATATCTTAGAAACCGCCATTACCGCACTTAAAATCCTCTGCATCCGAAAATTCTGAGATCATTTCTTGCAATCCCCTCTTGCATATCCTTTCATAATCTCAATCTCTCTTTCGGTATGCTTATTACAACTGCTACACGAATTAATTTTCTTTTTCAGATTCGCTATACAAACTGTTTTATTTAAATCGATACTGATAAATGCTAGTGTAACAGGTACAATGGCAAGTAAAAATGTTTCGGTGTCTGCTCCAATTAACATGCAAGAAATCCTGGAAAAGGACCGTGTTTGGTTCGAGCCAACCATGGACTTCGATGCCTGTGATCTCAATTATATGGACGAGATCTTCTCAGCTCTTAGAGAGTCAGGGCTTGAAAGTTTTCTTTCAAGGAAACCGACATACTTCCTCCCGAGGCAGGTGGCCGAAGTTTATCTTAACTCTGACTCAGTAGGCGGGGACATAATCGGAAGATTCGTCGTTCACAAGATCAAGGATGCTTCTCCGATACTGAAGCAAATATCAATCAAGGAGGCGCTAAAGAGAAGTTTTGATCTGCCTTCTGAAGGAGCCAGTACTGTGGGGTACAATGATGATCTTGTAGATGACTACTTGACAATATTCTGTGGAAAGCGCACGACCTTCGTAGTCGCTTTTCCTAAAAACAACATGCTTGCCTCGATGCAGCTTTGGCTTATATTGTGACGCAGCCTCGACCCGCCCAAGCGTGCTCATTCGATCAAGTATCGAGGCTCAAGATCCAGCTCATGATGGCCATATATGATAGAGCTCGAATTAATTGGACGGAGTTCTTTATCCGTGAATTCATGGCTCAGGGCGGCCAAATTCGACAAGGCCTCTTACACGCCGAGTGTAAAGGGCAAGCTTCTTTATGGATCAAGCATCCCATAATGATAGAGGATGTCTCGCGGATCTCGAACCAATAACCTACAATGACAAGGAGTATTTTAATGTGAAGAAGGTCGATTCCACAACAAGATCGCTGCTCTCTTCGCCAGATCGGGTCAGTCCCTCGCCGTAACTCGGCAGACTAAGCCTCGAGCAGGCTACACCCTCGAAGAAGAGAACACCTCCAGCAAAAACTCCAAAGGCACCTGCTAAGAAACTGAGGAAAGCCATTCCGGACGTGCCTACTGAACCTGAGGTCTCTCCTGAAGTTCCTGCTGCTCAGGCTACTCAGCAACCTATTCAGCCTCAGCGGCTGATAGACGAGTCAGAATCATCTGAGAAGACTCAATCAGTGGAGAAGGCCGTCTCCACTGAGGAACCCGTAGAAGTGGAACAAGGGGATGCTACAGAAGCACATAGCGAAGAGATTCAGCGTCTTGATAGCCCCCTCTCAGTTCCACCACTCAGCAGTGTGCCTCCTGCTGAGACTCAAACGTCTCCCATAGACTTGGAGTCTGAGACAGCATCTGAAGAAGAGACAATTGGGATGGAAGCTTCAGTGATCGTATCCAGAGCATCCCGAGAGATTCTTCAACAGATTCCAGAGCTTGCTGACTACTTTGATTTGTTGCTCATTGCAAAATCAGCAAGGCTCCACATGTTGCTGCGATTTCAGGAGTGGCCCCATCTACAACGTCTAGTACTCCACTACTCCTGCCAGCAGCTTCATGAAGAAGAATTGAAGTTGAGGGAGCAAATAGGCTACTCGAGCCTCGCCGACCTCGGCACCATGGAGAACCCGAGGGCTGCTATGTTGGCAATGATACATGACAGGCAGCTAGCAACCGGCTCAGCACCCTCAGATGGATCAGACCACGATGGTCAAGATCCACCCAGTGATTCAGGGCCTGGAAAGCCTGATAAGGGAAATCCCCAGGACAAGGATACACATGGTACTGAACAAGATCAACCTCCACTCCGTATCCTTGGACCTGCGAAGTCCACGGCTGGTGCTTCGTCCTCAGCAGAGCCCGCTAAGCTCTTGCTGGAGTCGACTTACGAAGCAGCGCCCAGCCCAACTACCAAGAGATCTCGATCCGTAGCAAAAGCTCTCACCGCTCAGGGAATCCAGAATCGAGCTCTTGCGAAGGCCGTCCACAAGGTGTGGAAACAGACTACGCTAGCCACAACCACTAAGCTACAGGGACTAAAAACATCAGTATCAAAATCAGCCGCCCCTGTTGTCTCTGCAATTGTATCCGAAGCTTTGGCTAAGCAGCAGAAGCAGTTTGATGATCAGCTCAGAATCATTCAGGAAGGACAAGCCAAACTTCTCAAAGCATTCAAGGCTTCAATGTCCACTCATACTCAGTCCTTCACTGAACAAGCCCAGGCCACGGAAATCCGACTTGACAACATTCAACTGGTCGTGGAGGATAAGATTTCTGAGAAGCTGACAGAATTCAAGGCAGTAGCTGACCTCTCCCATAAGCAATACTCGGAGGAACTGACTAATGAGAGGAATGAGCTGCACTTGGCGCTGACAAAGATCCATGTGCATCGGGACGAACTGTCCGTTGTCTACAAACGCCTAGACAAGAAGGTACTCATCCCTACCCCGGCTGTAATTGATGATGCCAAAAAGGGGGAAGGAAAAGAGAAGAGTACTGAGAAGCCGACCCCTACCAAAACTGCTGCCAAATTACTTAAGGGGACAGCTTCACTGAGATCTGAGAAAAAGACCAAGTCCGTGACTGAGATAAGCAGGACTCAGACTCAGACTCAGACAGAGGGTAAGGCCCAGGGTGTCTTGGCTGCGAGCACAGCTGAGACTGGCCCAAGTGGCTCAGGAACCCAGGCTACTCATGCAACCCAGACTCCGACTGATATTATCAAGGAGGTTGCAGAGTATGCTGAGCAGGAAGAGTCAGAAGAGGAAGAGGCTCCTCTCCCTCCACCTGTTCAGGGAAAAGGCAAGAAAGTGCTGACTCTCCCAACCCCTCCAGCCAAGAAAATGAAGAGATACATTTCAGCTGAGGAGGAGGCTCAAATTGCAGCTGATGAGAAGCTGGCAAGGGAGATTACTGAAACAGAAGCTGCTAATAAACCAAAGTCTAAGCCTGTCAAAGGAAAGACAAAATCTCCAGCTCGAGGAGGAAGAAAGCCTGCTAGGATACCTCCAAGGAAACTGATTATCGAGGATGAAGAAGATAGGGAGAAAGAGAAGGAGCAAAAGCAGCAAAGCACTGAGAAGTAGTGTACGTCAAAAGAAAAATCAAGTACCCCTGCTGAATCTGAAGACATTCCTCAGAAAGCCACTGAAGCCCAAGATGATGAGATTGAGGCCATATTCGACCAAATGAACAGATACTTACACAGAGACGAAGAGGCTAGACAAGTTCCGGCTGCCAGAGACAGAATCTGGGAGGCAGACCTTGAAGCACTGAGGAAAAGGACTGAGGAAGAGGCCATGCTGAGAGTACCTTCAAAAGCTGATATTCCTTATCGATACAGAAGGTTCAGGAAGCCAGCTGATCTGAAATCGCACAGATGGCCAAAGACAGACAATTGGATACCTGCTCAATTTACTCAGAGATGGGAATCTTCAAAGATAGAGTTCATAAAGCGCAATTATTTCTGGAGGTTCTGGCCCAACATGACTAAGACTGATGCCTACACAGAATGGATGATGATAATTGAACCTGATCTATACATATACTTGCATAAAGCCGTATCTGAAGGTATAGAAGTCAGTGTTCCGGAGCCCAGAATCATACCTCCACCTAGAAGAAATGATGACTCAATCCACTTTGGGTTAATAGAAGCTGAAGTGAAGTATGCTGCATCAAAAAGAGAACTGGACGAAGATGAGCTAGCGGGACTTTCTTTGCATACTTGAAGCCGAGGAAGAACACATACCGGATGTATGGAGTGCCACCGCGCAGACGCAATCTCAAGGATTCATGGACAGGATCAAGCGGTTTAAGGGCTCCTAGGCTTAGTTCGATCTTCCTAGGTTAGCAAGATTTGTAATTGTGCATGTCCGAATCACTCATATATACAAATCTGATTTTGGCTCTGACAACCACTTGTTGTCTATCCAGCCGTGTTTGTATTGTGCTTTAACACTCAGAATCACTGAAGTGATTACTGACTCACACACTCACTACTATTTACTTTCTTGTCAGTTTATTACTTTGTTAGATTCTGATAGTCTAGTTTCTATTTAATGGGGGAAATTGTGTTTTGCCCTGTTCCCTCAGTAGTCTAGAACTATTAGAACAACTCCACTGATCTTACCTGTAATATTGTAAGGAGCTCGTTTCCGATAGTTTAGTGTTAGCATAGATGATATGTTTTGGCATCATCAAATAGGGGAAATTGTTGGGTGATGATTACGTCCCCGGCATAGTCTCACTTAGTGGGAAATGATTCTATCTTCTATACTTGAACCATGCTCACCAAACTAGTGCTCCGATTGTTGAGAAGATTTGAAGATCCCAAAACCCTATCTGATTGGTGAACCATTCCGTTGTAATCGTTATTTGTCCATGAGGTTTCGGACTCAGTAGACACTCTTCTCCGATCAAGGCGCTCGCAGATTATCCGCCTTAACACCGAAGTAGAAGACTCGGTGATCTTGGACTCACAGAGCGGAACATATCGAAAGAGTCGATGGAACCCGGACTCGGCAGAGCAGCTTCATCGAACTCGAGCCGATCTTCGGAGACTTTCCTCGGCTATCTACCTATGCGAATACGGGATCGAGACTCGAGATCGGCGGAGCATACGAACGTCAAATACTTTTGAAAGACAATCGGCATTGTCATATACGAGGAAGAGAGAAGTCGGCTTCGCGTTTGCCTTGAAGTCTCGTGTCTGTCTCAACCACTCTATCCACCTCAACGAATGACAAGAACACACGTGTCGTCTCACCTCGCTAAAGTCGCTAGCTCAACCCTTTACCTAAAAAGGTGGGAAGGTACACTTGTTACCTACTTCAAAAGAGCCGTTTGCTACCAAAAAGAGAGAGAGAAAGGAAGATCGTCTCCAACGGATCTTTTCCAATCTCTGCTCTATAAATATAGGGACATTTCAAGAGAAAGGGAGAGAGAGAGAATGCGCATAAGCTTAACGACGAAAACAAACACAAGCATTCAAATGAGCTAGAACCAGAAAACCCTCAGCTGATTGATGAACCATTCCCGTGTAATTGTTTTGTCTCCGAGGTTTCGGACTCGATAGACACTCGCTCCGGTAAAGGCGGTTAGTAGCTTATCGGCCTCGGCACTTAAGTAGAAGACTCGGTATTTCCTTTGGACTCGGCAGGAGCAAAGATATGCGAAGGAGTCGGTAGAACCGAACTCGGCGAGAGTAGTTCACCGAACTCGGGAGCCGACCATCGATAGAGTACCCTCATTGTCTCTCTGCGAATGAAGATCGGACTCGGCAACGGCAGACAGTCTTCTGAACTGTCAGACACTTTTAGAATATACAATCAGTATTGTCAAGTACGAGGAAAAGAGAAGTCAGCTTCAGTATGCCTCGAAGTCTTTTCCATCTCAACCACTCCATAATCCTCGACAAATGACAAGTATACACGTGTCTCTACCTACTAAAGCTGCAAGTCAACATATTTCCAGAAAAGGAGGGAAAGGACACTGTTACATCCTTCAAAAAGAGTCGTTAGCTACCAAAAGAGAGAGAGAAAGGAAGATCGTCTCCAACGGATCTTTTCCAATCTCTGCTCTATAAATATAGGGACATTTCAAGAGAAAGGGAGAGAGAGAGAATGCGCATAAGCTTAACGACGAAAACAAACACAAGCATTCAAATGAGCTAGAACCAGAAAACCCTAAGTCTTCCGCAAGAACTTGAAGATCTATCTCCGGCGAAAGACTACCTTCTCAGCTCATAGGGAACCAAGCTAAACTGTTAGAAGAGCCTCTAGTATCCAAATCGACGATACACGAACCTAAAGCTTATTTCAGCTGTTCGTCGATCTGGAAGCCACTTTCTCATTCCCTATCCCTCTAACCCTAAGCTCAACAGAATATACTTATAGCTTAGACGAAGGAGTTCATATTTGAACCCAATCCTTATTGTAAAAGGACTCCTTCATAGTTGGAGAAGTTTGTCAAACACTTTAGTTTGATGCCTATGTAAACTGGGACTTGCTCAGTGTAATCCCCAAGCCACGGCTTTGTCCTCTGCACAAGCTGACTGAGACTAACTCAGTATAATAAATAACCTCCTGAACTTTTCGGGACAGTGGACGTAGGATCGTGTGATATCCGAACCACTTTAAAAATCTGTGTCCTGTTATTGCTTTCTGATTACTGTTGCATTGATTTTACTGTTCATACTGAAAACCTACTTTAAAATCATACAACCGTCTCAAAGATACCGAACCGTCTATTTACCGAACCGAGACTTGCTAAAACGGTTTTTCCACTCAACCGATTTGGGCCTACACTTTTCCGCACCGCCGAACTCTACCACGTTTGATGCCGAATTCGACTCGGTCGCCCAGCGAGATCTCGGTAGAGTCGATTCATTGCCACATACGATTCAGAACAGCTATTTGGTCTGCTGAATTATTTCAGTACGGCACTTTCCTGAACAGGACTGTTCGTGTTCGAAGTTGAGAAAATCGGAGTCAGGTGTATTCATCCCCCCTCTACACCTGACCGTACACTCGGGACCAACATATAGTGCCACAATCGATACATAATGAGGAGCAACATGGGAAGATTATGAGGGGTCATCCTGGAGCCGGCTCATTTTGAAAAGGGTAGCTACACAGACCAAAATCATGTTTGGCTATCATGGAAGATTCATTTACCTAGTCTTTTGTTTATCTCTATTTTTGTGCCAGTGAGTATCTAGTTAATAGTTTGGGGGGTGGGGGTGGGGTAGAATCTTGAACTATAATGATTTGGTTTGTATAATTCTGATTCTGATAATTTTTCATGTACTCGATATTTGCACTTTTATGACTTTTGATGTTTGATGACTATGCATTTCTTGCCTTCTATTTTTTATTTTTATTTTTATTTTATTTATTTTATTTTATTTTATTTTTGTTGCTGAAACATTATTGAATTGAATTTGAGCTTTTTATATTTTTGAAGCATGTAGGATGTAAGAGTATGGTAGTCCAAAAGTCCTTTGGTGAGAATTTGATCCTATTGTTAATTGACAAAAAATTGTGTCGGTCTCAATTTCTTTCATGTGTGGTACTCACTTTAGGGAGAACATTTAGAACTTGCTTTGAGTCAGTTTGAAGTTTATTGAACAATTTTCATATATGACATTGATATGATCTTAGGCATTATCTCATTCTTTAGCTAGAGCCAAATATGTTCCCTACCTTGAACATCAACCTAGTAATCCCCTTTGAGCTTAATGTATCCTTTTATTCATGTAACCTTGCTTAAATTTCCCAGCTAATCTAGCCTTAACCGATGATTTAGTAGAGTTGCGAGTGATGTGGGGAGAGGAAAAAGAAAAAGGGCTTGGTGAGTGTTTGGTGATTAAGGGAGAAATTTTTGCTAGAAAATGAGATTCGTATGTGAGATTTTGATTCTATCTAGCACGGTGCCGAACTTGATGACACATTGTTTTATTGAAATCTTTATCTGATTATTGGTGAGAGTTGGCAGGTAAACAATTGGATAGAATGAGGGAGACTTGTGCATGAACTCCTAACTTTGATCAAAGTAGAAAAGAGTTTATTGATGTAAAAATGTTGAGTTGGGAGATTAAAAAAAAAGGAAGGAAACAACATGTGAAAAAAAGGGAGGAAGTTGAAAAGGGGAGTATATTTTGAAAAAAATGTGAGAATTTGGGATGAATTGATTTGTTTGATTATGGACGATTCAATGGCGGTTTGTTTTAGAGGTTTATTTTGATTATATCATAATTTGGTTGCTTTACTAGATCCCTTGATTGTTCAAACTTAATGAGTCACTTGTCCTGTATTTCCCTACCTTTTAACTACAAGCCTAAGCCTCATTACAACCAAAGAAAGACCTTTCTGATCGTTGCCATGAATTGTGTTCATTATAATTAGAATTAGACAATCTGCAAGCTTATGAAGACGCTCTCGTAGAGTTGAGTTTGAGTGATAAATTTACCCTTATACACTTGAGTGTTTAAGTGATACATATTTCTAGAGAGGGACTGCTCTTACTTCTATGTGTCTAGATTATGTGTTTATCCTTGTAATACGGCAGATCATACCCGATTATGTGTTTATCCTTCTATAGGTAATACGGCAGATCATACCCGATTATGTGTTTACCCTTGTAATTAAGTGTCTAGATTGTCACCATTGGTTTGAGATAGTTTAGATGGTTCTTAAGTCATTGAGCATGATACAATCTTAAGATTCATGATTTAATCATCTGCTTGACCCTTACGATTATAAATTAGAGATCTCCCACCATCATACGGAATCCCTAGAGCCTTAGTGGATGAACCAAAATAAATCGATCATCTTAGGCATTGTGATTGTTAAACCTGTGCACTCTTCATCAATCTTGAAACTAGACCCATCTACCACTTCGCTTTGCTTTTACTTTGTTTTTTACTCTCTTGCTATTTTAATTCCGTAGTTTTAAATAAATCAAACTTAGTTTAAGATCAATTAGATAGTGAAATAATTAGGATAATTAGAACCCAATTGAGTCATTGTGAGATCTACCTCAGGAGTTTCTAGAGTAGGTACTTTACCGATTCATGCACTTATGAGGATTATAATTTTTTCATCAAGTATTTATACTCCAAGTTCTTTTGAATAGATTCTTTCTTTCTATTCCAATCAAGCTCGATTCTCATATCATAAGCTTGGAGTGAAGAGTATCTTATACCCTTGTTAGTTGGACTAAACCAAGAAACCTACTCCATACTCGATAGATTTGAAATGATAGCTAGTTACACAGATAGTTTATGAGATATGGATCTTGCTGTAAATCAAGGAAGGTAGTGAATGTCTGTAGAGGAAGAGAGTGAACATAGGAATTTGATTCTCAGAACCCCCATAACTACTTGCTCTGTTTACTTTCTCTTTTATCTTAACGTCATATTGTGCATAAAAGTCTTTGAAAAGCATAACCATTTTCTATCAATCCGAGTATCAATTCTAAACATTAATTTGGTGCACAAGTTAACCACTACTCGAAAAGAGAAGGTTTCTATCATACTTATATATATATAAATATATATATATATATGGATCATATGAGAAGGAGGCTTAAAATAAGAAATAGGAAGGAATCCTATCATCTTGTTTAATCTATGGTTGTTATTATTTTAAATTTATGTATTTCCTTAATACTTTATTATTGATTAAGATATCATTAAAGTTATTTATGTCAATTTATTTCCTTTATTTTTGTAACTGCAATCTACTTCCTTTATTAACCGCAATCTATTTCCTTTATTTTTGTAACCGCAATCTACGTGAATTCTTCATCTTCTTTTTTCTTTCATTCTCTTCACTAAATTCACATACATCAATTTCCATATAAAATCAAATTTAGATTTCTAAGTTTGAGTTTCATTTTTTGTAATTGGACATTATGTATATATCAAGGGCTCACTATTCAACAACTGAATGATTAAACTCATCGAGGATTCGGGGAGTTTATTGGGACTCAGGTCCACATTCAGTCTGAGACTGACTCCTTGGTCACATTTTAAGAAATTGTATCAAGTGTATTCCTGCATATACCTGAATTTACGTATCGGGGCCAACACAAATTCATAGAATTAAGGTATATATATTTCTCTTAATTATAAATTAAAAAAGAATAAAATATACTCCCTCCGTCCTATTATTAATGTCCCACTTGCCTTTTTTGATTGTCCCATTATTTATGTCCCATACCAAATAAGAAAATAAATGAGTGAACCACAATCAATTTAAGCAAGTGGACCCCATCCCTTTATATTTTTACACCACAACTTTACACCTTTACCTCCACTATCTTAATTACCGTGCCCAGTCCCAATGTGACATAAATAACGGGACGGAGGGAGTATATTATATTAGCACATTAAATGAGTGAAACAACAAACATTGTAATGGAGAAATATTATGTGAAAACTATTGATCCCAATAAGATTTCAGGTGTATGTTGGGGAATACACTTGACACAATTTTCTTGGATTTAGATCACGAAGTCAGTCTCAGATCGAAAATAGACTCGAGTCCCACAAACAACTCCTGAATCCGTAAGGTTATATAGTGAGTCTGGCTGAGTCTTAGTCAGTCAGTGCGTGCATAATAGTGGGAGCCCTTTACTTAGCAAGAAGACTCTTTTCACTAAAATAGAGATTACAGAGTGCATCAGGTTAATGCTCATTCTGATTGATTTAGATTGATGAGAACTTATGCGTTTCAAATATTAGTTTTTTACATTTGATAGTTAAGATAAGTATGCAAAATGTAAGAACACGGGGTTTATTGTGGCTTGGATACTCAAGATCCAATGCCTAATCTGTGCCACTCACTTTTTGCAGGTCTGTGAAGTACTATAGCACGCTTCATAGACAAGGGCTTAGGTGGCTCTCTGATGGTGGTCAATTATGATTTGGTAGTTGGATGTCTCTATAGACCATTGACTCTGGAATTCGCACCTTCATACCTTGTACATCAATCTCCAGATTAGGATTGGTTAGATACGAGCTGAAGCTTGTATCCTAGTTGTTGGGTTATGAGTCAGTAGATGGTACTCAGCTGTCTAGTGGTTAAAAGAATATTGGGGGAAATCATAGTAGTACTATGGAATTGAAGATCCCAAAACCCAAAGTTATCGGTCGTGCGGTGTGTACATAGGATTAGATGATGTATAGGTTAGACTTGTTTATTTTGATTATCTTTTGTCTAAGTCCTTGCGAGGTAAAGCTGTTGGTCGATCTTCCGACGGGTTACTTTCCAGAACCCCACGTCATCTTTGTAAGAGCTTGCGTTCTTCAGCCAGCAGCTGATCTTCACCTCAGTAGGAGACATCCCATCAACTGATAAGCCATCAGCAGAAGAACATATACAAAGCTCAGTACCTTCGCAGTCGCCAGCTGACCTCTCAGTAAATATATTCCTTGTCAGCCGACTCAGTCGAAGAAGACATAGACTTATCTAGTCTACTATGTCCGATAGAAAACGACCTAGTCGCACAAGTCTTTTCGAAGTTCAGCAGAAGATCTTACGAGGTTGTTTGAATAGTCAACTTGACTCTGACACATTCTCACCAACCACAAACCTCGACCAATGAGAAGCCGACAGCGCCATATCTGCTCTATACAGTAAAGCTGCTCTCATGTACAGTAATTAACTGCCCTACTGCAATAAATTCGAAATTATGGCCGTTTTCTTTGGAAGCTTGTGACACGTGGCATCGTCGTCTCCAATGGACATATGCCATAGCTCAAAACTATAAATAGAGAAGAAATTCGAAGCTCCACGTACGGGACTCATAAGGGAAAAAGCTCAAGCTCAAGAACACTCTAGCGAACTCAACAGAT